>CM046339.1:4830092-5409451 GCA_025403435.1 Artocarpus heterophyllus | reverse complement strand
CTTTTTATACCTATTGGTCCTTGGGGTCAGTCCATATCAGATTAGGTCTCAAAAATCGAAACAGAATCAAGTTCGGATCAATATCTGATAAGATACGCGTGAAAAACGCGTAATCTTAGCTGTCGCGGTCGGCATGCCGAACTGTGAGATAGGCAGGCCGAACTGGCCAGTTCGACAGGCCGAAACACGTCATCCGGCATGCCGAACTGCCGAGAAAAATCTCCGCGAATCTTTTATTTTCCACCCGAGATTCTAAAGGATAAAGTCTCAGTTTTGATTCAAATAGCCCAATAGAAAAGATATCTGATCAAAACAAACTTTATCAAGATAATCTCTAAGAAAATAAATCAATTCACAATAATTCTACAAGTTTATCTTGTTCTAATTGTCCAAAATTAAAACAACCGATAAACAGACAAGAATTATCCGAACGCCATAATTCAACAAGTTCATCTTGAACTAATTTCTTACATAATTAATTCAACCGATAAACAGACATGAATTATTTGATTCTTATAAATTTTAAACCAATATGATAAATCCGACATAAGTCACCAATTATTGGAAAAGCACGCCGTGTCGTTACAGGATTTTGTGAGCTAGCAAAGGGGACCAAAATGGACCTATAAAGTTCAAGCTCATGATAATTATGAAACCCAATATCCCAGATATACATTTCACAATTATCAACTCCAACGCTACTCCACTAAAAGCTTGGAGCTGCACTCTCGAACTTTATAGAATTACGAAGCTCGTGTAGCTAAGTCTCCATGACATATCATAGTGTATCGCATCCCCATATGATCATCCATAATCGGCTTAAGGACAAGTTCTGTCTTACCTTCCCGATTATTTTTATCTTATGTTCCATTGTCTCACCATTAGAAAACTTACCATCCAAAGATAGTATACCATTCGGTTACACCTATGTATCCAAATGGTTGAGCGCTCCAGTTTTCCAATTACAGGACAACGCATATAAGAGGATATCATTACTCCTAAAGAGGAGCTATGGATTCCATATCTATGAATAACAAGTCTATGCTACCAAGAGTCATGCCTCCAACGTACCGGCATGCATGCCACTATAGAGATGTAGGAGTCACCCATTGGTACATCAAAAGACACAAGTCGAGACAACGGGCCCATTATTCATCTCAGGATTAAGATACAATACAAATGATTGTCTAAAGTGAATCGATTTGCCAAGACAGAATTATTAATCCAAATCAATTCACTTTATGTCCCGATCCAACACATCGTCACCTATGACAACGCGCTAATGTTTCTATTCACGGAGTCCAACTCCGATGGCCAAGACAAACCATCTCCCAAAAGGGATATAGACAACATAACAATCTTTACATGAATAAAGCGCCCAACTTTATTCCCTCGATTGCGGATCATATATTTTAGACCATCACTTTAAGAATCGTGTCTACCGCATAATCATCCCATCATATGCCCAACTCTTAAGGTTTAGACTGATAGTCTCAGACTACTGTTTGCTTATCATACATTCAACAAATATGAACGTAAAGAGGACAATATTTGGTATATATAAACGAATAAATTCTTTATTGATAAAAATGTCTCCAAAAAACGTATTACATTTTTACTCCTTAGAGCATACATGTCTAACAATCTCCCACTTGCACTAAGTGAGTAAATACTGCAAATTTCGCATCCCCATAGCTTCCACATGCCTTTCGAAGACTCTCCCAGAAAGTGTCTTCGTAAATGGATCAGCTAAATTGTCCTCTGACGCGATCTTGCACACCGTGATATGCCCGCTCTCAACGAAGTCCTTTATCACATGATACTTCCGATCAATATGCTTACTCTTCTTGTGAAATCTTGGTTCCTTAGCATTAGCTACCGCCGCACTGTTATCACAGTACAGTGATACCGCTTTATCCATACCAGGAACTACCTCAAGATCCCCAAGGAACTTGCGGAGCCACACTGCTTCTTTCGAAGCATCACTAGCCGCCACATACTCGGCCTCCATCGTTGAATCCGAAGTGCAATCTTGCTTCGCACTTCTCCAACTGATGGCACCGCCACCCAGAGTAAACACAAACCCCGATGTCGATTTCCTAGAATCCAGGCAGGATTGAAAATCTGAATCAGTGTATCCTAGAGGAGTTAAATCCTCACCCGAATACACAAGCATATACCCTCGAGTCCTTCTTAGGTACTTGAAAATATGCTTTACCGCAACCCAATGGTTCGGTCCTGGATCCGCCTGAAATCGACTCACAATTCCGACCGCATAACTAATATCCGGTCGAGTGCAAAGCATGGCATACATGAGACTACCCACTGCCGAAGCATAAGGTACCTTCTTCATGTATTCTCTTTCTTCATAAGACTTTGGAGAGTCTTTCTTAGAAAGAGTAATTCCAGACCTAGATGGTTGCCCACCTTTCTTGGAATCCTGCATTGCAAACCTCCTGAGAATTTTATCTATGTAGCCGGCCTGTGACAAAGCTATCATTTTGTTCTTCCTATCCCGAAAGATCTGGATACCGAGAACAAAATTAGCCTCACCCAAGTCCTTCATGTCAAACTGCTTGGTCAACAATAATTTGACCGATGACAACGCCCCAACGTCATTGCCAATTAGCAGAATGTCATCTACATAGAGTAGTAGAAAAACCACCTTCCCATTCTTAATGTGTTTGTAAACACATGGTTCATCCACATTTTGTGAGAACCCATAAGTCTTGATCACTTGATCAAATCTTATGTTCCAAGAACGAGAAGCCTGCTTAAGTCCATAAATAGACTTTAGCAACTTACAAACCTTACCCTCTTGACCTGTGACCTTGAACCCGTCTGGTTGTTCCATATAAATGGACTCATCAAGATAGCCATTCAGAAAAGTCGTCTTGACATCCATCTGCCAAATCTCGTAGTCGAGAGCGGCAGCTATGGACAAGAGAATCCGGATGGACTTAAGCATGGCTATAGGCGAAAAGGTTTCCTCATAATCGATTCCTTCCTTTTGCGTATAACCCTTAGCTACCAGTCTAGCCTTAAAGGTTTCGACCTTTCCATCCACTCCTCTTTTCCTCTTGTAGATCCACTTACTCCCTATGGGTTTTACCCCTTCGGGAAGATCCACAAGCTCCCAGACCCGATTAGTCTCCATAGACTTCATCTCAATGTTCATGGCCTCTGTCCAGAGTCTTGAATCAACATCCTCCATAGCTTCTGCGTAAGTATAAGGATCCCTGTCATGTTCATCCGGTTCAGCCAAAAAGACCTCCCCATTGAACATATACCTCTCAGGTTGACGCCCGATCCTCCCACTACGCCGAAGCCCCTGAGGTTGTTGTTCAGGTTTGTTTGGTTTTTCTACACCGATCGGAATGGTTTCATTCGGAACCTCCGGAGTAAACGGATTACCCCTCAACTCCTCAAGCACCACTTTGCTTTGAGGTTTAAAGTCGTTCATGTAACTCTCCTCAAGGAAAGTTGCATTAGTTGAAACCACGACTTTATTTTCCTTTGGGTTATAAAAATAACCCCCTTTAGTCCCTTTTGGATATCCTACAAACACGCAAACTTCTGAACGTGCTTCCAACTTATTCGGATCCTTAAACAGGACATGAGCTGGACATCCCCATATGCGAATATGGTTTAAGGATGTCTTCCGTCTTGTCCACAACTCGTGAGGAGTTTTAGGGACCGATTTTGAAGGCACATTGTTCAAAAGATAACATGCGGTTTGTAGTGCATATCCCCAAAAGGATAAAGGCAATGATGAATAACTCATCATGGACCGAATCATGTCCAACAAAGTCCTATTCCTTCTCTCTGCTACGCCATTCTGCTGCGGAGTGCCCGGCGCAGTCAAATGGGATAAAATCCCATTCTCTAACAAGTGTCCCAAGAACTCATCAGAAAGGTATTCCCCACCTCGATCAGATCGAAGTGCCTTTATGGGTCTACCCAATTGCTTTTCCACTTCAGCCCGAAACTCCCTGAACTTATCATAAGTTTTGCTTTTGTGGTGCATTAGGTACATATACCCATATCTTGAGTAATCGTCAATAAAAGTAACGAAGTACTCATACCCTCCTCGTGCCCGGATGTTCATCGGTCCGCAAACATCACTATGCACAAGTTCTAGAACCCCTTCGGCCCTATTGCCCTTAGACCCGTATGGTCTTTTGGTCATTTTACCCTCCAAACAAGACTCACATTGAGGTATAGATTCTACCTTTAAGTGACTTAAAGGTCCATCCCTTACCAACCTTTGAATCCTATTTAGGTTAATATGGCCAAGGCGCAAATGCCAAAGATAAGTCTTATTAGAGTGAGAAGTTTTAAGTCTTTTTGAGTCATTATCATTTATCTCAGCATTAAGCAATAGGTCCATCTTAGGTTTGATAAAATATAGATTATTTTGCATCCATCCAGAACAGATAAAAGATTTGTTTTTACGAATCACCACTTTTTCATTAAAAGATACCACGTAGGAGTCTTTAAATAAAGAAGATACAGAAATTAAATTCCTTTTAAATTTAGGAACATAAAAACAATCTCGCAAAATTAAACTCCTATAATTATCAAAATAAAGATGGACATCTCTCACTGCTTCCGCTGAGACCAAGGATCCATCGCCCATCCGAAGCGTTAAGTCTTCACGAAGTAGACTTCTCGTTTCTTTGAATCCCTGCAGAGAAACACAAACATGATTAGTTGCACCAGAATCTATGACCCAAATGTCACTGGATTCCTCAACCAAACAAGTTTCTAAATATAGAAGATCACACCTACCTCCCTTGGAAAGGAAGTCCTTGCAATGCTTCTTTATATGCCCGATCTTACCACAAAAGAAGCACTTAAGCTTCTTTGGGTTCTTCTTTTTCTTCTTCTTGCTCTTGGTAGCAATAGGAATAGAAGACTTCCCACTTTTGGCCCGTTGCTTCTTTCCATTCCCAGAGTTAGGATTGGAACCAGAAGCAGCTACCATATTGGCCTCTCCACCAGCAGGAGACTCCCTGATCAGCAGTTCAAACTCTTGTAACTGTTTCATCAGTTCTGTCAAGGTCATATCCCGTCTATTGCTTAGATTAAAAGTAGCTCTAAACGGAATAAATTCCTTAGACAGAGTCTTAAAGACCATAGTCATCTGAGTTTCAGCATCGATGTCGGCTCCATTGGTTTGAGCCTCAGCGAGGTAACCCATGACCAACATCATGTGCTCCTTTACAGATGTCCCCAGTCTCTGTCTACAGTTTAAGAGTTTCCGAAGCGCCCCTTGCCGCTTTGTTATGGCCTGGCCTCCAAACATGTCCTCAAGATTATCCAAGATCTGCTTCGCAGTCTCATAATCCTGATGTTGAGCCTGCAGCACGTTATTCATGCTAGCCATAACATAGCAGCGGGCCTGATCATTAGCATCTTTCCAGCGTTCGTACGCTTGGAATTGCTCATTACTTGAGTCTCCCGTAGGCTCGGGAGGACAAGGAGTTGTCAGAACATATTTCAGTTTCTCAAAGGAAAGGACGATGTCCAGGTTCCGTTTCCAATCATTATAGTTCTCACCGGTTAATTGGTTTTTGTCAAGTATCGATGATAAAGCGTTTTTAGACATTTTCAATCTACAATAAAGAATCATATACCAAACATAAGCAAACATATATAATAATTTAGTAAGATAACACAATCATGTAAAATCATACAAATGTGTTTATGTGTCAAAACCTTGAAAATATCACAACCTTACAACGATAATTCCCAACTCAGAATTCAACAAGCTCCTAGGGGAGTCATGCCAAATTCAATCAGGAACACGGATCCCCTCCTGATTAATATATGCCATCCAGGACCCGTATGATCCAGCATATACTAATAATCGTTTCTTTGGCCATTAATTTTATTAACAGAGCTCCTAGGGGAGGTTAATAATAAAATTAACGTGAGTGTATAACCACCGTTTTAATATTTTATCCATGATTTATAATCACCACCTAGGGGTGTGCAACCATAAATCATACTAAAATACCTTATCCTTTTAGAGATCCAATCTGGTACATGATAGAAATCCCATCCTAGGGGTTGGGACCATCATGTTCTTCCTATGGACCAACGATGGAGGCCTTAGGTTCTCTCTTCGAAAACCTTCTCCCACTCAATCTTTTGAAGTCAAGGTTTTATTTTAAAATTATGCATGAACAATTTTAATATGAGCGGCACTCCCTATTCTATATGACATGTTATCAATATACATGGTAAATCATATTATAATGCAGACAAGCAAAGCAATCAAGCAAAGCTACAAGCATAATAATAATAACCGTAATATTATGGTTCCACCCTAGAGAATAGAAAAAAAAAACTAAGATTACAAGAGAATAATCGAGACATTTATCGATTCTTCATCCTTGAATCCTCAAGCTGTATCCTTCTTCATGTAATATCCATCTTCAAGTCCTCAATCCCGTATGAATCGAACACTTCATATTTCCGGTCATATCCAAATTTAATGTTTCTCAGAATCGTCCCAAAAATAAAATTAAAACTGCACTGGAAAAATCGCACCTTATCTGGACACCTGGCAGCTCTCTGTCGGCAGGCCGATCTGGGCGATCGGCCTACCGATCATGGAGGTTCGGCTTGCCGAACATGAAGGTTCGGCCTGCCGGCAGAGCATCAAAATTTCTGCCCCACTGTCGGCCTGCCGGACCGTACGTCTGGCCTGCCGATCTGTGACCTTCGGCCTGCCGAACTGTGAGGTCCGGCATGCCGACCGAGCAGAAAACCCTCAATCCAGAAAATACAATTTTAATGCAATTCATCAATTTTATTTTCAACAATTCAAAAACATAAAATTAGAGACTCATGAAATACCTGGAGGCGCCATCATCAATCTTTAAGTTCCGACTTCTCGTTCCGTCTTCTCCGAATAATTATTTAATTACAAAATTCTTACAAATTAAAAATTAAATAATAATTCCTAGACGGAGATGATAGTCCGCCATCTAATTACATGAAAAACCTAGATACACATTCTAACCTCTAAGGAACCATTACCGGTATTAATTAATTAATAAATAATTAATCAACAATTTAATCAACCATAATTAATTAATAAACATTCACCATATAATCCATGACAACATATATATTATATAGAAACCTAGAGTGCCATCTCTCTATAAAATTTAATTCAAGCATTGGAGAGATTAAGATCACAAAATTTATGCATATAACATGATCACAAACTTACAAATTTATGTAAAAACCTCGGCTCTGATACCAATTGTTGGAAACAAAGTGCGCAGCGGAATTTTTTAAAATTTTTCATCAGAGTATTTTCCAAAACACAAGTTTGACATGTTATATGTATAAATTAAACAGATCTTACTAACCTCAGTATGCCGAAGAACCTCCGCGACCTGTGTAGAGAAGTAACGTTCCAGAAGAGCCTCAACCAACTGGTCTTCTTTGCTATTCTCTATCCACAACCGGAGTGAGTGTGGGCTCACACGTACAGCTCTTCCACCGGTGACTCTCCTTCCAACCAATAGAGAGAACCCAAAGCTAGTGTTCGTGATTTGTGAACAAAAGCTCTCAGGGAGTTTTCAGATGCTCACTAGAAGAGTATCACTCTTAATCTCTCAAATTGATCTGAGTAAATCATTAGACTCACTCCCTTTTTATACCTATTGGTCCTTGGGGTCAGTCCATATCAGATTAGGTCTCAAAAATCGAAACAGAATCAAGTTCGGATCAATATCTGATAAGATACGCGTGAAAAACGCGTAATCTTAGCTGTCGCGGTCGGCATGCCGAACTGTGAGATAGGCAGGCCGAACTGGCCAGTTCGACAGGCCGAACACGTCATCCGGCATGCCGAACTGCCGAGAAAAAATCTCCGCGAATCTTTTATTTTCCACCCGAGATTCTAAAGGATAAAGTCTCAGTTTTGATTCAAATAGCCCAATAGAAAAGATATCTGATCAAAACAAACTTTATCAAGATAATCTCTAAGAAAATAAATCAATTCACAATAATTCTACAAGTTTATCTTGTTCTAATTGTCCAAAATTAAAACAACCGATAAACAGACAAGAATTATCCGAACGCCATAATTCAACAAGTTCATCTTGAACTAATTTCTTACATAATTAATTCAACCGATAAACAGACATGAATTATTTGATTCTTATAAATTTTAAACCAATATGATAAATCCGACATAAGTCACCAATTATTGGAAAAGCACGCCGTGTCGTTACAGGATTTTGTGAGCTAGCAAAGGGGACCAAAATGGACCTATAAAGTTCAAGCTCATGATAATTATGAAACCCAATATCCCAGATATACATTTCACAATTATCAACTCCAACGCTACTCCACTAAAAGCTTGGAGCTGCACTCTCGAACTTTATAGAATTACGAAGCTCGTGTAGCTAAGTCTCCATGACATATCATAGTGTATCGCATCCCCATATGATCATCCATAATCGGCTTAAGGACAAGTTCTGTCTTACCTTCCCGATTATTTTTATCTTATGTTCCATTGTCTCACCATTAGAAAACTTACCATCCAAAGATAGTATACCATTCGGTTACACCTATGTATCCAAATGGTTGAGCGCTCCAGTTTTCCAATTACAGGACAACGCATATAAGAGGATATCATTACTCCTAAAGAGGAGCTATGGATTCCATATCTATGAATAACAAGTCTATGCTACCAAGAGTCATGCCTCCAACGTACCGGCATGCATGCCACTATAGAGATGTGGGAGTCACCCATTGGTACATCAAAAGACACAAGTCGAGACAACGGGCCCATTATTCATCTCAGGATTAAGATACAATACAAATGATTGTCTAAAGTGAATCGATTTGCCAAGACAGAATTATTAATCCAAATCAATTCACTTTATGTCCCGATCCAACACATCGTCACCTATGACAACGCGCTAATGTTTCTATTCACGGAGTCCAACTCCGATGGCCAAGACAAACCATCTCCCAAAAGGGATATAGACAACATAACAATCTTTACATGAATAAAGCGCCCAACTTTATTCCCTCGATTGCGGATCATATATTTTAGACCATCACTTTAAGAATCGTGTCTACCGCATAATCATCCCATCATATGCCCAACTCTTAAGGTTTAGACTGATAGTCTCAGACTACTGTTTGCTTATCATACATTCAACAAATATGAACGTAAAGAGGACAATATTTGGTATATATAAACGAATAAATTCTTTATTGATAAAAATGTCTCCAAAAAACGTATTACATTTTTACTCCTTAGAGCATACATGTCTAACAATCTCCCACTTGCACTAAGTGAGTAAATACTGCAAATTTCGCATCCCCATAGCTTCCACATGCCTTTCGAAGACTCTCCCAGAAAGTGTCTTCGTAAATGGATCAGCTAAATTGTCCTCTGACGCGATCTTGCACACCGTGACATGCCCGCTCTCAACGAAGTCCTTTATCACATGATACTTCCGATCAATATGCTTACTCTTCTTGTGAAATCTTGGTTCCTTAGCATTAGCTACCGCCGCACTGTTATCACAGTACAGTGATACCCCTTTATCCATACCAGGAACTACCTCAAGAGCCCCAAGGAACTTGCGGAGCCACACCGCTTCTTTCGAAGCATCACTAGCCGCCACATACTCGGCCTCCATCGTTGAATCCGAAGTGCAATCTTGCTTCGCACTTCTCCAACTGATGGCACCGCCACCCAGAGTAAACACAAACCCCGATGTCGATTTCCTAGAATCCAGGCAGGATTGAAAATCCGAATCAGTGTATCCTAGAGGAGTTAAATCCTCACCCGAATACACAAGCATATACCCTCGAGTCCTTCTTAGGTACTTGAAAATATGCTTTACCGCAACCCAATGGTTCGGTCCTGGATCCGCCTGAAATCGACTCACAATTCCGACCGCATAACTAATATCCGGTCGAGTGCAAAGCATGGCATACATGAGACTACCCACTGCCGAAGCATAAGGTACCTTCTTCATGTATTCTCTTTCTTCATAAGACTTTGGAGAGTCTTTCTTAGAAAGAGTAATTCCAGACCTAGATGGTTGCCCACCTTTCTTGGAATCCTGCATTGCAAACCTCCTGAGAATTTTATCTATGTAGCCGGCCTGTGACAAAGCTATCATTTTGTTCTTCCTATCCCGAAAGATCTGGATACCGAGAACAAAATTAGCCTCACCCAAGTCCTTCATGTCAAACTGCTTGGTCAACAATAATTTGACCGATGACAACGCCCCAACGTCATTGCCAATTAGCAGAATGTCATCTACATAGAGTAGTAGAAAAACCACCTTCCCATTCTTAATGTGTTTGTAAACACATGGTTCATCCACATTTTGTGAGAACCCATAAGTCTTGATCACTTGATCAAATCTTATGTTCCAAGAACGAGAAGCCTGCTTAAGTCCATAAATAGACTTTAGCAACTTACAAACCTTACCCTCTTGACCCGTGACCTTGAACCCGTCTGGTTGTTCCATATAAATGGACTCATCAAGATAGCCATTCAGAAAAGCCGTCTTGACATCCATCTGCCAAATCTCGTAGTCGAGAGCGGCAGCTATGGACAAGAGAATCCGGATGGACTTAAGCATGGCTACAGGCGAAAAGGTTTCCTCATAATCGATTCCTTCCTTTTGCGTATAACCCTTAGCTACCAGTCTAGCCTTAAAGGTTTCGACCTTTCCATCCACTCCTCTTTTCCTCTTGTAGATCCACTTACTCCCTATGGGTTTTACCCCTTCGGGAAGATCCACAAGCTCCCAGACCCGATTAGTCTCCATAGACTTCATCTCAATGTTCATGGCCTCTGTCCAGAGTCTTGAATCAACATCCTCCATAGCTTCTGCGTAAGTATAAGGATCCCTGTCATGTTCATCCGGTTCAGCCAAAAAGACCTCCCCATTGAACATATACCTCTCAGGTTGACGCCCGATCCTCCCACTACGCCGAAGCCCCTGAGGTTGTTGTTCAGGTTTGTTTGGTTTTTCTACACCGATCGGAATGGTTTCGTTCGGAACCTCCGGAGTAAACGGATTACCCCTCAACTCCTCAAGCACCACTTTGCTTTGAGGTTTAAAGTCGTTCATGTAACTCTCCTCAAGGAAAGTTGCATTAGTTGAAACCACGACTTTATTTTCCTTTGGGTTATAAAAATAACCCCCTTTAGTCCCTTTTGGATATCCTACAAACACGCAAACTTCTGAACGTGCTTCCAACTTATTCGGATCCTTAAACAGGACATGAGCTGGACATCCCCATATGCGAATATGGTTTAAGGATGTCTTCCGTCTTGTCCACAACTCGTGAGGAGTTTTAGGGACCGATTTTGAAGGCACATTGTTCAAAAGATAACATGCGGTTTGTAGTGCATATCCCCAAAAGGATAAAGGCAATGATGAATAACTCATCATGGACCGAATCATGTCCAACAAAGTCCTATTCCTTCTCTCTGCTACGCCATTCTGCTGCGGAGTGCCCGGCGCAGTCAAATGGGATAAAATCCCATTCTCTAACAAGTGTCCCAAGAACTCATCAGAAAGGTATTCCCCACCTCGATCAGATCGAAGTGCCTTTATGGGTCTACCCAATTGCTTTTCCACTTCAGCCCGAAACTCCCTGAACCTATCATAAGTTTCGCTTTTGTGGTTCATCAGGTACACATACCCATATCATGAGTAATCGTCAATAAAAGTGACGAAGTACTCATACCCTCCTCGTGCCCGGATGTTCATCGGTCCGCAAACATCACTATGCACAAGTTCTAGAACCCCTTCGGCCCTATTGCCCTTAGACCCGTATGGTCTTTTGGTCATTTTACCCTCCAAACAAGACTCACATTGAGGTATAGATTCTACCTTTAAGTGACTTAAAGGTCCATCCCTTACCAACCTTTGAATCCTATTTAGGTTAATATGGCCAAGGCGCAAATGCCAAAGATAAGTCTTATTAGAGTGAGAAGTTTTAAGTCTTTTTGAGTCATTATCATTTATCTCAGCATTAAGCAATAGGTCCATCTTAGGTTTGATAAAATATAGATTATTTTGCATCCATCCAGAACAGATAAAAGATTTGTTTTTACGAATCACCACTTTTTCATTAAAAGATACCACGTAGGAGTCTTTAAATAAAGAAGATACAGAAATTAAATTCCTTTTAAATTTAGGAACATAAAAACAATCTCGCAAAATTAAACTCCTATAATTATCAAAATAAAGATGGACATCTCTCACTGCTTCCGCTGAGACCAAGGATCCATCGCCCATCCGAAGCGTTAAGTCTTCACGAAGTAGACTTCTCGTTTCTTTGAATCCCTGCAGAGAAACACAAACATGATTAGTTGCACCAGAATCTATGACCCAAATGTCACTGGATTCCTCAACCAAACAAGTTTCTAAATATAGAAGATCACACCTACCTCCCTTGGAAAGGAAGTCCTTGCAATGCTTCTTTATATGCCCGATCTTACCACAAAAGAAGCACTTAAGCTTCTTTGGGTTCTTCTTTTTCTTCTTCTTGCTCTTGGTAGCAATAGGAATAGAAGACTTCCCACTTTTGGCCCGTTGCTTCTTTCCATTCCCAGAGTTAGGATTGGAACCAGAAGCAGCTACCATATTGGCCTCTCCACCAGCAGGAGACTCCCTGATCAGCAGTTCAAACTCTTGTAACTGTTTCATCAGTTCTGTCAAGGTCATATCCCGTCTATTGCTTAGATTAAAAGTAGCTCTAAACGGAATAAATTCCTTAGACAGAGTCTCAAAGACCATAGTCATCTGAGTTTCAGCATCGATGTCGGCTCCATTGGTTTGAGCCTCAGCGAGGTAACCCATGACCAACATCATGTGCTCCTTTACAGATGTCCCCGGTCTCTGTCTACAGTTTAAGAGTTTCCGAAGCGCCCCTTGCCGCTTTGTTATGGCCTGGCCTCCAAACATGTCCTCAAGATTATCCAAGATCTGCTTCGCAGTCTCATAATCCTGATGTTGAGCCTGCAGCACGTTATTCATGCTAGCCATAACATAGCAGCGGGCCTGATCATTAGCATCTTTCCAGCGTTCGTACGCTTGGAATTGCTCATTACTTGAGTCTCCCGTAGGCTCGGGAGGACAAGGAGTTGTCAGAACATATTTCAGTTTCTCAAAGGAAAGGACGATGTCCAGGTTCCGTTTCCAATCATTATAGTTCTCACCGGTTAATTGGTTTTTGTCAAGTATCGACGACAAAGCGTTTTTAGACATTTTCAATCTACAATAAAGAATCATATACCAAACATAAGCAAACATATATAATAATTTAGTAAGATAACACAATCATGTAAAATCATACAAATGTGTTTATGTGTCAAAACATTGAAAATATCACAACCTTACAACGATAATTCCCAACTCAGAATTCAACAAGCTCCTAGGGGAGTCATGCCAAATTCAATCAGGAACACGGATCCCCTCCTGATTAATATATGCCACCCAGGACCCGTATGATCCAGCATATACTAATAATCGTTTCTTTGGCCATTAATTTTATTAACAGAGCTCCTAGGGGAGGTTAATAATAAAATTAACGTGAGTGTATAACCACCGTTTTAATATTTTATCCATGATTTATAATCACCACCTAGGGGTTTGCAACCATAAATCATACTAAAATACCTTATCCTTTTAGAGATCCAATCTGGTACATGATAGAAATCCCATCCTAGGGGTTGGGACCATCATGTTCTTCCTATGGACCAACGATGGAGGCCTTAGGTTCTCTCTTCGAAAACCTTCTCCCACTCAATCTTTTGAAGTCAAGGTTTTATTTTAAAATTATGCATGAACAATTTTAATATGAGCGGCACTCCCTATTCTATATGACATGTTATCAATATACATGGTAAATCATATTATAATGCAGACAAGCAAAGCAATCAAGCAAAGCTACAAGCATAATAATAATAACCGTAATATTATGGTTCCACCCTAGAGAATAGAAAAAAAAAACTAAGATTACAAGAGAATAATCGAGACATTTATCGATTCTTCATCCTTGAATCCTCAAGCTGTATCCTTCTTCATGTAATATCCATCTTCAAGTCCTCAATCCCGTATGAATCGAACACTTCATATTTCCGGTCATATCCAAATTTAATGTTTCTCAGAATCGTCCCAAAAATAAAATTAAAACTGCACTGGAAAAATCGCACCTTTTCTGGACACCTGGCAGCTCTCTGTCGGCAGGCCGATCTGGGAGATCGGCCTACCGATCTGGGCGATCGGCCTACCGATCATGGAGGTTCGGCCTGCCGAACATGAAGGTTTGGCCTGCCGGCAGAGCATCAAAATTTCTGCCCCACTGTCGGCCTGCTGGACCGTACGTCCGGCCTGCCGATCTGTGACCTTCGGCCTGCCGAACTGTGAGGTCCGGCATGCCGACCGAGCAGAAAACCCTCAATCCAGAAAATACAATTTTAATGCAATTCATCAATTTTATTTTCAACAATTCAAAAACATAAAATTAGAGACTCATGAAATACCTGGAGGCGCCATCATCAATCTTTAAGTTTCGACTTCTCATTCCGTCTTCTCCGAATAATTATTTACTTACAAATTAAAAATTAAATAATAATTCCTAGACGGAGATGATAGTCCGCCATCTAATTACATGAAAAACCTAGATACACATTCTAACCTCTAAGGAACCATTACCGGTATTAATTAATTAATTAATAATTAATCAACAATTTAATCAACCATAATTAATTAATAAACATTCACCATATAATCCATGACAACATATATATTATATAGAAACCTAGAGTGCCATCTCTCTATAAAATTTAATTCAAGCATTGGAGAGATTAAGATCACAAAATTTATGCATATAACATGATCACAAACTTGCAAATTTATGTAAAAACCTCGGCTCTGATACCAATTGTTGGAAACAAAGTGCGCAGCGGAATTTTTTAAAATTTTTCATCAGAGTATTTTCCAAAACACAAGTTTGACATGTTATATGTATAAATTAAACAGATCTTACTAACCTCAGTATGCCGAAGAACCTCCGCGACCTGTGTAGAGAAGTAACGTTCCAGAAGAGCCTCAACCAACTGGTCTTCTTTGCTATTCTCTATCCACAACCGGAGTGAGTGTGGGCTCACATGTACAGCTCTTCCACCGGTGACTCTCCTTCCAACCAATAGAGAGAACCCAAAGCTAGTGTTCGTGATTTGTGAACAAAAGCTCTCAGGGAGTTTTCAGATGCTCACTAGAAGAGTATCACTCTTAATCTCTCAAATTGATCTGAGTAAATCATTAGACTCACTCCCTTTTTATACCTATTGGTCCTTGGGGTCAGTCCATATCAGATTAGGTCTCAAAAATCGAAACAGAATCAAGTTCGGATCAATATCTGATAAGATACGCGTGAAAAACGTGTAATCTTAGCTGTCGCGGTCGGCATGCCGAACTGTTAGATAGGCAGGCCGAACTGGCCAGTTCGGCAGGCCGAACACGTCATCCGGCATGCCGAACTGCCGAGAAAAAATCTCCGCGAATCTTTTATTTTCCACCCGAGATTCTAAAGGATAAAGTCTCAGTTTTGATTCAAATAGCCCAATAGAAAAGATATCTGATCAAAACAAACTTTATCAAGATAATCTCTAAGAAAATAAATCAATTCACAATAATTCTACAAGTTTATCTTGTTCTAATTGTCCAAAATTAAAACAACCGATAAATAGACAAGAATTATCCGAACGCCATAATTCAACAAGTTGATCTTGAACTAATTTCTTACATAATTAATTCAACCGATAAACAGACATGAATTATTTGATTCTTATAAATTTTAAACCAATATGATAAATCCGACATAAGTCACCAATTATTGGAAAAGCACGCCGTGTCGTTACAGGATTTTGTGAGCTAGCAAAGGGGACCAAAATGGACCTATAAAGTTCAAGCTCATGATAATTATGAAACCCAATATCCCAGATATACATTTCACAATTATCAACTCCAACGCTACTCCACTAAAAGCTTGGAGCTGCACCCTCGAACTTTATAGAATTACGAAGCTCGTGTAGCTAAGTCTCCATGACATATCATAGTGTATCGCATCCCCATATGATCATCCATAATCGGCTTAAGGACAAGTTCTGTCTTACCTTCCCGATTATTTTTATCTTACGTTCCATTGTCTCACCATTAGAAAACTTACCATCCAAAGATAGTATACCATTCGGTTACACCTATGTATCCAAATGGTTGAGCGCTCCAGTTTTCCAATTACAGGACAACGCATATAAGAGGATATCATTACTCCTAAAGAGGAGCTATGGATTCCATATCTATGAATAACAAGTCTATGCTACCAAGAGTCATGCCTCCAACGTACCGGCATGCATGCCACTATAGAGATGTGGGAGTCACCCATTGGTACATCAAAAGACACAAGTCGAGACAACGGGCCCATTATTCATCTCAGGATTAAGATACAATACAAATGATTGTCTAAAGTGAATCGATTTGCCAAGACAGAATTATTAATCCAAATCAATTCACTTTATGTCCCGATCCAACACATCGTCACCTATGACAACGCGCTAATGTTTCTATTCACGGAGTCCAACTCCGATGGCCAAGACAAACCATCTCCCAAAAGGGATATAGACAACATAACAATCTTTACATGAATAAAGCGCCCAACTTTATTCCCTCGATTGCGGATCATATATTTTAGACCATCACTTTAAGAATCGTGTCTACCGCATAATCATCCCATCATATGCCCAACTCTTAAGGTTTAGACTGATAGTCTCAGACTACTGTTTGCTTATCATACATTCAACAAATATGAACGTAAAGAGGACAATATTTGGTATATATAAACGAATAAATTCTTTATTGATAAAAATGTCTCCAAAAAACGTATTACATTTTTACTCCTTAGAGCATACATGTCTAACACCTTTCTCTTCTCATATTACAGGAACTCTTCGGCATACTAAAGGTTAGTAAGATCTAATTAATTTATGTATATGGCATGCCAAACTTGTGTTTTGAAAAATAATCTGATTTAAAAATTTTAAAAATTCTACTCCGTACTCATTTTCCAACAATTGTCTAGAGTGCATTGATTTAAACAAACAAAATTATTAATTAAATCAATTCATCTTTAGTCCTGATCCAATATATCGTCACCAATGATAATACACCAATGTTTGTACTCGTGGAGTCCAACCTCGATGATCACGACAAGTCATCTCCTGTAAGGGAGGTAGACAATATAACAATCTTAATATGAATAAAGTATCCAACTTTATGCCTTCGATTGCAGACCTAATCATTTGGTCTACCATTTTTGAGATTTAAGTTTTCCGCATAATTTGTTCATCATATGCATGATCTTAAAGGTTTAGACTAACAGTCTCATACGCTTGTTTACTTATCATACATTCAACATAAATGAACATAAAGAGGACAACATTTGATATATGAAAATAAATAATAAACTATTTATTGATTAAATGTCTCTAAAAAACTATTACATCATTTAATCCTTAAGACACCTTATTAGATATGTATGCCATAAGGAGTAAAAATGTAATACGCTTTTGGAGACATTTTTATCAATAAAGAATTTATTCATTTACATATACCAAATCTTGTCCTTTTTACGTTCATATTTGTTGAATGTATGTTAAGCAAACAATAGTCTGAGACTGTTGGTCTAAACCTTTAAGAATTAGGCATATGATGGACTGATTATGTAGAAGACACGATTCTTAAGGTGACAGTCTAAAACATATGATCTGTAATCGAGGGAATAAAGTTGGGCACTTTATTCATGTAAAGATTGTTATGTTGTCTATATCCCTATTGGGAGATGGTTTGTCTTGACCATCGGAGTTGGACTCCGTGAATAGAAACATTGGCACGTTGTCATAGGTGACGATGTCTTGGATTGGGACACAAAGTGAATTGATTTGGATTAATAATTCTGTCTTGGCAAATCGATTCACTTTAGACAATTATTTGTATTGTATCTTAATCCTGAGATGGATAGTGGGCCCGTTGTCTCAACTTGTGTCTTTTGATGTACCAAAGGGTGACTCCCACATCTCAATAGTGATATGCATGCCGGTACGTTGGAGGCATGACTCTTGATAACATAGACTTGTTATTCATAGATATGAAATCCATAGCTCCTCTTTAGGAGTAATGATATCCTCTTATATGTGTTATCCTGTAATTGGAAAACTGGAGCGCTCAACCATTTGGATACATAGGTGTAACCGAATGGTATACTATCTTTAGATGGTAAGTTTTCTAATGGTGAGATAATGGAACGTAAGATAAAAATAATTGAGAAGGTAAGATAGAACTTGCCCTTAAGCTGATTATAGATTATCATATGGGGATACGATACACTTTGATACGTCATGGAGTAGCTTGAACCTTATAGGTCCATTTTGGTCTCCTTTGCTAGCTCATAAAATCCTGTAACGATACGGCGTGCTTTTTCAATAATTGGTGACTTATGTCAGATTTATCGGATTGGTTTAAAATTTGAAAGAATCAAATAATTCATGTCTATTTATTAGTTAAATTAATTTTGTAATAAAATTAATTTAAGATAAACTTGTTGAATTATGGGGATCGGATAATTCTTGTCTGTTTATCGGTTGATTTAATTGGATAAATTAAATCAAGATAAACTTGTAGAATTATTGTGAATTGATTTATTTTCTTAGAGATTATCTTGATAAAGTTTGTTTTGATCAGATAACTTCTCTATTGGGTTATTTGAATCAAAACTGAGACTTTATCCTATAGAATCTCATGTGGAAAATAAAAGATTTGCGAAGATATTTACGCGGTAGTTCGGCCTGTTGAACCACGTGTTCGGCCTGCCGATGGGCCTGTTTGGCCTGCCGATCAACGAGAGATAAGATTACGCATTTTCACGCAGAGCTTATCAGATATTGACCCGAACTTGATTTTGTTTCGAGTTTTTGAGACCTAATCTGATAAGGACTGACCCCAGGACCAATCGCTATAAAAAAAAAGAGTAAGTCTCATTAGTTACTCAGATCAATTGAGATATTAAGAGTGATACTCTTCTGGTGAAAATCTAAAAACTCCTTGAGAGCTTTTGTTCACAAATCACGAACACTAGCTTTGGGTTCTCTCGATTGGTTGGAAGGAGAGTCACCGGTGGAAGAGCTGTACGTGTGAGCCCACACTCACTTTGATCGTGGATAGAGAATAGCGAAGAAGACCAGTTGGTTGAGGCTCTTCTAGAATGTTACTTCTCTTCACAGGTCACAGAAGTTCTTCGACACATAAAGGTTAGTAAGATCTGTTTAATTTATACATATGGCGTGTCAAACTTGTGTTTTGAAAAAATACTCTGATGTTAAAATTTTTAAAATTTCCGCTGCGTACCTCACACCTATTTTTTCCAACAATTGGTATCAGAGCCAAGGTTTTTACATAAATTTCCAAGTTTGTGATCATAGCCATCATAAATTTCCAACAATTGGTATCAGAGCCAAGGTTTTTCATGTAATTAGATGGCGGACTATCATCTCCGTCTTGGAATTGTTATTTAATTTTAAATTTGTAAGAATTTTATAATTAAATAATTATTCAGAAAAGATGGATCGAGAAGTCGGATCTAAAAGATCGATGTTGGCGCACCCAGGTATTTCTTGTGTCTTTAATTTTATGTTTTTGAATTATTAAAAATAAAATTGATGAATTGCATTAAAATTGTATTTTCTGGAATAGAGATTTCTGCTCGGTCAGCATGCCGAACCTTCAACTCGGTAGGCCGATGGTCACAGATCGGCAGGCCAGACGTGTGGTTTAGCAGGCCGACAGTGGGGCAGAAATAGGTTGGCTCTGCCGACAGGCCTAACTTCTAGTTCTACATGTCGAACTTTCATGGGTCGGTAGGCCGATGAAGCATGACCGACAGGCCGATCACCTAGATCGGCCTGCAGACCGAGAGCTGAAAAATTTCCAGAAAAGGTGCACGTTTTGCAGTGCAGTTTTAATTTTATTTTTGAGACGATTCTAAGAAACATTAAATTTGGATATGACTGAAAATATGAAGTATTTGATTCATACGGGATTGAAGAGTTGAAGATGGTAATTGTGGGAAGAAGGATACAACTTGAGAATTTAAGGATAAAGAATCGATTTATGTCTCGATTATTCTCTTGTAATCTTAGCTTTCTATTCTCTAAGATGGAGCCATAATATTACGGTTATTATTATTTTTCTTGTAGCTTTACTTGATTGTTTTGCTTGTCTGCATTATAATATGATTTGCCATGTATATTGATAACATGTCATATAGAATAGGAAGTGCCACTCATATTAAAATTGTTCATGCATAATTTTAAAATAAAACCTTGACTTCAAAAGATTGAGTAGGAGAAGGTTTTCGAAGAGAGGACCTAAGGCCTCCATCGTTGGTCCATAGGAAGAACATGGTGGTCCTGACCCCTAGGAAGGGATTTCTATCATGTACCAGATTGGATCTCTGAAAGGATAAGGCATTTTAACATGATTTATGGTTGCACACCCCTAGGTGGTGATTATAAATCATGGATAAAATATTGAAACGATGGTTATACACTCACGTTAATTTTATTATTAACCTCCCCTAGGAGCTCTGTTAATAAAATTAATGGCCAAAGAAACGATTATTAATATATGTTGGATCATACGGGTCCTGGATGACATATATTAATCAGGAGGGGATCTGTGTTCCTGATTGAATTTGGCATGACTCCCCTAGGAGCTTGTTGAATTATGAGTTGGGAATTATCGTTGTAAGGTTGTGATATTTTTAAGGTTTTAACACATAAACACATTTGTATGATTTTATATGATTGTGTTATCTTACTAAATTATTATATGTTTGCATATGTTTGGTATATGATTCTTTATTGTAGATTAAAAATGTCTAAAAATGCTTTAACATCGATACTTGACAAAAACCAATTAACCGGTGAGAATTACAATGATTGGAAACGAAACCTAGATATCGTCCTGTCTTTTGAGAAACTGAAATATGTTCTGACAAACCCCTTGTCCTCCTGAGCTTACGGGAGACTCATGTAATGAACAATTCCAAGCGTATGACCGCTGGAAAGATGCTAATGATCAGGCCCGATGGCCAGCATGAATAATGTGTTGCAGGCTCAACATCAAGATTATGAGACTGCGAATACAGATCTTGGATAATCTTGAAGACATGTTTGGAGTCCAGGCCATAACAAAGTGGCAAGGGGAGCTTCGGAAACTCTTAAACTGTAGACAGAGACCGGGGACATCTGTAAAGGAGCATATGATGTTGGTCATGGGTTACCTTGCTGAGGCTTAAGCCAATGGAGCCAACATCGATGCTGAAACTCAGATGACTATGGTCTTTGAGACTCTGTCTAAGAAATTTATTCCGTTTAGAGCTACATTTAATTTGAACAATAGACGGGATATGACCTTGACAGAACTGATGAAACAGTTGTAGGAGTTCAAACTACGGATTAGGGAGTCTCCTACGGGTGGTGAGGCCAACATGGTAGCTGCTTCTGGTTCTAATTCTAACTCTAGGAATGGAAAGTCTTATGTTCCTGCTAACACTAAGAGTAAGAAGAAGAAGAAGAAGAACCCAAAGAAGCTTAAGTGCTTCTTCTGTGGAAAGGTCAGGCATATTAAGAAGCATTGCAAGGACTTCCTTTCCAAAGGAGGTAGGTGTGATTTTCTGTATTTAGAAACTTGTTTGGTTGAGGAATCCAGTGACATTTGGGTCATAGATTCTGGTGCAACTAATCATGTTTGTGTTTCTCTGCAGGGGTTCAAAGAAACAAGAAGTCTGCTACATGAAGACTTCACGCTTCGGATAGGCGATGGATCCTTGGTCTCAGCGGAAGTAGTAGGAGACGTCCATCTTTACTTTGATAACTATAGGAATTTATTTTTGCAAGATTGTTTTTATGTTCCTAAATTTAAAAGGAATTTAATTTCTGTATCTTGTTTATTTAAAGACTTCTACGTGGTATCTTTTAATGAAAAAGTGGTGATTCGTAAAAACAAATCTTTTATCTGTTCGGGATGGATGCAAAATGATCTATATTTTATCAAACCTAAGATGGACTTATTGCTTAATGCTGAGATGAATGATAATAACTCCAAATGACTTAAAACTTCTCACTCTAATAAGACTTATCTTTGGCATTTGTGCCTTAGTCACATTAACCTGAATAGGATTCAAAGGTTGGTAAGGGATGGACCTTTAAGTCATTTAAATGTGGAATCTATACCTCAATGTGAATCTTGTTGGGAGGGTAAAATGACCAAAAGAGCATACGGGTCTAAAGGCAATAGGGCTGAAGGGGTTCTAAAACTTGTGCATAGTGATGTTTGCGGACCGATGAGCATCCGGGCACGAGGAGGGTATGAGTACTTCGTCACTTTTATTGACGATTACTCAAGATATGGGTATGTGTGCCTGATGCACCACAAAAGTGAAACTTTTGACAAGTTCAGGAAGTTTTGGGCTGAAGTGGAAAAGCAATTGGGTAAACCCATAAAGGCACTTCGATCTGATCGAGGTGGAGAATACCTTTCTGATGAGTTCCTAAGACACTTGTTAGAGAATGGGATTTTATCCCATTTGATTGTGCCGGGCACTCCGCAGCAGAATGGCGTAGCTGAGAGAAGAAATAGGACTTTGTTGGACATGGTCAGGTCCATGATGAGTTATTCATCATTACCTTTATCCTTTTAGGGATATGCACTACAAACTGTATGTTATCTTTTGAACAATGTGCCTTCAAAATTGGCCCCTAAAACTCCTCACGAGTTGTGGACAAGAAGGAAGACATCATTAAACCATATTCGCATATAGGGATGTCCGGCTCATGTCCTATTTAAGGATTCGAATAAGTTAGAAGCACGTTCAGAAGTTTGCGTGTTTGTAGGATATCCAAAAGGGACTAAAGGGGGTTATTTTTATAACCCAAAGGAAAATAAAGTCGTGGTTTCTACTAATGCAACTTTCCTTGAGAAGAGTTACATGGACGACTTTAAACCTCGAAGCAAAGTGGTGCTTGAGGAGTTAAGGAGTGATCAAATCACTCCGCAGATTTTGAATGAAACCGTTCTGATCAGTGTAGAAAAACCAAACAAACTTAAACAACAATCTCAGGGGCTTCGATGTAGTGGGAGGATCGGGTGTCAACCTGAGAGGTATATGTTCAATGGGGAGGTCTTCTTGGCTGAACCGGATGAACATGACAGGGATCCTTATACTTACGCAGAAGCTATGGAGGATGTTGATTTAAAACTCTGGACAGAGGCCATGAACATATAGATGAAGTCTGTGGAGACTAATTAGGTCTGGGAGCTTGTGGATCTTCCCGAAGGGGTAAAACCCATTGGGTCTAAGTGGATCTACAAGAAGAAAAGAGGAGTGGATGGAAAGGTCGAAACCTTTAAGGCTAGACTGGTAGCTAAGGGTTATACGCAAAAGGAAGGAATAGATTATGAGGAAACCTTTTCGCTTGTAGCCATGCTTAAGTCCATCCGGATTCTCTTATCCATAGCTGCTGCTCTCGACTATGAGATTTGGCAGATGGATATCAAGAGGGCTTTTCTAAATGGCTATCTTGATGAGTCCATTTATATGGAACAGCCAGACGGGTTCAAGGTCACGGGTTAGGAGGGTAAGGTTTGTAAGCTGCTAAAGTCAATTTATGGACTTAAGTAAGCTTCTCGTTCTTGGAACATAAGATTTGATCAAGTGATCAAGACTTATGGGATCTCACAAAATGTGGATGAACCATGTGTTTATAAACACATAAAGGATGTGAAGGTGGTTTTTCTACTACTCTATGTAGATGACATTCTGCTAATTGGCAATGACGTTGGGGCGTTGTCATCGGTCAAATTATGGTTGACCAAGCAGTTTGACATGAAGGACTTAGGTGAGGCTAATTTTATTCTCGGTATCTAGATCTTTTGGGATAGGAAGAACAAAATGATAGCTTTCTCACAAGCTGGCTACATTAAAAAAATTCTCAGGAGGTTTGCAATGCAGGATTCTAAGAAAGGTGAGCAATGATCTAGGTCTGGAATTACTCTTTCTAAGAAAGACTCTCCAAAGTCTTATGAAGAAAGAAAATACATGAAGAAGGTGCCTTATGCTTCAGCAGTGGGTAGTCTCATGTATGCCATGCTTTGCACACGACCAGATATTAGCTATGCGGTCGAGATTGTAAGTCGATTTTAAGCGGATCCAGGACCGAACCACTGGGATGCGGTAAAGCATATTTTCAAGTACTTGTGAAAGACTCGAGGGTATATGCTAGTATATTCGGGTGAGGACTTAATTCCTCTAGGATATACTGATTCTGATTTTTAACCCTGTTTGGATTCTAGGAAATCGACTTCAGGATTTGTGTTTACTCTGGGCGGTGGTGCCATCAGTTGGAGAAGTGTGAAATAAGATTGCACTTTGGATTCAACGATGGAGGCCGAGTATGTGGCAACTAGTGATGCTTCGAAAGAAGCAGTGTGGCTCCGCAAGTTCCTTGGGGATCTTGAGGTTGTTCCTGGCATGGATAAGGCGGTATCACTGTATTGTGATAATAGTGTGGCGATAGCTAATGCTAAGGAACCAAGATTTTACAAGAAGAGTAAACATATTGATCGGAAGTATCATGTGATAAAGGACTTCGTTGAGGGCCGACATGTCACGATGCACAAGATCGCGTCAGAGGACAATTTAGCTGATCCATTTATGAAGACACTTACAGGGAGAGTCTTCGAGAAACATATGGAAGCTATGGGGATGTGAGATTTGCTGTATTTACTCACTTAGTGCAAGTGGGAGATTATTAGATATGTATGCCCTAAGGAGTAAAAATGTAATATGTTTTTGGAGACATTTTTATCAATAAAGAATTTATTCAATTACATATACCAAATCTTGTCCTCTTTACGTTCATATTTGTTGAATATATGTTAAGCAAATAGTAGTCTAAGACTGTTGGTCTAAACCTTTAAGAATTAGGCATATGATGGACTGATTATGCGAAAGACACGATTCTTAAGGTGACGGTCTAAAACATATGATCTGCAATCGAGGGAATAAAGTTGGGCGCTTTATTCATGCAAAGATTGTTATGTTGTCTATATCCCTATTGGGAGATGGTTTGTCTTGACCATCGGAGTTGGACTCTGTGAATAGAAACTTTGGCACGTTGTCATAGGTGACGATGTGTTGGATCGAGACACAAAGTGAATTGATTTGGATTAATAATTCTGTCTTGGCAAATCGATTCACTTTAGACAATTATTTGTATTGTATCTTAATCCTGAGATGGATAGTGGGCCCGTTGTTGCGACTTGTGTCTTTTGATGTACCAAAAGGTGACTCCCACATCTCAATAGTGATATGCATGCTGGTACGTTGGAGGCATGACTCTTGATAGCGTAGACTTGTTATTCATAGATATGGAATCCATAGCTCCTCTTTAGGAGTAATGATATCCTCTTATATGCGTTATCCTATAATTGAAAAACTGAAGCGCTCAACCATTAAGATACATATGTGTAACCGAATGATATACTATCTTGGGGTGGTAAGTTTTCTAATGGTGAGATAATGGAACGTAAGATAAAAATAATCGGAAAGGTAAGACAGAACTTGTCCTTAAGCTGATTATGGATTATCATATGGGGATATGATACACTTTGATATGTCATGGAGACTTACCTATACGGGCTTTGTAATTCTATAAAGTTCGAGAGTGCAGCTCCAAGCTTTTAGTGGAGTAGCGTTGGAGTTGATAATTATGAAATGTATATTTGGGATATTGGGTTTCATAATTATCGAGAGCTTGAACTTTATAGGTCTATTTTGGTCCCCTTTGCTAGCTCACAAAATCCTGTAACGATACAGCATGCTTTTTCAATAATTGGTGACTTATGTCGGATTTATCGGATTGGTTTAAAATTTGAAAGAATCAAATAATTCATGTCTGTTCATTGGTTAAATTAATTTTGTAATAAAATTAATTTAAGATAAACTTGTTGAATTATGGGGATCGGATAATTCTTGTCTGTTTATCGGTTGATTTAATTGGATAAATTAAATCAAGATAAACCTATAGAATTATTGTGAATTGATTTATTTTCTTAAAGATTATCTTGATAAAGTTTGTTTTGATCAGATAACTTCTCTATTGGGTTATTTGAATCAAAACTGAGACTTTATCCTATAGAATCTAGGGTGGAAAATAAGAGATTCGCGGAGATATTTACGCGGCAGTTCGATAGGGCCTACCGATGGGGCCTGTTCAGCTTGCCAATCAGCGAGAGATAAGATTGCACGTTTTCACGCGGATCTTATCAGATATTGAACCGAACTTGATTCTGTTTTGAGTTTTTGAGACCTAATCTGATAAGGACTGACCCTAGGACCAATCACTATAAAAAAGGGAGTAAGTCTCATGAGTTACTTAGATCAATTGAGAGATTAAGAGTGATACTCTTCTGGTGAGAATCTGAAAATTCCCTGAGAGCTTTTGTTTACAAATCACGAACACTAGCTTTGGGTTCTCTTGATTGGTTGGAAAGAGAGTCACCGGTGGAAGAGCTGTACGTGTGAGCTCACACTCACTCCGATCGTGGATAGAGAATAGCAAAGAAGACCAGTTGGTTGAGGCTCTTCTAGAACGTTACTTCTCTTCACGGGTCACGAAAGTTCTTCGGCACATAAAGGTTAGTAAGATCTGTTTAATTGATACACATGCAGTGTCAAACTTGTGTTTTGGAAAAATACTCTGATGTTAAAATTTTTAAAATTTTCGCTGCGTACCTCACACCTATTTTTTCCAACACACCTAGTCTAACATTTTGATTCTAAATTTTATTTGTTATGTTTTATAGTTCTGCAAGTGTCAATAAAATATGTTATTATTAGTCATGTCTTCAAAAGTTTTTAAAAAATTTTTCCTTTTAATGACACAAGTTTTTGCCTAGCCATTCTTATCATGTTTTCCGCTGTAACACTTTGAAGTAATTTTCCTTAATAAATGTGTTGTATCACCCAAAATGCTTGTCTAAACGTGGACGTTTATAATATAGAAAGTTTATCGTATTCATAGGGAGGTGAGTTTTTGAAAGATTGAAAGGATTTTTCAAAAAAAAAAAAAAGAAAACAAATATTTTTGAGAATTTTAAAGAAGATTTAAAACATAAACCAAAATGGTAAAGCTTCGAGAATCCCTTACATAGTTCATAACTAATATAAAATTTTAGCTACAAATGATAATTATTTAAAGCATTTGATTTATTACAACTTTTCTTATTGATTGTAAACACTTTTATTGATTTTATAAGTCAACCAAATGCGACAATATAGGTAAGTTATAATGCAGTAAAGATTATCTTATAAAAAGTAGCAAAATGATTATCTCTCTGATGAGAGATAAAAGTGTACATTTTTTAAGGCTTAAATCATTTATTTTTGCTTTTATTTCTCATTAAATCCTCTAATTAATAGCAATTTTGTGTTAATAAGTATTTTTGTGTCTTAGTGTGAAAATATGTTTAAAAATATATTTTTAGTGTGTTTTTATGTTTAACAGAATTGTTAGTAATTTTTAGAGTCATTTTGGTGTGTTAAATAAGTATCTAGTCTATAAATAGTCAAAACCGTAAAAATAATGCGCTTATTTTATTTTAAGTTTGTAAATATGTCTTATTATATTTTAAGTAATTTCTAAAAATATTTTCAAGTCATAAAAATTATATCTGTGTTAAACCGTAAGAAACTGAAAATTTTAGGAGTTTTTATTTATTTTTGGTGTGTTTTAATGTAAAATAAATATTTTTAGTATTTTTGTAAATATTATGTTTGTAAAATAATTAATATTAGAATCATCTAATTAATTAGCCCAAAACTAACTTATTAGAAAATAATTTCTTAAGTCTTAGTGTCCCTTCTTACAAGCCAGCCTAATATAGTATACACATTAGGTGACCCTATAGGAGTCAAAACTAAGTTGAGCATCTTTTCAAAACTTGGAGGGAGTTTCTTGTGTTTAGTGTCTGCCTCATTTGGCCTAGAGCTTCCAACTTTAGTTGAAAATTACTCAACTAAGGACCTAAAATAGCATGGCCTGAACTAAACTAGAAAATCCTTGGTTTTTCAAGGCCTACCCTGTTTCCCTATAAATACCCACCACTTAGAAGCACATAACGACAAGTCACAATGCCATTTTCAACTCAAAATAGTAGTCAGACCTCTAAAAAACACCCTCTTAGCCTTGAAACACCCTAGTCTTCCCATTGAAAAGTCAAAAGCCCCATGGTTTCTGGTGAAGTTCCTCTAGAACAACTTTCTAGGCGTTTCTTTCGACGATGTCAATAGAGCAATAAACTTTCCAAGGAAATACCTTCCATTAAAACTAAAATACAAATATCCATAGCTATTCGAAACTCCCGTAGGTCAACTCCATCTCTGATGCACTAAATGACACACCCGAGGCATCATATTCCTTTACTATCTCACACAGATGGCCTAATAGACCCATCCTTACCTCCACAAACCGGTTACATTTTTCTCCTACACTGTCTACTCGTTTAGAGATCTCCTTCAGTCAAGTCTTCATTGCCATGGACTGGAATCGCAATGGGCATCGCCCTTGGAAATTTTAACCCGTATATAGCCAGGAGTAACACTTGTTACTTACCGAAGATGATGACTTTGGCAAGTTAACAGACAAAATAAATAAAGAAAAAAACATGAAAAATAAAGGAGCAGAAAGAAAATTATATTGTTCAAGCGAAAAGTTAACAGACACAAGCTTGAAAGAAAATTATTTCGAAGTATATTATATAACATAAATGCCTTTATAATGGTCATAGTAAAAGAATAATACTTTAGAGAGTTTTTACGAAAGATAAGGAAAGTTAAAAAATGAAAAAGTTATAGTTATAAATTGTAGTTATAGATAGATTATAGATTATAGATAGAAAAAAAAACTAATTAGCTGATAAAAAGAGAAGAGAGATACAAATTGATAATAGTAGTTAATAATAGATTGATAATAAATAATAGGATTAATGTCAAAAATTCCTCCTGAGCTATAGTTTTTGTAAGACTTTGCCCCCAAACTTCAAAACGTAATATCTGTTCCCTCAAAAGTATGACATGTTAACAAAAATGATACTTTTGTTAGAAGTTTAATGGCAAATTGACAAATAATTTTAAAATTAGGAGTGTTTTGATAATTTTAGTTATAAAAACAACAAAAAAATTTATAACTATAATAAAAATAGTCTTTATTGATGATTAAAAACAAAAAAAAATCAATTAAAAGCATACTACTATTCGAATCCATCTTTTTTCGATATACCAAATTTTTTAAAAAAAATTTATTTTCATACTAAAAAATATTTTAAAATTTGAAAGGCATAAATATCAATAAAACCTTCAAAAATATGAAAGAAACTTTGTCAATACTGTCAAAGTTTTTTTCTCTTTGAAAATTTTGTGTTATGTTTTTTGTTATATTGAATATATTTATGTTATATTCTTTTTTTCACTAATATATGTAACTTTTAAAATTTTAAAATACTCTTTAGGTGTGAAAAAAATAAAATTTTAAAGAAAATTTTGATATATCAAAAAAATAGGATTTCAATAGTATAATAGTTTTAATTGATTTTTTTTTTTTGTTGTTAATCATCAACAAAGGCTATTTTTTTATTATAGTTTTAATTTTTATAGTAATTTCTATAACTAAAGTTATCTAAATACCCCTAACAGAACTATTTTTATTAACAACTCATAATTTAAAAAGGACAGAGGGTAGAATGTTGCAAAAAAATAAAATTTTAAGGAAAATTTTTATAATTAATCCTAAATAATATATATACCTAAAAAGATGTTGTTCCAACCAGAAAAAAGAAAAAAAAAAACCAATGATATAGCAGAAGCATGGACGGCAACGATCGGAATCGTTTCTTTTGCCAGGATTGCCAAAATGAAATCATTTTTGTAACATTCTACTTTTTTACTTTTTACTCTTTTTTATTTTTGGTATTTTAAACAAAGGATCAAATGTGTTTTTTTGTTAAAAAAAAAGGAAAACTTTTACTCAATTTTTTTTTTTTTTTTTTTGTCCCTTTTTTCAAAATCTTCCAACAGAATCCAAGGACGTGCGGGCTTTAGCATTTTTTTTTTTTTTTTTTTAACAAAGGGCCAAATGGCCGAAACAGAATGCAAAGGCGTGGGGACTTTAAAAAATTCTCATCGCATAAACGTAATCTGCTCCGATCCTTACGTTATATTCCTTTCTCGTCTACACTCACGTCACAAACCACATTACCCATTTCCTGTCACGCGCTGTCTTGCAAAAGCGAACAATTAGCTCAGCCCAAAAAGAGGGAAAACAGAGAGAGTAAAATAAATAAAAAAGGAATATACTCGGACACTCCTCTTCTTTAAACTTAAGCCACCTTGTTATAAATCCACAGTTTTCCTCAATCCTCCTAATATATAGGATATATATGTTCTCTCTCATCTCATCTCGTCTGTGACTTCTCTTGGTTTCATCGCATTTTCTCTGATTTCTGAGCTCAACAGGAACAAAAATGGTGGTTTTCAACGTCTCCAGGGTCGAGACCACGCCTTTCGATGGCCAGAGGCCTGGCACCTCCGGCCTCCGCAAGAAGGTTTGGTTCTTTTCTTTTGCTCATTCCTTTTCCATTTTTTGAATCTTTCCCCATTTTCCTGTTTTCGTTGCGATTTTTATTCAATCGTTAGTTATCGCGGATTTTTTTCTCTGTTTCGATGCAAATTTTTGCTTAATCTCATTTGAAGCTGTGCGATTGGTGGATCGCTTTGGCGGAATCGGAATTGCGACATTTTGATCCCGATTGGATCAAATGGATCTGGTTTTGAGTTTGGATTTCGCGAAATTAGATTGCTGATTAATCGGATCTTGTCTAGTACTCAACACAGTCCTCGAATTAGCTTAGGATGAGTAAATTTAGTGACGAAATGAAAATTAAATCTGATTAGTCGGATCTTTTCATTAAATATTATTCTCTAAATTATTTAAATTTCATGAGGTTTTAATTTTTATAAATTTGTATATTTATTAGATTTTGGATCAATTCTCTAAGGAGTGATTTATACTATGTTCATGTTAAAAGTCGCGTCCATGATCACAAGTGAATGTAAAATCAGAATGGACTTTTTTCCGTTCTGTTGCAGATGAGCTCTGTGGAGTAATGGAGGAATTGAACCGTATCAGATTCAGTATTGTCTTCATTCTTCTATCAGAAAGTAGACAGACGTCTTCTTAAGTGTTTTAGTTGGCTTGTATTGCTAACATACTTGTTTATTAAGATGGTCCTACTCATATTTTATGGCTACCATTAAGTTGATGACACCTTACGATATTAAAAACAAAAAAAGTTGTGTGTTTTAGTTGGCTTGTATTGCTAACATACTTGTTTATTAAGATGGTCCTACTCATATTTTGTGGCTACCAGTAAGTTGATAACACCTTACGATATTAAAAATAAAAAAGTGCTATTTGGATCTTTCCCCAAAAAAAAAAAAAAGAAGAAGAAAAATAGCTACTACCACTTGGTCTTTTGACTGACGTTTAGGTCTTTTTGTTATATAATATTGAGAAAATACCTTTGGAATCGTTAAGAGAACATAAAAAAAATTTTGAAGAATATATATTCGTGAATTTTTTTTTTTTTTGAAGTTTGATGAAATTGATTTGCTTGCTTCTAACTTCTAAGGTTTGAAATGCCTTTATCATGCTAGATTATATCCCCAAGATTGCTATTGTGTTTGTAATATGTTACTTAGTAATTGTGGTTTTTGGAACTCTTTCAGGTGAAAGTTTTTGTTCAGCCTCATTACTTGCAAAATTTTGTTCAGTCAACATTCAATGCCCTTTCTGCGGAAAAAGTTAGAGGTAGAATTTTATCTTATCCTACAAATATCATTCCATGCGTATGTATGCATATTAATTATTTCCAATACTTATACTATATAAAATGTATATAAAGTCTCAACTCGTGTATTTTGTGCTACCTTGACTGTCCTTGAGGTTGGTCTTGAGGCTCGTTAGATTTACCTATGCCTATTCCTCCACTTCAAAGTGAAAAATTTAATGCTTAAGTAGTAAGATCACTTTCACCTGTAGGAGTAAACTTATTATATATATATATATATATATAAGCATACTTCTCATTGGCATAATTTTTTATCAATGCCTAATATTTTCCTTTGTATTGTGGCCTGTGATTAAACATTTTATGGTAAAATTATTGTAGAGTTGTTTGCGTTCATTTTCTTACTTTTACTCCTTTCTGTTGTGAGTTTTTTTTTTTTTTAAAAATTATTAACTCTTAATGTGTTTCTTTTTTTTTACTGTGTCAACTGAATTTATGTTTCTTGATTGGGTCTATTGAAAGTATTGCATCTCACGATCATTTTTTGTAGGTGCAACACTTGTTGTGTCTGGTGATGGCCGCTATTACTCAAAGGATGCCATTCAGGTATTTCATGTTTATGTTGTTTCTGAAAGAAATTTAGATTACTAATGGTGCAACAACAAATAAAGCACCCGTTTCATGTTCTATGCTATTTCTTTATGATACGCATTGACAAGAAATTTCTAATTTGTGCTTTTTTTGCCCCTAATGACAGATCATAATTAAGATGTCAGCAGCCAATGGAGTAAGACGTATATGGGTTGGTCAAAATGGTTTACTTTCAACTCCTGCTGTGTCAGCTGTTATACGTGAAAGAATTGGAGTGGATGTAAGTTATAGTCCTTCAAGCATCATCTTATATTTTCAGTGTTCCACAGTTTTAACTTTTAAGATAAATTTTTACTTTCCAAACTTCAATATCAGGGATCCAGGGCGTCTGGAGCATTTATATTGACAGCTAGTCACAACCCTGGAGGGCCTCATGAGGTAGGTCGTATATTGTAGTTATTCTTTTCCCTTCATTTTTTCTCTTTTTCTAAAATTGAGAGCCAGGGGAGTGGAACTGGTTTTTTCTTTTTTCTTTTTTTTTAATGTAAACCTTTGTAAAGATTTGACATCCATTTCCCCCTTCCCCCCCCCCGAAAAAAAAAAAAAAAGATTGTTACTGTGTTGGTTGAATTTGAATCACTTTTAGCAGTTTGTTATATTCCTTGACGAACTCAACCTAGAATTGTCGAAATGTCAGTAGATGGATTATCTACTAAAGATGATTTAGTACTGATGATGTCCTTTCTGTTTCTCCATTTCAGGACTTTGGGATTAAATACAACATGGAAAATGGTGGACCAGCTCTGGAAGCAATCACTGACAAGATATATGAGAACACAAAAACAATAAAGGCATATTTAATTGCGGATCTGCCTGATGTACTGCTCCAATCTTAAGTGCAATTTTGTAGAATGTTTGTACAATCTTTTCAATGGCTTTATGATGGACATTTCAACTATGTTCTTATATCACAATCTTCAATATATGGCAGGTTGACATCGCTACAATTGGAGTAACAAGCTTTAATGGACCTGAAGGACAATTTGATATTGAGGTTATTGATTCTGCAAGTGATTATGTAAAATTGATGAAGTAAGCTTTCCCTAAAAAACCACATGTTCCAACATATTTTGCTCGTACGTAATGGAACCATGGCATAGGCAACCCCCCTTAAATGTAGTGACTGTACTGAGCCCTGACTAAAGAGCTGTACAATGTAGAAGCTCCTAAAGCATAGTGATCTCTATTGCTTGTATACCACAAAACTTTTAGATGGTTGTTTTTTGCTATTCTTTATGAGGATTTATTATCATTAGGCTCTTTTAGATATGATTTTATCCGAGATTTCTTTTGTCCTTAATGCATGCATACTGTCCCCTTTCATTGAATGCTCTGTGTCTCGACTTTCCAGGTCAATTTTTGACTTCGAGTCTATTCAGAAGCTGCTAACATCTCCAAAATTCACATTCTGGTACGTGGATAATCCTTCTTTGTCATAGAGAACTCTGTTTGGCATATCATAGAATAACATCATAGCCTCTAACATAACTATGTTATTGATGTTGAAGTTATGATGCTTTACATGGAGTTGCTGGGGCCTATGCAAAACGTATTTTTGTAGAAGAGCTTGGTGCTCAAGAGAGCTCTCTATTGAACTGCACACCCAAGGTTTGCCTAACTTAAACGACTTTTTTTCATGACTTTTAAAATCTCTGTAGCATTTTTACCCTAATGGTTCACCTTTCGATTTATTTGTCATTGACTTCATGCAAACAGGAAGATTTTGGAGGAGGACATCCAGACCCCAATTTGACTTATGCAAAAGAATTGGTTGCTCGTATGGGATTGGGCAAGTCAGATACTCAAAATGAAACCCCAGAATTTGGTGCCGCTGCTGATGGTGATGCAGACCGCAACATGATCCTTGGTAAAAGGTGATTTCACCTACGCGATTGTAATTGTTATCTTGTTAATAACATTCATTTATAGCACGTCTTGCTTTATTAGGTTCTTTGTTACCCCATCAGATTCTGTTGCCATAATTGCTGCAAATGCTGTTGATGCTATCCCATACTTTTCTGCTGGTCTGAAGGGAGTTGCCAGGTTCTCTCTTTTTCTGAGTATTTCTGAATATATGTAATCGTGTTTTAACTCTTTCTTGTCGTTATCTTGAAGAATTGTCAAAGGTTAGGTTTGAGGATCAAAATAAAGTAAATAGTTCGATGTAATCGCATATTGAATGAGAATCTGTGTTAAAACAATATTTTAAAATTGAATTGAAGAAACAGAACTGCAACATGAGTTAGAAATTCACGAATTACAACATGCATTTTCATAGATAGGTTTCTATTATGATTGGTAGAATTAAAAAAATGGTGTTAGGAAGAAAGTATGTAATATTGGTTTTCTGGGCTGTATTAATGTAAATTGCAATAGTCTTTTTGTATTGATGTTGTTGCAATCAAAGCTTGTCCATATTTGGTATGGTATTGCATCTATATGTCCCATGGTTGTAAAAAGGGGAAACGGGAACTGAGACGTTTTGTCAATCAAGGCAGGGCGTAAGCTTCGAGGCGGATTGAGGCGTAAGCCTCGAATGTAAAAAGAAAAAAATCATAAAATTGAGTAAAATTCATAAAATGTCATAACAAACAAAACACACACTTAGTTCATGCCATAACAGACAAAACACATACAAAGCAATTCAAGTCTAAAGCCCTCAAAAATTAAAGTTTCGACCATCATCCTCACCCTCGTCTTCTTCTTCATCACTATTATCTTCCATATCAATATCATCGTCATCATTCCAATCTTCTTCTCCTTGTTCTTCCTCTTGTTCAATCAGCACCATTTTATTCTTAGTCCCTACATCAATGTTGATAAAAGTGATGTGTGTGACCAATGAAGTAATGAGCTAATTGACATAATTATGTTATTCTCTATAATTACCTGTTGTTGTTAGGGTTGACTTCAATGAGGATCTGCTCTTTTTCTTTCCTTTGGATGATCTTGAACTTCCACCCGCCTCATCCGCTTTAACAAGCAAAGGATCAAAGTTCTCGTCACCATTGTCCCTTGACTTCAACTTGAGGAATCTGTCGTTCAATTTCTTGTTGAACATAACATACACCAACTTGTTCATCCTACTTGTATGCAATCGATTCCTTCTCTTTGTATGCACTTGTTTGAACGCACTCCAATTACGCTCGCATGTTGATGCTGAAGTAGTAAGACTTAGAACTTTGATCGCAAAGGCTTTTAATTCTGGTGTATTATCTCTAAATTGCTGCCACCAACGCTCTAGGTGACAACAATAACAGCAACAAGAAAGGATGAATTAATATTAATGTAATAGCTCAAATGTAAGCTTTAAATTAACTATAAATGGCTGAAATACTAGGAGAACTGTGTTTTTGTAGGACATTTGTGTTGCTTTCAAGCCAAACATTCCTTTCTTCAAATCAAAATCTTCAAGCTGAGCATTAACCTTTATATAATCCTCACTCAGGACAAGCCTATCCATGCATTTATATAAAATGGTATTGATCTCTTTATCTAAGTGGAAGTCCTTGTCGTAATGGCATTGAGGATTCAAGTAATGCCCAATAACATGCAAATCATGATGGAACTGATGTTCCCACTTTTCATCGATAATGTCTCAAATCTCCTTATAAGAAGCTTCTTGAAGAAAAGAATATTTGGCATTGAGCATTCAAGTAGTACCCAACAGCATGCAAATTATGATGTAACTGACGCTCTCACTTTTCATCAATAATGTACGAAATCTCCTTGCAATAAGCTTCTTGCCGCTGTGATTCCTTTGTTATTTCTTCCTTTGGCTTGTCCATAGCTTCATAGACAAACTCCATTGTTAGAGTCTTCACTATCAACCAATCTCAGCACTTTTACTCGAGGACCTGTGGTTTTAACAGCATAGTTAACACCACACCAAAAATTCTCATCTTCGGAAATAATTTTCTTCACTTATTTTCCTCGTTTTTTTGCCCATGAACTTTTACTCCATTCTTCAAAAGTGAACATAGCTTCTAAAGGCTGTTTCAATTCTTTAACCCTTTGTACAGTCAAAAAAGTAGTGGCAAATCCTGTGACGGTCAGTCGAACAATTTCTTTTTCACTATGCTTTCTGAACAAACTCGACACCCATGAATGGTTGTAAGTAAACTTGCTCACCTTCTTTGCTATGAGCAAAGCATTCTTGTGTTGTGGTAATTGTCCAAGCCTCTCGAGCATTAAATCAATACAATGGGCAACACATGGAGTCCAATAAAGATTATTCCTTTTCTCCATTAACATCCTCCCTGCAGCCTTGTATGCACTTGCATTATCTGTTACCACTTGAACAATAGTATCCTCTCCCACTTCATCAATAAGTTAATCAAGTATGTTGAACAACAACAGTGCATCTTTAACATAAGCAGAAGCATCAATAGATTTCAAAAACACAGTGCCATAAGGATTGTGGACAAGAAAGTTGATGATACCCCTGTGTTTGATGTCCGACCAACTATCTGACATTATTGTTACCCATGTTTCAGGCCGTGTCCTTCACTTCATCAACCATCACTTTTGTGGTCTTTACTTCCTCATCTAACAACCATGTTCGAAGCTCATATTCAGAAATGAGGGACTCCTTGCTACATTGAATGGAATTTCATTCTCATAAAAGAATCTTGCAATGTCTAAACATAACGCATTTCGAAGTTCTTTTGTAGAAGTCGGAAGGATTGGTTGAGAATTATTTTTCTCCTCATTGTCTACTTGTGCAACAAATCGGTCCATGGGTCCATGAGTTCCCCCTAGAAGAAACACCGTTACTATCACCGGGACAAGAACCTGCTGCTTCTTGAGCACTTCCAAAATAAGAACCACTAGAAATTATTTCTTCCGCGTTCCTATGAGCTATTTGTTTTGCATCAGAATAACCTTTTAAAAGGTCAAGACATTCCTTTTTCACTTCATCCGGCGCCTGTAGACATGGTCCAACGTTATGGCGTGTGCTTGCCAAATGATCCTTCTATCTTTTAACACCTCCCATTATCCTCTTCTAACAAAAGTTGCATTCTAAATAAACATAGCCTTTTTTGGCATTCTGTTCAATTTGAGTACCATATTTCCAAGCAGGATCCTGTATCTTTGCACCACTGGCCATTATAATAAACTAAGAAAATGATTTAAAAAATGCATTAAAAGAAAAAGAAATAAATACATTATTATTCATATCATAACAAGAAATACTACTGCTATATAGCACAATTTTATTTTATTTTATATTTTTTTAGAGAAAACAAAATAACTATCAGACCGAACAAAATAACTATCATGGAAACATAAGTAATATGATTCTTGAACAAACAATCAATAAACCAAACGAATCAGAGAAAAAAAAAAGAAAGCAAAAATAGTGAACTAAATAAATAAAAATTAAAAAAAAAACACATTCTGCTTTCTTTATAGTTTATATAAGATTATATATTTTTCAAAACTCCTAATTCTATACAGCATTCATTACCGCAGTAGCCGTAAGAGAAAAAAAACTGTAGAAAATAAAAGAAAAGGAAAAAAAACGTGGGTGAGGAGGTCAGAATCTGGAGGTGGTTGCCGCCGATAGGTCATCACTTGGTTGTAGGTCGCCAGTCGCTGCTCATAGGGGAGTGGGCTCGGAAGTTGCAGGGGCTGATGATGAGGAGTCTCGATGATGAAGATGGGGGTTGCTGATGAAGAAGTGTCGAAGAATAAGGGGGTAGACTTAGGTTCTTAATATCCCTTTGCATGTTTTTATCAAATTAAAGCCCAATTTTGGTATTGGACTAGCTTTCTTTAATGGAAAAGAAGAAAAAGGAAAACAATTTTGGGTTGAAAATAGGCCCAAACTGGCCTTCAATCTAAAGCTCACGCCTAAACGCCTCAAGGCTTATGCCTCAATGAAAAAAGGCGTACGCCTCTCCTAAGACATTCAAGGCTTAAGCCTTGAAACGCTAGTCTGCCACCTCGATCTAAGACGTGCCTCGAGGCGTACGCTATTTTAAACAATGATATATCCTTGTGACTTCAGCTTTCATAAGACGATACTCATAAGAATTAACACATTATGCATTATGATAGAACAGATTGGGAATTGGTTGAGGAACAAAAGAAAAAAACACAGAAAACTTCACGAGGCAGTTGTTCTTGGATCACAATTTATTATGGAGTGTTAACTAGTGTTTGATTTTATTTTATTTTGGAGATTAAGGGTCTGTTTGTTTCAAGGGTTCAAATCATGATAGTTTGAATTTTTTGGATTTGAGATGGAAAGTTTGAAAAGTATGGTTGGAAACTAGAATCATGGTGGTTTAAATTAACATTTGGATTTATAATTGATTTTGAGCACAAAGTGAGACATGAGAGAAACTGAGTTTGGGTTTAGGAGAGGGTTAAATTCAAACTTGGGTGGTTTCTGAGCTCAAGTTGTCCTATAGAACTTTGAGTTTGGGAACATCCAACACTTGCTCAGGGGAAAATTTGGGTTCAGAAATCTTGAACCCTCCAAACAAACGCCCCCTAAACTTTTTAGGCTCTTGTTTGTGTTTTGCGGTGGTTCATTGACTTCAATAAGCAGCTTATGTGCTTTCAAGTCTTTCTCTTTGTGGTTACTGGTCATTTATTATGTTACCATGATGTTGCTATTTGTAGGAGCATGCCGACATCTGCTGCCCTTGATGTTGTGGCTAAGCATTTGAATTTGAAATTTTTTGAGGTAGTCTATGGTTCTGTCTTTGCCTTGTTTATATTTATCAATATTCTCTTACCAATTTTAATTTTGTTAATCAAGAAATACATCGATATCTTGATGATGGTACTAAGTTCTGTTATGGTATTTAAAATGCAAGGTACCTACTGGATGGAAATTTTTTGGCAACTTGATGGACGCTGGATTATGCTCAATTTGTGGTGAAGAAAGTTTTGGAACTGGTTGGTTTTGCCTACCCTTAGTGAAGTAATTCAACTACTCTTGAAGAAATGTAAATCTTAAAGGTTATCACGTTGTCATTTTTTGGCCATGGGACAGGCTCGGACCATATTCGAGAGAAAGATGGGATCTGGGCAGTTTTGTCTTGGTTATCTATTCTTGCACATAAGAATAAGGAAAACCTTGATGGAGGAAAGCTTGTGACTGTTGAAGAAATTGTTCGTCAGCACTGGGCTACCTATGGTCGCCATTATTATACTCGATATGACTATGAGGTATTGCTGTTTTTTCTGTTAGACTCTGTTGCTTAATTTTTTGCAACTGTAATGCCAAGTTGTTGTTATTGTTGTTGTTTCTATTTTTTTTTTTTCGTGGGCCAAAGACACATTATTGTTGTTTACTTGTTTCAAATTGTTGCTTGAAGAATGTGGATGCAGGTGCAGCAAAGGAACTAATGGCATACTTGGTCAAGCTGCAATCATCCCTTCCAGAAGTTAACGAGTATGTCTGTTCAATCAACTTAAACCTACTTATTTTCATTTGTTGCAAACTTTTGTTATGTAATCGCAACTATCGTTTTGGGCGCTTTCACATTTTCTAACCGTAAGATAGACTCTCGACTTGTTATTGCCATATCTTAAAAACTAAAATAGAATGCCACCATCTTAGATTTTTTTGCCACTATTTCATCAATATTTAGGCTTTTAGCAGTTGTCTTTAGCTGAATTATATTTTTGTACTTATACTTTCATGCATTTGTACTAGATGAGCGACATGCATTCGCTACTCTTGTAGTTTTTCTGCATACTGGAGTGGTAGTTATCTCTCTCATCTTGTTTTGTCTCTCAAATATAGTTCGACTTTTGACAACAAAGATTCTGAAAATGATACACACACACACACATACTCCCCAATCCACTGCTGAAGGATTGTTAGAGAAAACTACTGCTACTAGGGTAGCTGAATGAAGACCTGCTACATTGATGATATTGGCAAAGGCATGGGCCATTTATAGCGTGTATGATTTGAGCTTATTATCATTATCTTTTGTAAAGCATGGATTAAGCCACTTGATTATCATCTGTTCCTTTAAGCGGTTAGGACTTGTCATTCCAAGCATGGGTCATTTAGAAAGGACGTTTCAGGTAATCAGAAGCCCGAGTGGATTTTCAGTTTTCTGAGGACGGTTCTTTATAAGATTAGATTTAATTGATCGTTTCAAAGTTCCAATTAGTTTGGCAATATTGTTGACAAGGTTCTGGCGGCAGTTATTTGGAATTCATGCGTGTACCCTTTCTGATAGCGTTGACATCAGCACAATACCCAATGTGATCATTTCACTAAATTATTAAGTCTCATTGTTAAATTGTACCGCTTATTACACAGGATAGTGCATGGCGCACGTCCAGATGTTTCTAAGGTTGTCCATGGTGATGAATTTCTATACAAGGACCCTGTGGATGGCTCTATTTCAAAGCACCAGGGAATTCGATACTTGTTTGAGGATGGGTCAAGACTGGTGAGCTTCCATTCTTGCACCTTAAATTGTTTACACTTTCCCGAGCATGTAATAGCACATTATGACTCATGTCTTGGAGAGTTGCTGTAGCGGTGGGTGGTGAAGTACTTTTTGGCAGACTTTGTTGGTTCCTTTTTTTGGTACATTGAGAGCAGTTTTCTCAATTAGCTGAAATACTCGAGGGCATAGCATTTCCTAAACGATAAAAAACCTGAGTAATATGTAGTCCTTGCTAAGAATTGATTTTCTTTGCAAATAACATTCTAGATTTCACGCATTTCTGTAGTCCTATGAAATCAAATTTCGTAACGTTCATTCATTTCTTTTCCCTTCACTTGAAAACAATGGCAGGTTTTCCGCCTCTCAGGCACTGGCTCAGAAGGCGCAACCATCCGTCTGTACATTGAGCAGTATGAGAAAGATCCATCCAAAACTGGGAGAGATTCTCAAGAAGCACTTTCTCCTCTTGTGAGTTATCCATCATTTTCTTCCATCTTGTTGGTTAACCTTCTTACCAGTTCTGTAGAGTGACTAATCTGTTTTCTTACAGGTTGAGGTTGCTCTTAAACTTTCCAAGATGCAGGAATTCACTGGTCGATCTGCCCCTACTGTTATTACATAAATCGCACCTTGCTGCAGTGAGTAGAAACATTTTTCTTCTTTGAAATGATTATTAGGTCAGCTAAACGGCTTGCTTATATAAAACCATTGAGGAACTTTTATGTTGATCTGATGCTCCCTAATGGTCTTCTGCATGTGCTGCCTGAGACATTCGGTTTTTTTTTTTTTTGGCAAACCCAAAGAGGGACTAAACTTGTCGTCGTATAATTTTTGGTTCAATAAGTAATGCGAATGTTGTCATGATACTCGGCCATTGATTTCTTAATCTAGCCCGAGCTTTATATAGTTTATAGAATTGAATTTTTGAAGTTCGATTATTGCATGGTGTTTTTCTATGCAAATTTGGAGTTTGTTCTGAGTGGTGCTTCTGAAATTTTTAACATTCCTAAATGCAATTAGTTGCAAATTGTGTAGGACACATCTAAATCTTGTACTTCCTTGCATTTGGGTTTGGTGTCTCGTAGTGGGACCTGTATTGGTCAACGCCCAAAAGGATCTGTATAATTTTCTTGCTAGTATCTGTCATTATACATACTAGAAAAATAAAATTACAAAAATAAAATGCCTTCACTCGAGATTCCTTATTGTATGGATCCAAAAGAAAGGAAGATATCTGTCAACATTTTCCTTGCCAGGTAATTGAGCCTGAGGTTCCTTGACAGACAAACGTTCTCTCTTGGCTAAGAATGTACTATTAACAATTAGCACATATGGTCTAAGTCGGATGCGTATATATACAATCTAGATATTTGAACCATAAGCATATATGGTCTGGAGGGTGGAGCGTACATGGTGAATGGACTGTAGGTTGAGATTTGGTCAAAGTTTACCGTCCATGTGCAATGTTGGCCTTTTCTTTAAAAAAAAAAAAATGATTGAAATGTTAGTGGCCTTAATTGTCATTGTGGGAATGTAGCTGATATAGGACATTGTCCCAACTCAATCGACCCACGACTCCGATCCTCTAGGTTTCCTTTCCTTTCAGATATCCCTATCCAATCGATAAAAGACGCGGGACCAAAAAATAACAAAAAAGGGAAGAAAATAGAAAGGAAAAAAGTCATTTGTCATGATAGGTAGAAAATTCAACTCCAACGTTGATAGCCGTAGATTTTGGTATTGAATAGGGCTAAATACGGTTTGGCTCGATCGGTTTTTCACTTGTTTTGGTCACTGAACCGAATATTTGGTTTTGCAGGCGGCATAACCAAAACCAGTTGAGAAATAGACCAAAAACCAATAGAGAAGCGTCGGTCGGTTTTGGTTGTGTTCTGTTTTTCCATTGTAGTGCCAAAATAAAAAACAAGAACAATGGAGTAAAACTTTGATTTTTTTTTTTTTTGGACTAAAAATTAACATTAAAAATTAAACTTGACACAAATTCGACCTAATAATTCTAAATCATTCCAAAAAAAAAAAAGAAAAAGAAAATTACATTCTCGGACTCGCATGCATTGGTCCAGTTGATTTTGGTGTTGACGTAGTGCAAATTTGTTATAGTGCTAACTCGAGAAAGTTGCAGATAATGGAAATCAAGAATCTCAAACATTGATGAAAAAGAAAGACTAGTTGAAAAGGATTATTATGTAAAAACTCAAAAAAAAAAAAAAAAACGTACATAGTGTTGGTACGACACTTAGAAGGCCCAAGTTTGTTGTTGGGCCCATAAAGAACCGAGAATGATCTTAGCTGGTTTTGCCTCGATAAGTCTAAAAACGTGTATTTCAGATACTGACCAAGATAAGTCTAACCGCGACAATAAGGTCTTATTGGAATTAAGAAGGTTTCAGATTACCTGCTAGAGAAGTTAACTAGAAGATTATATCAAGATTGGAAACCATTTGACTAAAAAAACTAGATTTGTATCATTTGAAATTCAAGTTACCTTTTTGTATTCGAGAAATAATTGACGTAGAGAGATTATAAATTCAGGGCTAGGCCTACGAAGCAGTTCTATGTCCAATTTTTGACAAAAACACCCTTTGTATCAATCTTTTTCTTATAGTGAAGTCCCTCTCCTAGGAACAATGTTAGTGAATGTAACCTTCACTTAAGGTAAACTATTCTAAATTTTTTGTGTTTTTATCATCCTTTTCTTTTTAATTTTCTGCAATTTATCATTTTTTGCATGGGAGATCAAACACAAAGAGAGATTAGTTGTTAGACGAGTATTGTGCCCATCAACACATATCAATTTTTTATCATGCAATTTTTTTTCGTCATCGAGCTGTTGAGAGTAAGTTGTATGGTACATCATATTTGTAATAGCTCCTTTCATTTTCCTTGTCGTAATCCTAAGATATTATTTTTGCATGTATTGCATTCAAACCAATCATTCTGCTATTTATGCACTGATGAGCTTTTCGCTTAATAGTCAAATTTAGTTTAAAAAGTTTATGGTACTAACAATTAAAAAAAATTAATAACAATTTAATAAACAAAGATATGAAAATAAGGTCACCAAACGTTTTTTCAAAAAAATATGTATTTTTATTTAAAAAAGAAAAAAAAGTCTAATTACATGGAAACCTTAAATTAGAGAAGTCGCTAGTATCTCCACATTGGTCCACGTATTGTCTAGCTAAATAGATTAAATAATCAGGTAGTACATCTGTCTTGTTCCTAAAGCCATCTGATGAGTAATTAATAGCTACGAGTGACAAGGAAATTGAATAGGCAAACCATCATCACTTTTTTAACGACAACAATTTGACACACAGAAGATACTTTACATTTGTTCATCCACATGTAATTTGATCATTACAAAAGAACATTCATCATGTTTTGAGCCTTTAAATAAAAAATCTGATTACAAGAAAAAATCTACGAAAGCTGTAACGCTTATAAATTTTAAAGTAAGGTTAATTATGTTAAGTTTAATTATTAAATGTGTCAGTATATTTTTTATGTTAATTTTTGATTATTTAAAATTTTGTTGCATTTGTCATATTTAAAAATTTGATTTTTAGCTTTTAAAATATCAAATGACATTTTTATACCATATTTTTCTCGTATTTATGAAAATACCCTTGGGCCTTTATTTCTCTTTTTCTTTTCTCTCTTTCTTTTCATTTTCATGCTTTCTCTCTCTTTCTTTCTTTCTTTCTCTCATGCTCAACTTGTCATGCTCCGACGTACGGGAGGTGACATGGTGGATTAATTAAGTTAATTAAACCAGAATTTTTGATGAAAATTATCAATTAAATGTTTTAGGTTATTTTGAAAAACGTGATAGTTCAAAATAGTTTAAAATTTTATTATTATTTTTTAAAACAGTTAATTAGAAAGTAACATATTAAAGTCAATTTAACATAAATCGGGCCCCATCGGACCCACATTAGTGCACACACGTGGTATCGACAGTAAAATATTACAATCACAATCCAAAGCACGAGATAAACAATTAAATAATACATGCCTTGATATAAATTGAATAATGTTTGAAAACACATAATTTGAATATAAAATTTATCATTCAGGAAAACTATTTAGAAAACAAAAATAAATAAACAAATTTATCTATTTTATTCGTACCGAAATTAGTTTGTCTAAAATAATCTTATTGTCCTTCTTGGGCAAACCATGAGTATCACCACCATAGTGGCCCAGCTGGGTTTCGAGACCTGTCCCAAGGTCGCACTCAATACGACCCGATTTTTGATCATGGCATCATGCCTTTATATGTATTTATTATCATTTAAATCCCATGTTATCGAGTATTCTCAATTACATTTATTATTCTATTCATTATGATCATTCAATTTTTGATGAATAATGAAAATTGCTAAGAAGTTTATTTAAACCGTTCCTAGAAATCCATTTTAAAAGAAATCATCTTGAAAGAGAACATTTTGAAAGAAATCATTTTGTGGCCAAAAGCCCCTTTTTGAAAACATCTAAAAACATTATGTCATTTATTGAAAACATTTTGAAAGAATCTTTTGAGGCCAAAATCATTAAAAACCTGGCTACCAAAGAAAAGGGGTAGAACTCTTACCTCGATATCTTGCATCATGACTCAGCATCGCAGTTTCGACCTACTATACGTTAGCTCCACGGAGCCACGAACGACCTTGAATGTAAACTAAGTTCATCAGTATCTAGCTTAAGATATGCTACACTATTAAGCTATCTCATGGTGTCCTAGTCTGCCATTTATATTTGTAAAATCATACTATAAAGTTTAAAGTCTTAATATGGGTTTAAAACAGTGAAAATAGGTGAAAAACTGTCATTTTCCTTGAAGGCCAATCGACCTGTTGGACTCTCTGGTCCGGCCTACCGAACTGTACAATTCGGCTTGCCGGTAATCCAAGTCTAGCTTGCCAAATTGTTCCAAGTTTGGCCTACCTAAGAGAAGAGTTTGGCCTACCGAACTAGAAAATTCCAAAATTTTCTAGAATCGGGTCTGGGCCTCTCCGAGCCCAATTCCTCATTTCTAACCTATTTTTTCAATTTTCAAGCATAAAAAACGTTCATAAATGATGGAAAAACATATTTAAACACTTTAAAACAACTTTAAACAAGATTTGCATAGAAAATTTCAATAAAATCCAAAAATGGAAAAAAAATTGAAAAACTTGGTTTAAATCCATTTCTCATCAATCCAAGCCTAGTTTCTAGATGTTTTGAGGTTTTATAACTTGGGTTCAAGGTTTCCTAAGTTCACGAAACTTGGATCGGAACTTTTGTGGAAATTTAAAAAACAAAGATCTAAAGTTTTAGAAAAATGAATCTAACCTTGAATCTGAGCTTTGATTTGTGTTTGTGGATATTAAATCTTGCTTCCTAGCTCCCAATTCATTGAAAACCAAAGCTTGAATTCAAAATTGAATTTGAGAGAGAAAGGAGGGAGAGAGCAGTGAGTGGAGAAGGAAAGAAAAGAGAGAAAGAGAGCTGGGAGAGAGAGAGAGAACGAGAGTGAGGAAGAAGAGGGAAAGAGAGAATAAATAGAGAGGAGGGATATGTTCGGTATTTGTCGGATTGTTTTGTTTCAAAATTCATAGTAACAAATAAAAATAAAAATAATTAAGAGTGGTTAAAAATAATTGGAAATAGCATTGATTTAGAAATATCATTAAATAGTCAATTAAGTTTAAATATACACTATAGTACACTAATTCACCACTTTATAAACTATTAACACTTAAATAAATTTTGGGGCGTTACACAACTCCCCCTCTCTCTTTCTCTCATTCTCGTCTCTCTTTCTTTCTCCCATTTCTCTACAAAAATTTCATTTCCAAGCTTTAAACCCGTTGATTTGAAGCTAAGAGACGAAGATTCAAGCCAAAAATTCTCTTCAAAAACGATGATTAAAGGTTAGCCCTTTTTCTCTAAAATTTTTTATTTTCATTTTGAATCTTTGATGTATTTTGCAATCCGAACTTTGATGAGCTTAGATAACGTTTAATGTAAGTTTATGAGACTTATTTTAGTATGAATCTAAGCTTTATTTGAACACAAATTGGTTTAATCAAGTTTTGACATTTTTCTTAGATTTTCAAATCCATTGTGAAATTGAGTTTAAACTTGGGGGAAATTGTTTAAATCTGTTTTAGTATGATTTTCTATACTTTCTATGTGATTTTCATGCTTTGGGATTGAGAAAACATGTTTAAAATTGGATTTTTGAACTTAGGGAGGCCGAGACTTGAAGTCTCAAGTCCCTGAATTTTGCTAGTTCGGTAAGCCAAACTTGATCTTTGGCATGCCGGACTAAAAAGTTTGGTAGGCCAGATTCATGTCATCGGCAGGCCAAACTGTAGTAGTTTGGCAGGTTGGTCTGGATGTTTGGTAGGCCAAACTATGTAGGTTCGGTAGGCCGGACTAGAATGTTTGGTAGGCTGGACTAGGATACTCGAGCAGGCCAACTGTGAACCTTGAAATTTGTATTTTTCTTTTGGTTTTCAATGTTTAATGATTTAGAAATGTTTTAAAAAGGACTATGATTTTGGGTTATAATTATTTTGAGTCAAAAAGGCACACTGATAATTAAACTGATATAATGATATTTGTTGAAAGTAATTTCTAATTTTAAATGCAGTCTTCAAGCGCTTGAATGTTGATCGGTGCTTACGTTAAATTTTTTTTGGAGCTTATGGTATTGGATTTAAATGAGGTAGGATATTTCTATCCCTTTCCTTGGTAGTCCTTTTTAAACTGTTTTGCCCAAATGCATGATTTTTAAATGATTGTAGAAATAATTGCTGTCCTGATTTTGAAGAATTGCGTTTCGATGTTCTTTTCGGATTTCCAAAACCCGTATGGTGACCTTTTATCAAATTTCTTACAAGTACGTATTTATTTATTTTTTTGTCAAGATCTTTAGATTTGTTTGCGAATGATATTTTTATCTATAACTATGGTTTTTAAACAAATTATTTTTAAATAATTATCCTACTGAGCTTTGTACTCACGTTTTTTATTTTTTTTTTAAATCTCCCTTCCAGGTTTGAAGAGGGAGAAAGGTCCTAGGATCAAAACCTGGCTCTTTGGATTAAAATAGTATTTTTTCAAAACTATGATATGATACGTGTACTAAACGACTAGTCCCGATGTCGTCGTTTATATTAAATATATACTTTGATATATTCTGTAAATGATGAATCACAGTGATTTCGTTATTATTATTATAATCTGTTTTTTATAATATCATTTTTGTCTTTGTGAATCCCACAACTTGTTTAATTTTAAAGACAATGATTTACGATGATTTCAATGATTTTGTATTATTAATATTATGATTTACTATTTACTTATCTATTCACCTTCGTGGCTAGCTTCCACGTGATGATGAATGATAATGGAACCTTGATTGTCCACATTTGTGGCATTCATGTGATAGTAACTATCGATGATATTTAATAATAATTAATGATATTTATTCATCTTATGAGTAAATTTACTCTATTTTTCTTACTTTTATTTATTTTTGCTTACTTATTCTATTTATTTTCATCTTTATTATCTAAAATTTACTTGACCCCTCCGCTGACGTCAAAGAAGCAAAACAAGACCAGTGTACGACAACTTCAAAAGTTTGGGTCACCATCCCAAATCCCATTAACTACGAATATGACAATCACCTTCTAAATCTACTACACACAAAAAGGATTTCTTGGGGGAAAAAAAAAAAAGCCCCTTTTCTCACCCGTAAACCAAGAGAGAGAGAGTGCTCAGTGCTCTGTTTTTTCCCTCTTTCAAAAGAGTAGACATTTCAGTTCTTTTTTCCTCTCTCTCTCGAGACAAATATATGTCCATGTTTTTAGTGTAACACATATTGTGTCACGCAGTACATGACTTCCGAACATTTCCTACTTTTTAACAAAATTAGATTAGAGTAGAAAAATATACCTTTTAATAAAAGAGAGATTTTATTTTCTAGTTCAGAGAAGGTGAAAAGCCTTTATTATTATTTTCTTAAAAACAAAACTTAATTAACATGGAAAAAGAAAAAAGTATCTCCACACATGACTGATTCACAAACCAGCAGCAAAAGGCACTCCGGTCTCCGGAATCCACGAGTCTCCGGCCAAGAATTTTCTGACCGTAAACTTCCCGGCCTCCGCAGCGCTGGACAAAACCCGATAACCCGGCCAATTCACCCTCCCTCTGGTGGCAGCTCCAGCGCCGGAGTTCATATACTCTGCGTAATAAAGGGTACTGAGAGCAAAATTTCCACTCCAAGGAAGCCAACCCTTGGGATGAATTAGCCCATCAAGACTGCTCTTCATGATCACCGTCCTCGAGTACTTCTGCCATGGCCGTCCCAGATAGGTCTCAAAGGAGCCCTCCACCGGCCTCAGGTCAGACGACGCCGCAATACGCGAGTTGTGGATTATAATCCCCGTGTTCTCATTAGGGTCGGTCCTGGCTTGAGCCGTGACGGTGTTCTTCTGGCCGCTCATCGGCTTTCGGACGAGGATGTTGCAGTTCTGGAGGACGGCGACGGCGTCTCCGAAGATGAAGTCCACGGTGCCGTAGATGTTGCAGTCGCGGTAGAACTGCCGCTGGGAGTACACGTAGAGGGTGTCCTGGTAGCCCTTGAAGCTGCAGCGGTGGAACACGGAGTGGTCGGAGCCGGAGCGGAGAGCCACGGCCTGGTGTTTCGCCGGCCCGGCCGTGTTCTCGAATGTCATGTCCTGAGAGATGAAGCCGTCGCCGGAGACCCCTGAGTTCACGGTCATAGATGTTAATTAAGTGAGTAATTTTGAAGTTAAATATTCATATATATTGAGAATTTCATCAGTTTTGGTTAAATTTTATTCTGATATATATGATCCTATAATTTAGTTTTATTTTTAGAAAAATATTTTCTTATGTTTTAGAATTCTTTTCTTTGCTTAAGAAAGAATAGTTATTTTATCAGAATGTTTGCTAGAATTCTTTTAATATTTTTATGGGCACTTTAGAGTTGGAGGGGTTTAAAAATATGCATGATAAATAGTATTTATGTTATTTTTCACATCTGATGTTGAAAGATAAACACCTGTTGTTGGGTATTTTTTCTTCTTCTGTTCAATCACCTTCATTTAGTTTATACTCTTTAGGAAGATGTATTAGAATTTTTTGATTGGACTAATCATTTTCCTATTATATGATTTTGTCAATAATTTGACGGTTACGGTTCTGATAACTATTTAATTAATTGGCTGTTATTAACGTCAAAAGATTGACAAGATAACATGTTTGTTGAAAGAAACTACAGATAAAAGTGTATTTAGATATTTATACATTTGTAACTTCCTGTAGTAGTCCCATCAATTTGATGAGGCCTAAAAGTAGGAAAAAAAGACAATAGATTAATTCCCAAGTGCACACCTAGCTATATACGTTGCTAGGCAAGTAAATATGTATACTTTTCAAGTATACTTTTTTCCCCTAAAGATTTGAACCTTTTAATTAAAGTGATATAAGATATTAATCAATCAACCTATTAGTTTTTCGCCTTTTTCGCGAGGGAATTAAAATCATGCTTTACTTTAATTAAACTTTATCCAGTAGTTAAAGTTTCACGATAATTTAGCACCGTACTCACCAAAAGTGGCTGATCGAAAAGTAGTTGAACCATCTTCGTTGTTCCTATTCCCTGTAACAATGGTGGCGTCCATACCATCTCCAACAAACATCAAGTTCTTGATATTCTTCTTGATCTCGACATTCTCCTTGTAAACACCCGCTTTCACGTACACAACAATCCTCTTACCCCCACCACCTAGTTTTGCTGCCGCCGCCACAGCCTCCGAAATAGTCTTGTAATTCCCCGATCCGTCTTGGGCCACGACAACATCTGCTTTTGCTGCCGCCCCACCAGATTGTAGAAGCTTCCGGTCGGCTGCAGAAACCCACTCGGGGAAGCCATCGGAGAGCAACCGTCGCCCGCGAACTTGTTTTGTACTAAACGACTTTGCGGTCGATGGAATAGTGGCCTTGTGGATGGCAAGTGAATTGCTGAGCAACTTCGAGAAGTTGCTCAGCATGGGTGGGAAGGAGTCGAAGTGGGAAGAGATTTTAAAATCCGCGAAGCCATTTTTGCAAGTTTGTTGGTTGGCAAAAGATGCACTTAGCCATGTGTGGGTGTCTAAAGGGTTCTTGTTGTTTGACTTCACGGAACGGTTGAGGACAACAATCGTGTCCTCGTAGAGTTCGAGGCAATCTTGCCACGCCGATTTGCCTCGCTTGCTGAAGGAATCTGAGTCCATGGCGGAGACAAGGCGGTGTGCTTTGACGGCTTGTTCCATGGTGGCTTTTAGGGCTAAGTCACGGAAGGAAACGGTGGTTTTATCGTCTAGCGTTGAGAATTGATTGGTGTTGAGGAAATGGTGGCACACTTGGGGATATGGGGTTTGGTTGCATGTAATTGATGTAGTGTTTTTAGTGCCATGCACTAATAGTAGAAAATATGCACAAATTGTGGCTAAGATGGCATGGTTATAATAACCGGCCATATTGGATCGAGAGAAAATTACGAAGTGCTAGCTAGTATATATTTTTTTAGGAGGGGAAAATTATGAACTTTAGTTTATTAATCTAGAGTTTGGAATCATGAATGTAGAGAAGTTTGAAACTTTGAATGTTTCTTGGATTCAAAAGGTGGTATGAGATTTGTTTATATAGGCAAAAGACTCTTGTGAGCTGACGTGAGTGGTGGTGCAAAAAACTTTTAGTTGGAACGCGTTAGATTGTTCTTTTCTTTTTGTTTTGTTTTTTTTTTTCTCCTTTTCAATTTCTTTCTTTCTTCTACTTATCCAAACTATGTGATGATTACATGAAAGAAGAATATTATAAAATAGTTGTGTTTCTTTATTAGGATAAAGGTCTTAAATCCATATCTCGTTGTTCTTGAGTCATGCATTCTAGAATTTAAATTGAAGCAAAAACACTAGGCCACTAGTTTTTGGGATTTAGAGTTTTTATTAAAATTTCATTAAACCTCGTTATCCTTTTAGGATATATATATATATATATATATATATAAGGAAGTGATGGAAACTAAATTGACTCATGAGCTTTTGTACTTGTACGTATAACTTTTGGTAATTGGTCAGCTTAAAATGGACAAGGATTGATGAACGTTCCATGCAATTGCTTAGCTTAGTGAGGACTCATTATTATTTTTCAGAAAGAAGGATTGATTATTATTTCTTTATTTATGCGTATTATGTCAATTTAAAAGACACATACTTATACGGATATAATGACTCCTGTGATATAACATTTATATTGAATTATTTAATAGGAACATCTCCTATTCATGGTCACTGAATAATCTAATAATGGTTTCTTTCTCTTAAGAAAAGAAAAATTCTCATGAAATGAACTTCTGAAGTTCTGAGAAAAATTTAGGAAGTATCAAATTTTTTCTCACTTTTTGGTTTTCAATTTCTTTTAATATATATCTCTCTGGGGGAAAACAAATTTCCTCCCTATTGGAGAAAGCTAGCTTTTGGACGGTTAATAAGTAGTTTTCATAAGTTTGTTAATCAATTAGCATTTGGAGTAAAAAGCACAGACCGTGTCTCTATTTAAATACAGGCAAAATATAGAACGTCAAGAAAAAATAACAGCAAGCAATATTGCATATTACAAATATGAAGAACGATTAAATAAAAAAAATCCATTTAATTACCACATTTTTACAATAAAAAACCCATCTTATCTTAAGTGGGGCTTTCATCTCAGCTATAAATTTCCAAATTCACATGAGGCCGCTCGTGACCTGTTGGCCCTTTGATTAAGATGGGATTTTACCTTTTCTTTGTTTAATTAGGTGAACAGCAACATGTTTCGCTTGATATTGGTAGGTTTGTAATGTCTAGTTCTCCTCATGCCACGTGGTCTCACACAGTTTTGTCCGAATTAATTAGCATTTATTTTTAATTGACCAAAAAATAAGCTTCTTACACGTGGCTATCTCTGGCCTTTTGGTATCCCGATATTTTTGAGATAGTCAAAGATCGAAAAATACGGTCGCTAAAGTATACTTGAAAAAATATTGAAAATGCTAAAATATCTTTTCATGCAAACTGAAAAACTAGTAAAAATATTAATTAGATTCTCAGTCTTTAATTGACCCTTTTAAGGGACATTATGTGACAACCCGCCTACATGACCGTCGCGTAATTTGAACATAATCAAAATTTCAACATACTTTAATATAAAGTACTGAAAATTACGGAATAAAATTTTTTCTCAAATGGATTGCAAACCTTTACTTAATCTTTATATCTTTATGCATAAAAAATGAAAACATATTTTAAAAATAACTTGTATAACATTTGCAAACACATTACAAGTCATAACTTATACTGTAAAACTTATTACATAATAAATGCATCATAAAACTTATAACTTAAACTATAAAACATTATGCAAAAAAAAAAAAAATACAAAAGTACCTTAAACATAATTATTTCAAATGAATTCTTGATAATAAAGAATTTGTAATATATATAATCATGAAAGAAATATCACTCATTTCTCAAAACATAATTTCGTAAACAAACATATTAACATTAATTTCTCAAACATGAAAAAAATCACATAATAATCATTATGGTTTAACACATCCATAATTCGTAAAAACTTGCCTTGCATACCTCATAACATTAATCTCTTGAAACATATAATAATAAAATATCTTTAAAACTTTTCTTATAAACATGAAGATAATTTTTTTAAGAATTACTTCCTTTAAAAAATTCCTTAAAACATACTTAAAAACTGTTGCGACCATTGTCGCATTTCAAGTTGAGGCCTTGCCCAACCAATGCCTTTAAAACCCTTTTTCAATCGTTTCTTAAAACTTAATAAGAAACATTTACTGAAACATAGCTTAAGACTTAACTTTACAATTGGATAAAACATTTCGTAAAATATAACTTAAACTTCGAAAATGTTTCTTAACTTCAACTTTCTTGAACTTTGAAAGTACTATATCAAATAGTGGACAAATAACCTCTTCTTTCAGCAATGGAAACATACTATAGTGGTATCCATACCCATCTCCACCGTTCGTCCGCTGCTTACCACTGCCCAACAAATGTCGCTGACAGGTTTTCTTACCTATAGCATGAACATACTTAAATGAGCTTTCGTTCAGTAAGTAGAAAATCAGTCTCGCAAAACATAATTAAAAATTATTTTAATAAAAATATGCATGAACATTTTATGCTGTCTTGTCAACTCGTTTTATGCTTAATTATGAACATTCTATAATCATTCATTCCTTACTTTAACTCCTATCTTTGTTCCATAACTTTCCTTACCTTACTTTAACTTTCTATCATTGTTCCTTATCTTTCCTTATCTTACTTTAACTTTCCTTATTTTACTTTAGTGTTCGTACCAACATTATTAATCATGAGATCATAAACATGATGCTTCCCTTGTGGAAGACTTGAGACCATCGAACTTCGAGTTCATGTACCTCACATCTAGGAGGTCAAACTTTAACTTTACTCTCATTACCTCACAACAAGAGGCTGGTACGATACTTTTTTTTTATCCTTACGTTAATTTCTTATTAACTTTAGTGAGCATTTCAAATGCAATCACATCATATGTAAACACATGTGCAATTCATAGCTTGTATTGTAAAACCTATTGCATAACAAATACAACTTATTGCATAACAAATGCAACATAAAATATAAACACATTTTGCAAATCATAACCTTTATTCTGAAACCTATTACATTCATCACACATTAATTATAACATCATCGTAACATAACATATCATAATAAATCATAATATAACACCCATTCTAATATAAAACAGTGTAATAATCACTAATCATGCATTCTCATAACTTTTTATGAACACATTTAAAATATCTTATTTTAAAACTATTTATACTGTAGGCGAGATTTCTACTTACTTGGACTCCTAACTGAGCAGGTCTAGTTGCACCTCGCTGTATCTATAGTATGCGAAGCATCCTCTACAGTGCTCCTTGAGCAACCATGAATGGCTAGGAATGCTTCCTAGAGATCATACATTACTGAAAACGTCATTCTGGACTCTGTTATTGCAATTTGAATTGCCTCGATCCACATGCAGTTGGTACCAAACGCTTTTTACCAGAGTGGAATTAGCTCGAACAGAGGTCACCATCACGTTCAGAGCATCAAAACGAGTAGGGAGGCAGTCTCGGATCATCGATCGGAGGTCCGGATCACAAAATCCCAAAGTCACCGTTGATCGACGTTGACCGGCGTCAATCGGGCTTCATTGGTGGCTGGGCTCAGGCCTAGCCCCCCTAATTTGACCCTTCTGAGGCCAATGGCATTGTCAATTTTGCCTAATTCTGTCTCTAACATAGCAGGTTGGAGCTCAAAGTTGACGGCAAAAAATGAAGATTCCAATCTTGATTCTCTAGTAGTGGAAACCCGAAATTGGCTAAGGGCTTTTGCTACCCATCATCCTCTGAGTGTTTCCACTCCATTGCAGCCCCTCAACACCGTCAAAATTGACGGAATTGAAGAACTCGTGGTGACCCACGACGGCATTGGCCGTTCTACGACGAAACGGGCTCCTTCGGTGCAATTGATCATGGGGTTTTATTCCCCTTGATCCTTTGAATCCATTGGGAGGGGTGGTGTCGGCCACCTACTCCAGCAAGGCGAAGTTCCACCTTGGTGTGGTGGTGCACGGTGGCAGTAGATGGGCTGAGCAATCCAGTGGTTGTTGAGCTGCCACCAAGGGTGGATTTTGTTCCTCTCATTGTGGTGGTCGTGTAGGAATAAGAATCACGTTGATCGGACGTCAGACAACAAAGATATCTCGCCAGAAAGTTTGGATTTCTCTGCCACTTTGGGCGGCACATGCGACTTCCTCCGGCGGCTTTTTGGGCAGCATGGTACCTCGTTGGACTCAGCTTGTTGAGAGCTTTCCATTGGCGAGGGAGGTGTCAAAAATGGAAGCTGAAATCTTGACCGGGTTGGAGAAGAGAGAAAAAGTAGAGAGAGAAAGAGTGAAGAGAGAGAAAGTAGATATTTTTTGGCCCTTTCTTATGCATTTCTTCAAATATTTAAAGATGCTCTTAAAAATCTATACTGTGTCATGGTCAAATTGATCAAATTCTTGATCCGTAAACTTAAAATTTTGGCACACATAACTGTACTCTTATTGAACTGATATCATACAGGAATTTCCACATAACCATGGTAAGTTGAGAAATTCCATTTTTATCACATAATCTCAATTTAAATCTTTTAAATTGAGATTCTTATAATTGCCACTACTATGGCTCATACAAGAAATTAATGAATCATAAACTTTTAGTTTAGCACATTAAAAATAACTATTTTAATGCACTATCATAACATTTCAAGTACTTAACCAAGTAATTTTGAAAAAATCCTCAATTAATCACGTTTATTAATTCTTGTATTTTTTCCCGTCATTACAATCTACCCACCTTATAAAATTTTTATCCTCGAAAATTGAGATAAACCAGGGGTATCTTATGGCTCTGTAACTTAATCTTATAGCGCTTTCTTTCTTTTTAGCAACTTCGTCCCACACATATTTATATGGAAATATGACCTCCTTTCCTAAAGCCATCTTTCTCTTGTTCTAGGACTTATACCAATCCTATCTCATATCTTAAGTTGCGTATCCACATCTAGATCATGATCTGGTATATAGGAACTGGCCAGAAAGTTCATCTTTTTATTACTCAGTCTATAGGCCTTTTATCATCTAGTCATTCCAAACTAATGATAATGGCTATCTAAAACATGTTTATATGCTTGTCTAAAAAACTTCCAAGGGTTCATAACACTTAAGTTTAACCTTTCATATCTCTCTTGAACATGTCTCACCTTTCCTTGGGTTGCAGGAAAAGGAAAAATTCGCTCTTGTCTTTTCTATATTCGTAGAGTCTCTCTCTTGGCTCTGCTCTTGTGACCTCTCTATTGGTCACGAGAAATTTTCTAAATTCTACTTGATTATCTATATCATTCTCACGATTTCTAATCGAAACTAGTGTGTCTTATAGTAATTTCTTCTGGCTTCCTATAGGCAAATTGGAGATTATATCCTTAATGGGTTTCCTATAGACCTTATTGCGCATGTTCATTATGCACTACATGGTATTGTACTTATATACTATATGTTGTTATACTCTAGATGACAAGCATCAATCATAACATTCATATCTATATTATTCGCTCGTATAAGTATCATACTTACATATCATATTTATAAACATATCATACATATACATGTCATTCATATCATACTTTCACATATTACTCATACTCATGTCATTCACATCATACATACACATGTCGTTGATACTTTCATATCGTAGAGTTGCTGTATATTTTTCTTTCATAATAGGAACTGTTTCATATCATATTCATGTCATACTTTAAGTCATGTTACATTTATAATACATATGACAATCATAGTCATAACATTCATGCATATATCAATCATACTTTCAGAGCATGAAATTGCTAAGCGTCTCTCTTTAGCAATTATTACATATCATAGACCTTTGTTGAGATCGAGACTTTACTCGCCTCTAACAGCTCACATAACATAAAGTTCTTCTTATCAGAAACTTCTATCATCCACATATAAATCTTCTTATACTATACATATACTTGCTTAGTCGTATGGCATGTCACACCACTAAACCCCGTAGTAGTACTATAACTATCTGTCCTTTTACGTCGTTTCTAAATTGGATAGTGATATCCTTGTTAGCAGTCCAAGCTAGAAAGTTCTCTCTAAGTGCTTGTTCGTGCTTCAGAGAAATGCTTTGACATCGCCTTTAGGGGTGATTCTTTGAAAAAGATTTCATTCTCGTGTCCCTCACGTATGCTAACTGTGACTTCCTTTGTTCTCGTAATAGATTGAAAGGTGTTATCCATCTGCCTATAAAATCAGCTTTTAGTGAGGATCTGCTTATATGCTTGAGGAGCGGCTTCATCCATAGGTTAGTAATGAATTAAAAAAGATCCGTGAGCTTCATTTCTTTTCTGAGGCGTAGATACCTAGATTGTAGCTCTTTAGATCCTCTGTTGATTGGTCAACCAACCTTTTCTATAGTTATAGACCCAGACCTTCTCACCCGAATTAGTACTCTGAGTGTCAATCATCTTGAAGCGTTGGTTCAAGCATCCATGTGATTCTACATGTTGCTTAGCTGTCTTAGGAAGCTAGCACCAATTATAGCTTCCCATAATTTGACATATCGTGGCAGCTAAGCTTAACGTTGGTCCTTAAGGGGACATCCAAAATCAAGCTTGCATGTCGATAACTTTGTCGCCGTTGTACTAAAAGTCAATGCATATCATCTAACATAACTTAACATAACATTTAATTAACATAACTTACTTGGACTGTGGTGAAGCAGACACATGACGACGTGAAGTAGGATGGCAGGATACCCACTTTGATACCAACTGTGACGACCCGCCTACGTGGCCGTCGCTTAACTTGAACATAATCGTAATTTCAACATACTTTAACATAAAGTACTAAAAATTACGGAATAAAATTTTTTCCTCAAATGGATTGCAAACCTTTACTTAATCTTTATATCTTTATGCATAATAAATGAAAACATATTTTAAAAATAACTTGTATAACATTTGCAAACACATTGCAAGTCATAACTTGTACTGTAAGACTTACTGCATAATAAATGCATCATAAAACTTATAACTTAAACTGTAAAATATTATGCATTAACAAAATACAAAAGTACCTTAAACATAATTATTTCAAATGAATTCTTGATAATAAAGAATTCATAATATATATAATCTTGAAAGAAATATTAATCATTTCTCAAAACATAATTTCGTAAACTAACATATTAACATTAATTTCTCAAACATGAAAAAAATCACATAATAATCATTACGGTTTAACATATCCATAATTCGTAAAAACTTGCCTTGCATACCTCATAACATTAATCTCTTGAAACATATAATAATAAAATATCCTTAAAACTTTTCTTATAAAAATGAAGATAATTTTTTTAAGAATTACTTCCTTTAAAACATTCCTTAAAATATACTTAAAAACTGTTGCGACTATTGTCGCATTTCAAGTTGACGCCTTGCTCAACCAATGCCTTTAAAACCCTTTTTGAATCGTTTCTTAAAACTTAATAAGAAACATTTACAAAAACATAGCTTAAGACTTAACTTTGCAATTGGATAAAACATTTCGTAAAATATAACTTAAACTTTGAAAACATTTCTTAACTTCAACTTTCTTGAACTTTGAAAGTACTATATCAAATAGTGGAAAAATAACATTTTCTTTCAACAACAGAAACATACCATAGTGGTATCCATACCCATCTCCACCATTCGTCCGCCGCTTACCACCGCCCAATAAATGTCGCTGACAATTTTTCTTACCTATAGCATAAATATACTTAAATGAGCTTTCGCTCAGTAAGTAGAAACTCAGTCTTGCAAAACATAATTAAAAAATATTTGAATAAAAATATGCATGAACATTTTATGCTGTCTCGTCAACTCGTTTTATGCTTAATTATGAACATCCTATAATCATTCATTCCTTTCTTTAACTCTTATCTTTGCTCCATAACTTTCCTTATCTTACTTTAACTTTCTATCCTTGTTCCTTATCTTTCCTTATCTTACTTTAACTTTCCTTATTTTACTTTAGTGCTTGTACCAACATTATTAATCATGAGATCATAAACATGATGCTTCCCTTGTGGAAGACTTGAGACCATCGAACTTCGAGTTCATGTATCTCACATCTAGGAGGTCAACTTGAACTTTACTTTTTATTACCTCACAACAAGAGGCTGGTACGACACTTTATTTTTATCCTTACGTTACCTTCTTATTAATTTTAGTGAGCATTTCAAATGAATCACATCATATGTAAACACATGTGCAATTCATAGCTTGTATCGTAAAATCTATTGCATAACTAATGCAACTTATTGCATAACAAATAAAACATAAAATGTAAAAACATTTTGCAAATCATAACTTTTAAAACCTATTGCATTCATCACACATTAATCATAACATCATCGTAACATATCATATCATGACATAACATATCATAATAAATCATAATATAACATCCATTCTAACATAAAATAATGTAACAATCACTAATCATGCATTCTCATAACTTTTTATGAACACATTTAAAATATCTAATTTTAAAACTATTCATAATGTAGGCGAGATTCCTACTTACTTGGACTCCAAGCTAAGCGGGTCTAGTTGTACCTCGCTATATCTACAGTATGTGAAGCATCCTCTGCAGTAGTCCTCGAGCAACCATGAACGGCTAGGGATGCTTTCTAGAGATCATACATTACTGAAAACGTCATTCTAGACTCTGTTACTGCAATTTGAATCACCTCGATCCATGTGCAATTGGTACCGAATGATTTTTACAAGACTGGAATTTCTCGAACAGAGGTCACCATCACGTTTAGAGAGTCGAAACAAGTCGAGAGGCTGTCTCGGATCGTCGATCGGAGGTCCGGATCACAAAATCCCAAAGTCATCGTTGACCGACTTTGACCAACGTTGACCGGTGACAATCGAGCTCCGTTGGTGGCTGGGCTCGGGCCTACCCCCCCTAATTTAAGTCCAATGGTGGTGTCAATTTTGCCTAATTCTGTCTCTAACATAGCTGGTCGTAGCTCAAAGTCGGCGGCCAAAAATGGAGATTCCGATCTTGATTCTCCGGCAGTGGAAAGCCGAAATTGGCTGAGGGCTTTTGCTACCCATCCTCCTCTGAGTTTTCCCGCTCCATTGTAGCCCCTCAATGCTGTCAAAATTGACGGAATTGAAGAACTCACGGTGGCCCACGACGGTGTTGGCCGTTCTCTGACGAAATGGGCTCCTTTGGTGCAATTGATCGAGGGGTTTTATTCCCCTTGATCCTCTAAATCCATTGGGAGGGGTGGTGTCGGTCACCTCCTCCGGCAAGGCGGAGTTCCACCTTGGTGTGGTGGCGTACGGTGGCGGTAGACGACCGGAGCAATTCGGCAGTTGTTGAGCTGCCACCAAGGGTGGGTTTTGTTCCTCTCATTGTGGTGGTCGTGTAGGAATAAGAATCACGTCGATTGGACGTCGGATAGCAAAGATATCTCGTCAAAAAGTTTGGGTTTTTCTGCCACTTTGGGCGGCGCGTGCGGGTTTTTGGGCAGCACGGCACCTCGTTGGACTCAACTCGTCGAGAGCTTTCCATTGGCGCAGGAGGTGTCGAAAACGAAAGCCAAAATCTTGACCGGGTTGGAGGAGAGAGAAAATATAGAGAGAGAAAGTAGAGAGAGAAAAAGTGTAGAGAGAGAAAGCATATATTTTTTTTGGCCCTTTTTTCTGCATTTCTTCAAATATTTAAAGATGCTCTTAAAAATCTATACTGTGTCGTGGTCGAATTGATCAAATTCTTGTTCGTAAACTTAAAATTTCTGTACACATAACTGTACTCTTATTGAACTGATATCATACAGGAATTTCCACATAACCATGATAAGTTGGAAAATTCCACTTTTATCACATAATCTTAATTTAAATCTTTTAAATTGAGATTCTAATAATTGCCACTACTATGTCTCATACAAGAAATTAATGAATCATAAACTTTTAGTTTAGAATATTAAAAATAACTATTTTAATGCACTATCATAACATTTCAAGTACTTAACCAAGTAATTTTAAAAAAATCCTTAATTAATCACGTTTATTAATTTTTGGATTTTTCACGGTCGTTACACATTACGAGTTTGGAAGCTTGAGGCATTCTTTTGTTATGAATGATTCGTCAAGCATACTTCTTTCCAGTCTAGTTAATGCCCATGTTTGGACAAATTTACCATCGCGTGATATATATTTCTGAAAAGATATTATGGGGAGCTAACATTGAGGTATACTTGCATGGAAACTGTGTATAACCTTAGGCGTTTGGAAAATTAATAAGTTAAAACAAAGAGTTTAATTTAAAAACACTATACCATACGAGACAAAATATTATTAAAAACTTGGGTTGGATTGCAAATCAAGGCTTGAACTGTGATTCCTAAACGACATTATAATTTGGGTAATTAAATTGAACATGTGTAAATATTTGATTTTTGTTTCTTAATTACATGAATAGTTATATATATATAAATCACATGGATAGTTATGAAAAATTAAATTAACTTACTTAGCCCAAAAGTCTAGAAGCTCATTTAAAACAGTCAAAGCTAACCATTTTTCTTTATATATATATATATATATATATATATATATATTAACAGTTTTGTAATGTTTTTGAAGACAATTCAAATTAAGTTTGCCTAACTAATTGTAGAGGGTTGGTTGATTATAGTACTAGTATATTTAATACCTTTCACATATATATATATATATATATAGTTATATATGTATATTTAGGGAAAAATAACTATATTTCAAGAAAACTAAATAAATTAATTTATAAATATGTGTAATAAGCTATTATTTAGTTGGCTTAGTGAATTCCAAGACAACTAATAATTTAAAAGCTCGTGAAATAAGCCATTCTTACTTTCACACGCTTAACTCGATTATTCTATGCGTCTAAGTTACTGATAAAAAGTATTCAAGACATATCCCTTTCTAAAACTATCTTCCAAATGGGTTTTTCATTTGGTGCTTACAAAAATAAAACAAATATAGGAACTGTTGATTAAAAAAGTGGAAAATTTTTTCTTTCGTTTCCTGATCTAGTTATAAGATATTTAAGCTAAATTGCTGCTTATTAATTAAAGAATAAAATTAATTAATGTAATATAGGTATCTGTGAGTGTTTATGTTTTTAAATTTTGCTCCTTAGGATTCTTTAAGGTGTTTAAAAGAGTGATTTGAAATTTAAAATTTAAACCACAAAAGTATAAAATTCTCATATATTATAGTATAAAGTAAAAATATGTTATAATATAATGTTGTTATGTAACTGTTCTCCCAAATAACTTACTTTTTTTATAGTTAACGGATGTGCGCAAGTGATATTAAGTCTATGTTTTCCTCCACCGTTGCATTGAATATTTTTATTTCTTATTTTGGTCTTCTATTATCAGGAATATTTTGGGTTGCCTGTGTCAATTGAATTTGCCACTTGCATATATGACCATACTCATGCTGAGTCATATTTATGAGCAAGCGGATCCTATTACAGACAGAAAACGCCATAAATAGTGGTAATCAAGATTAAGGCTCGATGACTTTTCCCCAATGTTCTTCTAAATTTCTGAAACGGCGTGTGACTGACACATTTATTGAGTTGCTGTAAAGAACACATAAGCGAATACCACTCCCTTAAAAAAAAGGACCTCTATAAAAAATTGACGAAAGAAATCTCTGTATGTAATTAATATTTTTACAATGAGAATTTAATCCTATTAGATTCTATTTTTTAACTGCCCAGTATATTACTCTTTTCGTACCCATCATAGAAAATCTCTTAGGGTGTTTAAAAAATATTGGTTTGAACTGTGTTGGGAATTTAATATTGGTATTATTTTCTTTATTGTAGGATTTGTTATTTGATTTAATTTTGTGGTTAATTTGCTGTAGGAATTAGATTTGGACTATGTTTGAATACGTTGGTTTTAGTTTTGGAAAGTTTAAGAATTATTGAACTTTGCTCAACTTGCTCTTATTGTTTTGTTTCCTGTTTTTATAAGTTAAAGAACGTAGATTTGTGATTTCATTATTTGTGAAAATTGTTTGAAAAGAGTTAATTAGTTTGATTTGTTTAAAGTCAACTTTTGATAATTTTTGGAAAGTTGAAATTAGATGAGTTACTTGATTTACAATGACAACTGTGTTTTGTTCTATAACTCATGTAGATACACTACAACAAAAGTGATATTTAACGACATAGGGAACATGTCGTAAAAAGTCTTTTACGATACTAGTCTAAATATCGTCTATAAGGGGTGTCGTAGATTCTTCAAGGCTTTGACGATATTTATTAGATGTCGTCTCAGATGCTTTCTACGACATCTCCTACTTATCGTTTAAAACTAATATTACGACACCATATGAGATGTCGTAATATTAGTTTTAAACGACAAGTAGGAGATGTCGTAGAAAGCATCTGAGACGACATCTAAATCAATGTCGTCAAAACCTTGAAGAATCTACAACACCCCTTATAGACGACATTTAGACTAGTATTGTAAAAGAGATATGGGATGTCGTTTATTCTTTCTACGACACTTACTTAGATGTCGTTAAATATTTTAACGATATTTCATAAATTGTCGTTAAAAGATATATTGACTTCGACGAGCCAATGCTATTTTAGAATTATAATAATTAAATTCAAACCACATTAATCTGTAATTAAAATCTAGTATAGGACCATATAATGTCAAATATGATATATTTATTGAGCTCACAATTGTCGATTGAATATGTAGACAGATATTAGATTTAAGTAAATGTATAAATCCTATATACAAGTTTGAACAGTAAGTAGGATTGTAAAAACACAACAATCTTGTTGTGAAGGGAAATGCAAAGAGTCCTATATACAAGTTTGAATAGTAATCAAGCTTGTCAAGAACAACAATCTTGTAGCCAAGATAGCTGAGCATGGGTTCATCGACTATGTGAGATGCAATGAAGCTAGTAAACCTGTCAAAACAAAAAAAATTAAAAGCAAATACAAGTACCAAAAGTTAGATAACACAACTTTTAAAAAGTTGCTAGAGATATAGAAGTAAATCCAAAGCACCAAATGAGTTGGACAACCTGACTCTATCCCTATTTACATTCAAAGTACTTATAAATCTCTATAGCAATAAAATTCATAGGAGGCAGCAGAACAACTTGGACAATCATTTTCTAAACAACATTAGAAAGAAGTTTCTGCAAGTCTCTAGTTGGCAAGCCCAAAACAGCCTGCTAAAAAAATGCACACCAACGAGCTTCTTAGTATTAGAAACATCATAAGAGAAACAACTACTTTTACCCAAAAACTATATAATTCAATTTTATACCAAAAAAAAGTAAAGGGTTAAAAGAAAAAGTTGGCTATATCAAGAAATTCAATACTTTTCCAATTTATGCTTTATCGATTTCACTCAAAAGTATGGATAATAAATAATCATCCATACTTTAGTTCTCTAGTTTATTCATGTAATTAAATCTTGATGTCTATATGTTTATTCATTTTATTTCCTTTAGTTCTCCAGTTTTCAAGGTTGTGTGCCTCCTCTTATGGGGTTTTGAAAATAACACTGATATTTTTAATAACAATAATAATAATAATAATAAAGAGAGGTTATCATGAGTTGTTAAATGTTATATTTGCACTATATATATGATTTATGATCTGTCAAGAACATGCCCTCCTTTTGCTTTTTGGCATGAAAACCTTGATTAGCATGCAAGTGTACAACGTGCAATTTCTCCTGTACTTAGTTTTCATATTTAAGATAGTAATTCCTACTTATATTGTCTTTGAATCGCAGAAAAAAAAGAAAAGAAAAAACACCACTCACACTAAAAGCAGAGAGTATCTATATGTAATAGGGAAAAGTATCGATCAAAACAGATGAAAATTTGAAATCAAGCAGCTGAAATAGAAAGAAAATAAAAATTAATTACAGAATACAGTGAAATTGAGAAATCATTCAATCGCACAAGCAAACAAATTTAATTTCGAGTCAAAATATAAGGAACTCGAAATCAAACAGTTGAAATGGAAAGAAAATTCAAAATTCTAGCTATAAAAGCTAGAGAAATTGAAGCTTACACGATCGCTTGGAAGGAGCTCCTCCTCTTTGTCAACTAGCTAGAGGTTCTGCTCTGTGTTTTTGATCGACAATGCAGAAATAGGTTTCTGATGAACAACAAAAAAGCAAAATCGAAATGAAGAGAAGGAATTTTGAGATCGAAGAGGCTTACTTGAGGGAGATCGGTGCCGGAGATTGACGACGAAGATGGAGTAGCTTGATGTCCGTGATGAATTTTGAGATCGAAGAGGCTTACTAGAGGTTCTGCTCTTCGTTTCTAATTGACAATGCAGAAATAAGTTTCTGATGAATTGCAAAAAAGCAAAATCGAAATGAAGAGAAGGAATTTTGAGATCGAAGAGGCTTACTTGAGGGAGATCAGTGCTGGAGATTGATGACGGAGATGGAGTAGCTTGATGTCCGAGATGAATTTTGAGATCAAAGAGGCTTACTAGAGGTTCTGCTCTTTGTTTCTGATCGACAATGCAGAAATAGGTTTCTAATGAACAACAAAAAAACAAAATCGAAATAAAGAGAAGGAATTTTGAGATCGAAGAGGCTTACTTGAGGGAGATCGGTGCCGGAGATTGACGACGGAGATGGAGTGGCTTGACGTCCGAGATGGACGAGTTGGTCGGCGAGCTTTCAGAAGCTCTTGAGCTTCCCAATCCACTTCAAAAAAAGAGAGAAAGAGACAGAGAGAGAGAAATACGAATCTGGAGATGAGATTGGATTGTGGGCGGCGAACACAATAAAGATGAAAGAAATTTTTTCTAGGTTTCAAGTTTTTACCTGTTTTTTTCTTTTGCACTTATGGTTATTTGTACGGGGAAGAATTTGAAGAAAGGGCCAAAAAAAATATTTGAATTGACCAAGAATGTATCAACTCTAGTTCATAGCATTAGCAAAAAACAAAGCATATGTCGAGGAAGGCATTTTACAAATTGTAAAAAACTTCTTTCTTTTTGCGCATTGCATGCATGTGGGTGGTCGCCAACTAAAGGGTATGTCGAGGAAGGCATTTTACAAATTATTTTTAGCTTGTTGTGTCTACAAATTATTTCCAAAGTCTACATTCACCTTTTACAACAGAACATCAAAAATTAAAAAACCACAAAGAAAATAAGCTAAACTAAATGAAACGACATGTTGTATATCAGCCAAAAAAAGATCACTAAAAAAGAAATTGATCAGGACATGTTGTATTATAAAAATAAAAATAATAAATTGATTTTTTATTTTTGTGGAAAATTTTTCTTTCTTTCTTTCTTTAAATGGTGAGGTTTACTTTTCCATAGAGATAGCAACGCCCATGACGGCGTAGATGAATTATGACGTTTCTAGCCTATTTACACGCTTTCTTTTACTTCCTTTTAGTGCATTTTTTTCTGTCCAAGACCTTTTTTATTTTTTATTTTTTTCATCGTGTAGGTCTAAGCATCAATAATGATCAATAAGTACCTTAGCAATATATATATATATATATATATATATATATAAGTAAAGAAATCTCAATTTAATGAGAAAGTTTACACAATAGTGCCCAAGAAATCTCAACTTGTGTTGTATCCTTGGCACTAGATCTGCATATAGTCTTTGCTTCAAGATAAACCCCATAGTCTTATGTAGCCTTCTCAACTTTTGTTGTATGAAAACGTTTTCCATTAATGACATAACCTGAATATGACATTGCAAAACGCCTAGGTCCACGTACAAGCCACTTAAGTGTATTAGGCACCATCCTAGTTTGGGTGTTGACCTGCTCAAGTACAACAAGTAAAATTTGCTGATATAACTAAATAAATAACCATAATGTAACTAAGAATTCTAATATAATTCTCACCTTGTCTAAAATCCATTCACTAAATGTCTCTTTTGTAGCAAGTTATTATTCCGCACCAATCGCTTGTCTAGATGCTTTAGCTCCTTCAAATGCTCTCTAATTTTAATCTAAAATCAGAACACTATTTAAATTATAAAGAAACTTAGCATGATAAATGATAACTTAAAGGAAGAATACTTACTCAATATATGGTTCAACAGCTGCAGTATTAAGTAAAACATAGAGATGAACAACCTTTCGCATCTCATCTGAAAATTCATTAGGTTCACCCTTTGAAATTGGATGTCCTTCTAAAATTGAGCCATCTTCAAATTCTTCATTTCTGGAGTACTTAGTACCAAATATTTTTGCTTGTTGCACGTAATTGCTACAAAACCTAACACACTCCTCGACTAAGTAACTTTTTGCTATGCATCCTTCAGGTCGGGCATTATTTCTAACATAACGCTTAAGGACCTTCTAAAACCTATAATTACCAATTGAACAGTAAATTCATTAATCATCTTCTAAATAACACAACTATTAATTGATTAAAATGGAAGTTAAGTTAACAAAAAAGAAATTAAAAGTAAGATTACCTCTCAAATGGATACATCCAACGATATTGCACCAGACCACATAGCCTCGCCTCCTGTCCTAAATGAATTGTCAAATGAACCATAATGTCAAAGAGAAAATAATGCAGAAGCTTTGATTAGCAAAGTAATCTATTTAATTTAAGTGACTAATCAGTGCAAAGAAAAAGAGTTTGATGAGTTTCATGGGGTTCTATGTTTTGATGAAATGAAACATTTGATCTTTTTGTTAACAGTACAAAAATAAAGAAACAAACGGCATGCTCATTGTCCTGCCACAAGGTGATTCATATCAACTAGAATGCTAGGTGATTCATATTAGCATATGACATTGCATTGCAGCACCAAACTAACTAAGATATATCATCACATAGCTAGGCTTGAGAAGTAAACCAAAGTAAGCACCAAACTAAAACTCAGGAAAGGAAAATCCCTTCATCACATCAAACCAACAAGCCATTAAACCAATAAGCTAGTGCATCAGCTGTCTCTATGGCGATGCTTAATTGAATTGGCCAACTGCTTACACTGGAGTTCTAGTGTTCTAAGTGACTGAGAATCTCAAATTCATTCTTGAACTGCTGTGCAAGTTGGACCTAAACGAATGCAAGTTGATCAAGAATCTTCCTTGTAACAAGGAAAAGAGGGAAAACATATAAACGAGAATCTTCAAAGTAAAAACATATAAACGAGTTTAATTTCTCATAATTTTTTAAAACTGTCAGATAGAATGTCATCTATCAAAGTAAAAACATATTTTTAGAGAGACAATTACAATTATAGATTTCTACCTTGTCCGAGGCAGCTAAAACTGCATAATTTCCCCTTTGTTTTTCTTGTCTTTCAACTTTAATTACAAATTTTGATTTGAGACAGACGTGTTCACTGACAATTGAGATGCAAAATCTCCATAAAACTAAAAGAGCATCTCTTTTTTCTCCTCACCATCTGATTCCTCATCTTCATCACAGGTACTTTGATTTCTCTTCTCCATTCTGCACTTCCAACCCAGATATATCATCTCTTTCATTTTTATTTATTTATTTATTTATTTTTGGGCATTGCTTCATATCAATTAATATTGTCCTTTATACTTTCGCTAATGTTTTGTACTCTTCTGATTCCATGTAATTTAACTTGTTGGCCTTCAATATCCTTTCATTGTATTACAAAAGAAAAAGAGTACATACAAATGTTGGGTTTGGTTTTGTTTTATCTTATTTTATTTTATTTTTATTTGTTCTTGTTATGTTGAAGACATGGTGTGATGAATTCTCTCTAATTCTTGGTTTAATTTGGAAATGAATAACAGTTGGATTGTTGGGGACGACATTTCGTGGTTGGTTTGTGCATTGAATCTGAAACAACACTAATTTAAGTTTTGAGGCTAAAGAAAGATATCTAAAAGAGAAGGAAAGATTGATTCCCCATTTGCTAAGAATTGAAACATATAACAACAAGGATTGGTTTTTGGATTGCATTTTCTTCATTTCACAGCATCAAAAGGTGGAATTTGGGAATCATGGGTGTGTGTGGAAAACTAAATGAATAGTAAAGTTGTTGGTGGAGAAGAAGAAGAGATAAGAATATCATCATCATCATCATTTTCATCAAAAGGGATAATAAATTTGCATAATTGTTGGAGTTACATTGCAATGGAAAATGGTAACAAGACAACAAGAAGGAAGCCAGGAGGAGTAGCAGGGGAAGATTCTTGTTACAAAGAAACCTATAATTTCTTATAAACGAGTCTAATTTCTTATAATTTTTTAAAACTGCCAGATACAATGTCATCTATCAAAGTAAAAACATGTTTTTAGAGGTAAATGAGGAGACCAAAACTATGAAAGTTCTCAAAACAAAGTAGGAAATTACAAGTCACAACTTGTTTTGCATAGAACTAATGTTTACTTACTAAACAGAATTCAAGTTTACTTACAAAACAGGATTCATACATGTATGAAAAACACAATAACAAACTCCCTATAGCAGCACCAATTACAGGTTCCAAAATCTAATCTTAACGTACAAAAGAGTGTAAGAAAAAAAAAAAAACTTAAAACAACAGAGGGTCATTTCCAAGCAAAACGCACATATATTCTTCAAAAAACAAAGAAGAACAATACTAAATCAAGAAATTCAATACAAACACAACAAAAGAAGGAAAAACCTAGTCGATAATTGCAAAGTGATGGAGGAAAGACATAGATGAAGGAGGAGAAGCAGATATGGAGAAGAGAGATCGTGTGGGGAGGAGGGGGAATTTGTTTTCCTCAAACAAAAATTCAACATCGCAAGGAATTTTGTTTTAATTAAAATTGAAGAAAATAGAAAATCGAAAATAATGATCACAAAAAAGATTGAAACCTGATTGAGATTGGAGAAATTATTGGAGAACACAAAGAAACCTGTCATGTATGTGAGGCTGGATAGAGCATCTGGCAACGCTCATACAATTCGTTAGTATTCACGTCAAAGATAAGCAAGGATTTCATCTTACCAATCTTGGGTGAGATTGTGCTGTTGAGTTTGTTGTGGAATAGTTGCAGAGACAAGAGGCTTTTAAGATTCCACAGAGTTGAAGGAATTGGACCCGACAGATGGTTTTCAAAGAGGTCTAACACGAGGAGGTTCTTCAAATTTCCAATCTCCAAGGGAATCGGACCAGAGAAACTGGAGTAGCAAGAATCAAGCAAGTTGGAATTTTTTTTTTAATTTGCAGAGTCTGGTTTTTCTTTTAAGGGAATAGTTGTTTTGTTTTTCGTTGAGGAAGAAGGGAGTAAAAGGGAACAGATTGGTCCCTAAAAAAAATTTCTAAATATTACTTTTTACATGTACTTACAAGAATTTACCTAAGGAAACTGGTTGAGTTGGTCAATTTTAACCATCTAGTGGCGGGTTCAAACCTTTTTTAAGTCTTTTTCATGAATTTTTTCATAAAAAACAATAATTTTATTCTTTTTTAATTACGACATAAAAATAAAAATGTAACAAACTATAAAGACGACGTATATTTGGCGTTAATCGTTAAATAATTTCAAGACATACAATACAATGTCGTATAAAAACAACAAAGACGACATACATTTGGTGTCGTCGTTAAATAATTTCACGACATACAATGCAATGTCGTAAAAAAATTATTTTAACGATACCAAACTATTGTCGTTAAAAGGCTTTCAGGACATATAATACAATGTCGTATAAAAACAACAAAGACGACATATGTTTGGTATTGTCGTTAAATAATTTCATGACATACAATGCAATGTCGTAAAAAAAGTATTTTAACGACACCAAACTATTGTCGTTAAAAGGCTTTCACGACATATAATACAATGTCGTATAAAAACAACAAAGACGACATACGTTTGGTATCGTCGTTAAATAATTTCACGACATACAATGCAATGTCGTAAAAACATTATTTTAACGACACCAAACTATTATCGTTAAAAGGCTTTCACGACATACAATACAATGTCGTATAAAAACAACAAAGACGACATACGTTTGGTGTCGTCGTTAAATAATTTTACGACTTACGATGCAATGTCGTTAAAAAATTATTTTAACGACACCAAACTATTGTCGTTAAAAGGAGATCATTAGTACGACATCTTTATGAATGTCGTTAATTATTGTTTCAAATGTTATTAACGACATTGTTGTTAAAAATGTCGTTGTATGTACTATTTAACGACATTCAAAAACTATATGTCGTAAATAATATGTCGTTAAATATAGTTTTTCTTGTAGTGATACATGAAGGTCTCCATCAGATTCGTGGAAATTTAATTATTGATTTCAAGATTTCAATGAGAATGGATTTTGTTTCTAGATTTGCAGATTTGTTGTCGAATTTATTACAATAGAATTATAACAAAAACCGAACAGTGGGCTGATTTGAAGATCATGATTAGCTGACACTTTAGGCTATTTATATAAAGCCTCACAATGGTCTTAGGATGTGTAGAGTGCCTCAAAATTATAAAGAGATTATTTGTGAGCATTTTATTTCTTTTGTTTGTTCGGGAGAAGAGATTTGGGTTTTTGGGAGAAAACTTTGAGTCGAAGAGATTTCAATGTTTAAGTCGAGGGGATCTCGCTAAGCATGTTCATTGGGTTGTTATAAGTCATTAGCATCATATTTAGAGAGGGAGTCTTAGGGTAAATAAGTCCAATTGATTCGTAATTTTGTTTACTTAGTTAATTGTTCATACGTCTAGGCGTAGCCCCACAGAAGTAGGTGGCTACTGAACCGCGATACCAATCTCTTGCCTCTATTTATTGTTTTATGTTTAATACAAACTCATTACAGCAAACTTAAACATAATCTTGGTAAAATGTATAACCGGTACTTTCAATTAGTATCAGTGCGGGTCACTAACTTGTTTTTGGTGAGGTCTTGGGTGTACCAGTTGTTTTGCAATATGGACATTATGAAAGAAGGAGGTTCAATGAACAAACCTCCATATTTTGAAGGCGTCAACTACCCATACTAGAAGGCTTATATGAAAGCCTTCATTAAGGCTATTGACGAAAGTGAATGGCCGTCTGTCATAACTGGATGGACTCATCCTACCACGAAAGATGCTAAGGAGAATACTATACCCAAGCCTGAAGAAAAGTGGTCTAAAAATAAAGATAGGCTCGCGGCCAATAGGAACTCCAAAGCTTAGAATGCCATATTCAATGCTATGGATGTCAATCAGTTTAAACTGATTTCCACATATGAAAAGGCTAAATAAGCATCGAATATTATTCGAACTGCTCATGAAGGAATGACATCTATAAAATCCTCAAAGTTACAAATACCGATAGCTCATTTTGAGCAATTGCATTTGAAGGAGGATGGAAGCATTACAGAGTTTAACTCAAAGCTTTGTGACATTGCAAATGAAGCTTTTGCTCTTTGAGAAAAACATTCTAATGCTAAGTTGGTAAAAAAGACTCTAAGATCTCTTCCAAAACACTTCGCCTCCAAAGTTGCTGCCATTGAAGGCTAAGGATGTTGAGTCAATGAGGTTTGATAAACTCATGGGTTCTCTCTAAATCTTTGAGTTGAAATTCAAAAATTCAAAGAAGGACAAAGGGATTGCACTTCAAGTTGATACAAGCAATTCTATACTCAAGGAAGAATCTGATGAAGATGAAGACTTGGATGAGTCAATTACTTCCTAACAAAAAAACGTTAGCAGAATTATGAAGAAAATTAAGAAGAAGGGAAAATTCAATGAAAATTTCAAAAAGAAAAATACTCAAAATAATGAATTTACTCTTTTGCAGTGATTTGAAGAGAAGAAAAATAATAACGGAATTCAATATTGGGAATGTGAAGATTTTGGTCACAATCAAGCTGAATGTACAAACACTCTAAAGAAGAAGAATAAGGCTACGACATCAACATGGAGCGCTGATGATTCAGAAGGAAATGTAAATGATGTAAAGATTGTACTAGCGATTACGTGGCCTTCAATGTAAGTACTAAAGTCCCGAGTAATTTGTTATTGAATTCTAATGTCATTGTTGCAGAATTTGTTGCAACAAAAGAAGCAACAAAATTTGGTGAAGTATTTGATGATACATACTCCGAGGTAGATTCCGATAGTGATGATGAAGAACTAAGTTGTGACAAGATTGAGAAGGCCAATATGAAGATGCACAGTAAGTGGCTTATTATTTACAAACTCAATAAGTCACTTGAAGTGGAAGTTGCTACTTTTAAAAAGAAAAATGAAGAGTTATCAAGGACAGCAACAAATTATGAGATTTTGGCCACAAAACATTAAAAGAAACTTTCAAAAAACAAAATTGAATTGGAACAAATACAAAAGAATCTAAGAATGCTCAACTCCATAATGGCAAAGTTGGATCATTTGCTCTCCCAACAAAAACCTGAAGGTGATCATTTTGGGCTTAGCTACAAAGGACATGAGAACTCAAAGAAGACCACTTTTTTGCCGGCAACCTTCAGTAACATGAAACAGGACTCTCAAATACCTCAGGTAAGTGAAGGTAAGAAATCTGTTGCTAAGAAATCTATTCAAACAAAATGAACAAATAGATTTATTCCAATTAGTCATTACTATGATATTCTAGAGTATATATGACCTAAATGTCATAAGTACTTGGACGCTTTAAAAAGGGGTATGTGGATAAAAGCATATAATAAAAAACATAAATCTAAAATTAAAATTGACTTGTCTAATAAATCTTCTAGGAAGTTTTGGATAAGAAAATATGATTTAAAGGATTTTGTTGCATACACCTCTTTGAAAGCTTGTAGTACTGATGCTTGGTATTTGGGTAGTGGTTGTTCTAGGCAAATGATAGGAAATTAGAAGATATTGTCAAGCTACCAAGAATGTGGTAAAGAACTTATCATATTTGGTGACGGTATAAAAGGTTGTGTTCTTGGCAAGGGAACATTGAATGTGAATGGTTTTCCAAGGCTTAAAAATGTGTTACTTGAGGAAGGTTAAAAGCCAATTTGATTAGCATAAATCAATTGTGTGATCAAGACTTGTTTGTGAAATTCACAAAAGAAAATTGTCAAGTTTTTGATGCTAGTGACGGTTGTGTTTTGATAGGTACAAGGTCGTCAATTAATCATAATTTGCTAACTCTTCCACTCATCACAACACACACTCACAAGTGTTAAAGATTTTAATCTTTAAGAAAAGCCATTGGTATTTGTGCTATGTAAATATGGTCCACAAACTGTTATGATCAAATTTGAAATTTGGAATTTCTGGACTTTTTGATTGAATTGAAATTTTTATCAACCAATTCTTTTTGTGCACAACTTCACTTTTATCTCCATTAGAATATTGATTTTAAGGCACAATGATCAAACTTGATAAATTATTTCGTGACTTGGGATTTAATTTATTCCTATAATTTAATCATTTTTGTTTTAGAAAAATCATATGCAGGTCTTTCATAAATAAAAAAAAATTCATATGCATTTTTTTTATCAATGGAGGAACCTACATACACTACTACAAACCGTCATGGAAAAATTTCACAACGGTCAAAAAACCGTCGTGAAAACTTCAGTCATGGTACAACATGGAGTTTTCACGACGGTGTTTTACCGTCGTGTAATAGTGATAATTGGTATGATGAGGGGTCAAAGGGGATCATTTTCCACGATGGTTTTATAAAAAACCGTCGTGGAAACTAAAGATTATACAATGGTTTTTCATGAAACCGTCGTGGAATCCTTAGGTTTCCACAACGGTTTTTCAAGAAACCGTCGTGGAAACTCAAGGATTCCATGACGGTTTTTCATGAAACCATCATAGAAACTAAGGATTTCACGACGGTTTCTTGTGAAACTGTCATGAAAACTAAGGATTTCATGACAGTTTCTTGAAAAACTAAGGATTTCACAACGGTTCCATGAAACCATCGTGAAATCCTTAGTTTTCACGACAGTTTCGTGAAAAATTGTCGTGGAAACCTAAGGATTTCGTGACGGTTTTTCACAAAACCGTCGTGGAATCCTTGAGTTTCCATGATAGTTTCTTGAAAAACTATCATGGAAAATTGGTATTCCCAAAACAAAAAATCCCCAAAAATTTTTGATTTCCCACGGGATGGCCAATCCCGTGTGTTATTATCCATTACAGCAAGGCCCTGGTTGCATACAAAAATTAGAGTATATTGAAATTATTAGGTATTTACAAGATCATTTACATTTGAAGTATTTTGAGCAATTATTTATCTACTATCTCCATCTATCTATTTAAAGAGCACATCCTATTTACAAATTGTGCCCACTCTAATCTAACTTAATGTATATCCGTATGTATATAAAAATCCTTTTTTCCTAAGGCTTGTATACCACTTGTAATTATATCTCGCATGAAACGTAGAATAAAAAAACCACATTCTACATTTCCTTGTCATGGACACTTACGTTTGGAATATAGCGTTCCATTTGGTCGGTTTGTGACACTGCTTCCCACTTGAAGCTTCCAATCGTTAAGTGCCCTAACAATGTGTTATGTTTAAATGAATTCATAGATGATACAAATATGTGGGACTAAAAACATTTAATTTAAATTTATAAGAGAATATTAATACTTACAATCTCGTGATTGATACAAAATCCTCACGTGGTGGGTGTTCGAGGGGGTCAAACCAATATATTTGGTCCTCCCATGATGAAATAAGTCCCAACATCCAATGTTCTCCAACATTGTATGGCAGGAAGAATAATTTTCCCCTTGGTGCTTGAGCTAATAGGTCGATGAGTAATGTGGTGTGCTCTCTACAATCACTTTGTAGGTCTCTTGTAGCACTTGAAACAATGGTCGGAGATATGAAGCCGAAATTTTGCGCCAAGCCTTGAAGTTCACAATATTCTGCCAAAAAACTACAATAGAAAAAGATATAGTCAATTATTTGAAAGCACCTTACAACTCTACCTATATTTTAAAAATATGAAATATGGATGAAGTCATTACCTAAGGTATACTAGGATATAGTTTGCCCCGATTCTATCAAAGTTGATGAAGTAGTAAATGTTTTCATACCCCACATATATAGGCAATTTATTGCCAATGACATTTGTCGGTATCGGGCACTGAATCATTGTTCGGTAAAATTCACTAATGCAAGTGTACGTTATGGATCAATTAATACAATAGTGAGTAAGAGTATCATTTCACAGGGACTATTGTATAATAATCTAACTAAGTACTAAAGTTGGATCAACTCTAAAGTTTATCTAGCTGATCAGATGAAGTTGAGATTGAATAAACTACTGAACTTAAGTACTAAATTAAGAAGAAAAATTGCAATTAATTTCAAGAGATACTTCAATAAGACAAGGGTTAAGGCATTTGATTTCACCATAATCACTAGATATGAATTTCATAAAATTATGCAACCCAATTAACAATACACATGTGATGATGAAAATTCCTAAATTATTTACTATCCTATCTCTAGGTATAGCAAATCTACTCAGTTTATTAACTCACTATATCTCTATGTGAATTTAGATAAATCAGAATAAATTAGGATTCATAAACTTTCCAGATAAAGCCACACAAATAATATGGTATATCTCTATCCATATTTAATTCATGGTTATATGTTAGATGAAGCATTTGCATAATTCTCCCTTCTCAGTTTTGAACAAGCACATTAGATCATTTAAATAGTAGCTAATCATTCAAAAGCATATAACATAATAACAAATAACTCACATGAATAAAATCAATTATGGTGTATAATTAAATATGAAATTCACATAGTCATGATTAGGCTACATCATAGCCCTAACTAAGACAATTAGAACATAATTGAAAAAGAAATAAAAACTAAAAATTTAATTGAATCAAACATTAAGAGTTAAGAGAACAAGAAATTCTGTCACCAATCTCTCACTTCTTACTCCTGATTGCTTGACGGCTCGTAAGAAAAATAAACAACGCTCTGAAAAATAAGAAAAACCTAGCTACTTTGACTATTACGTTGTTATCTATTTATACTACTCTTAAGTTAACTAAACCCTTGTTTCACATCCAGAAATCATGGTTCAAAATCACCCTCGGCGTCGCGGCCCTCCTATCCAAGCGCTGCAGCGCTTCTTTTTTTTTTTTCTTTTTTTTTTTTTGTCATAGCACCGTATCTCTCTTTTCCTAGTGCCGTGGCGCTGAGTCCCTGCCAAATGCCATCAATTCTAGACCACCTTGGGCACCGCGGCACTGTTTCTCTGCTAACAAGCTCCAAGTTCGTGCTCGATTTGCAATTTTTCTCCAATTTCTTGTGTTCGTGCTCCTTTTTCTTTTCTTTTCTGTCTTTCTTCAACCTACATCAATAAAAGCATACTTTCATGAAAAAGTTGGGTGTTTCATGTAATTTTTCTCAAGAACATAGTAATATTCGCCAACTAAAAGTGGCCAAATAACTCTCTAAACTAGAGTTATCAAAAACCCCCAAACTAACTTTTGCTAGTCCTCTAGCAAAATCAAGACGTAACACAAGCATGGAACAACAAATCCTTCAAGATGTCCTCCAAAATTTTTCCATCCTACAATTCACAGAAAAGAACAAATTCCATCCAAACGGTGAGATCGATTTGCTATTTAAGACTAATTCTAATTCCATGACCAGTGTGTGTGTTACCCATTCTTTTCAAATTGTATGCAGTCTAATAACATCCACATTACTCTGAGAAGCTTTGATGAGTTGTGCAAAGAAACATGTTTCATAGGTTCACCTTTTATTCCTTTCTCCACTAATGTAGGCTAGTCATCCAACTAAAAATCATGAGGGCTTTATTATGCTTGTAACGTTAGGCTGGGCTAGAGGTAAGATAAGAGTTAATTTTAGGCTCAATTCACCCCTCCCATGTTGATTTCTAGACTCCAATTAGAACTCACTCTTGGTTGTACACCCTTAAACTACTTCAACTGAACAATCAACATTTACCCTTCTCTTTAAACCATTCAACTTCTGACCAATTTAGACCCTATCCCCAAGCTAACTCCATCGCCCTCAATTGCACTCATTTATGCTCTTTCGTTTTCTTAGTCACTCACTGTTGTTGTTCCAACTTTTTTTTTTTTTATGGTTTTGTGTTGTTGTTGTTCTTTTTTTTTGTAATTTTTTTTTCTTTCGTATAAAAATAATATAAATACTAATAAGATCCTTAAATAACAAAATTAATCCAACATCAGACTCAAAAAACTTCTACGCTTCAAGTAACAACTGAACAACTCCCCTGCTCTACTCTACCTCCCAAAATACGCTTACCTTCTTTAGAAATCAACATGTTTCCAGGATGTGGGACAAGGTATAATGATTGGATGGTTTAACAAATATGGGTGACAAAGAAAGAACGGCTAATGCATCAAGGCTCAACAAGGTGACTAGGGATATTTAACCAAGGTTGGCTTGAACGGCTCAAACGGTCCAAAAAATGGCCTAAATCATGTTTTTAGTAAGATGTAGCCTAGGATTTCGCCTCAAGAGAAAATCAAATGAATTCTAAAACATGGGTGAACATCAACTGGACATACACACAATTCAAAAATTTAAGATTTTTGTGCTCAAGAAATAGATCATAAATTCAGAATTAGAATTAAACAACAAATCCATCACACGTTTAGACAAAAATTCACATCTCCTACGAATTTCAAGACATCCAAATAAAGGATTCAATCATATCCAGATTCATCAATGCAGGAATGTATCACTTCAAGTTTCAAAAGGGTTAACACAAGTTTTAACAAACAAAAAATTTTTGTTTTCCCCCCAAACTAAATAAAGCATTGCCCTCAATGTATAAATGAAAAAGAAAAGGTAAGGGAAACCCCTTGAGTAACAAATGAGGCCAATTAGAATTATGCAACCACGTGAACTTTGAGAAGTGATCTGGACAACAAGGAAAAGAAACAAAACAGAAACCTTAAGAAGTTGAGAATGAAAAGAAAACCTAAATAATTAAATAAATATTGAAAGTGAAATCATGGCTCAAGGTGATTAGGAAAATGCGGTGGAGGGGGAAGTTGAGATTCATCCATGCCCAAGTGTCGAGCAATTGCCCGCGTCATGGCAATATTATATTCTAGGCCCAGTTCCAGATGACGCAAGCGATCACTGATTGGTAACTCAAGGGCGAGTACAGCAGGCGGTTGAGCTATAGGAGTGACTTGTTCGGGGTGAGAGGGTTGGCTCAAGGTTGAGGCACCAGTGTCTTGCCGAAACGGAGGGCGTACATCTTGGTCTCGGAAGCTTCCCATGACCTTTCTGTTAATGATTTTCATTGGTTGTAATAATTCTTCCTCTTGGTCGAATGGGACTCCGGCGTCGATGCACAATCTTGTGATGAGGGAAGAGTGACCTAAACCACCAGTTGTGGAACCCATAGCGGTTCTAAGAATACTGTCTTGGATTACTTTCCCCACATCGATAGTTTTACCTGTAACAATGGCAAACAACAAGGCAGCTCTGTCCTTGGCAACATCAGAAAAATGCATTACAGGCATTAATTTAGATGCAATAAAATATAACCAAGCTTTGTACTCCCTGTTTAATGCGGAGGAGGGAAATGACACCGCTTCGTCGCCCCGTGTTAATTTCCACATGGTGCCTGGAGTAGCTATTGTGCCAAGAACTTCCTCAAAATCCAAATGTTCACTTAGGTATTCATAATAGTCATCATTATCGATATTTCAGAGCCCATAGTACCTGTTAATGGTCGTTTTATCAAAACGAACCATTTTACCTTGTACACTCACCTGGAGGTTAGTGTCCTCTGAAACATTGGCATAAAATTCCCGAACAAGTGGGACTACAGCCGCCTCGGGTTGCTCAAGAAATTTTCTCCACCATCTTTGCACAACCATATTAAAAAATACTATAGAAAAACCATCACTAAAGTCTAGATCCCGTTCCGGTACTACAGTTTTCTTAACAATGGCATCGTTATGTCTTTTTCTAGCGGCCTCACTCACAAAACGGCTAGATGGGGTGGATGAGGAGGCTAAAGTTCGTGTACGCTTAGAAACCATCTTCTTTTTTTTTCTTGGATGGCACACACGCTTAAAGGCTAAGCACTCAACACAAATTACTGCTCCCAGGGTACTCAACACTACCAAAATTTCACTTGCCAACACCAACAAAAACCTAGCCTATAGCAAAATCTAACTTGATAGTTTATCGTAAAATAAAATTGCAATCATAAATAACCCAAGAAGTTCAAATTTCAAGTAAAAGCACACAAATATAAAATAATAAAATAAAATAAAATAAAATAAAAATAACAAAAATAGAAAAATAAAAAAAATAAAAAAATAAAAAAATAAAAAAATTAACTATATGAAAGGGAGACGACTTACTTGATAAGAAGGATGAACACAAGAGAAGGCAACCAAAACGTTGGAGGATTGCAAAGTCGTCTAGAGAGAGAGAGGAGAAGAAGAAGTGGGAGAAAGGAGTGTAGTTTAGAGAGAGAAAGTGAATGGGTGAGAATGTGGGAAAGAAAGGTGGGTGGTTACGTTTAAAGCTTTTTTTTTTTTTGAAAACACTTAACCAGCGCTGCGGCGCTAGTATTCTGTGATGTTTTTTTTTTTTTTTTGTGTTGGGCACCGCGGTGTTGATGTTATAGCGCCGCGGTGCTTTACTTCTGCAATCTGCAATTCCGCTGCTTATCCAAACTAGCACCACGGCCCTCAAAATCGAGGGTTGCGACGTTTGGATTCTACCCAAAGAAATTCAATTCACCCAGAGACTTCAACACCTACAAAACAAGATCGACATTGACAAACAAAAATAACCTGAATTATTTATTTATTTATTTATTTATTTTTATTTTTTTTGACATGATAAATAGGCAAATGCTTGGGTTGTCTCCCAAGAAGCGCTTGCTTTATTGTCTTCAGCAAGACTGTCTCAATGTCACTTTGTAGGAGCTTGTAAATCGATGGTGGTTTTAAGCTTGTTAACTCCACCTCCAAAGTAGGGCTTCAAGCACTGACCATTGACCTTAAATGTGCCTTTGGTATCATTTGCAACCTCTATTGCTCTAGATGGAAAGACTTGTGTTACTGTAAACGGTCCTAACCACCTAGATTCCAGCTTACCTGGAATTAATTTAAGGCAAGAGTTATAGAGCAAGACCTGTTGATCAACTGCAAACTCTTTTTTGAGAATGTGCTTATCATGCCATCTTTTTGTTTTCTCCTTGTAAAGCTTTGCATTCTCATAAGCATCGACCCGAAATTCATCCAACTCATTTAGTTGCAGCAACCTAGCCTCACCTATCAACTGCGCATCAAAAATTCAGACATTTAGTTGCCTAATAAGGCCTATGTTCTAGCTCCACTGGCAGGTGACATGCTTTTCCAAAAACTAGCCTGAAAGGGGACATCGCGATGGGAGTTTTGAATGCAGTCCTATATGCCCAAAGTGCATCGTCTAACTTAATAGACCAATCCTTCCTAGAGGCATTCACTGTCTTCTCCAAAATCCTCTTGATTTCCCTATTTGAAATCTCCACTTGACCACTAGTTTGAGAATGATATGCTAGTGCCACCTTATGTGTAACCCCATATTTTCCCAAAAGTGCCTCAAATTGCTTACTACTAAAATGCTACCCTTGATCACTTATGATTGCCCTAGGGGTGCCAAATCGGGAAAAAATGTTCTTTTTCAAAAATTTGACCACGACCTTAGTGTCGTTTGTTGGTACAGCAGCTGCTTCTACCCACTTCAATACGTACTCAATGGCTACTAAGATGTATTCATTCCCAAATGAAGGTGGAAATGGTCCCATGAAATCAATACCCCAAACATAAATAGTTAACACACAATAATGTTGTTTAAAGGCATCTCATCTTTCCTAGAGATATTTCCCATTCTTTGACATCTATCGCATGAGGCTACATAGAAGTGTGCATCTTTAAAAAATGTGGGCCAATAGAAACCTGATTGTAATACTTTAGCAGCAGTTTTAGAACCACTAAAATGACCACCAGCCTCTCCATCATGACAAAGTTGTAAAATGCTTACCATTTCGTCCTTAGAAACACATCTTCTTATCACCTGATCTGCACAAACTTTAAACAAAAAAGGTTCTTCCCAAAAATAGTGTTTAACATCAGAAAAGAATTTTTTCTTTTCTTGATATGATAAATCAGGGGGTAGAACATTACTTGCTAAAAAATTTACCAAATCAGCATACCAGGGGATTCGTGTGGATTTAATAGAGAAAACCTGCTCATCAGGGAATTCCTCCAGAATTGGGCTGCCCACTTCATCATGATTAGGAATTCTGGATAAGTGATCTGCAACTAGGTTCTCAGTTCCCTTTTTATCCTTGATCTCCAAATCAAACTCTTGAAGCAACAATATCCACGTGATTAACCTGGGCTTGGATTCCTTCTTTTCAAGTAAGTATTTCAGAGCAGAATGATCAGAGTAAACAACTACTTTTGAACCAATCAAATAAGAACGAAATTTATCAAAAGCAAAAACTACCGCCAGAAGTTCCTTTTTTGTTGTTGTATAATTCAGTTGTGCTCCCGACAAGGTCCGACTAGCGTAGTATATAGTTTGAAAAATTCCATTCTTTTGTTGGCCCAGCACTACTCCAACTGTGAATCACTTGCATCACACATGAGCTCAAATGGTAAATCCCAATCAGGTGCTGCCATGATAGGTGCCGACACAAGTTTTTCCTTCAAAGTGTTAAAGGCCTACAAGCATTCATCAGAAGGAGCATCTTTAACCAACAAGTTAGACAAAGGTCTAGCAATTTTAGAAAAATCTTTTATAAATCGCCTATAAAATCCAGCATGCCCCAAGAATCTGTGAACAAGTTTGACAGACGTGGGTGGAGGCAATTTTGCAATAACCTCCACTTTGGCTCTATCAACTTCTATACCATCTTTGAGATTTTGTGTCCAAGCACAATTCCTTCTTGCACCATAAAATGACACTTTTCCCAATTCAAAACAAGGTTAGTTTCCTCACATCTTTGTAACACCAATGCTAAATTATGTAAGCATAAATTGAATGATGTGCCAAAAACAGAAAAGTCATCCATGAAAATTTCAATGAATTTCTCAACCATATCAGAAAAAATGGCCATCATACAACGCTGAAAAGTTGCCGGTGCATTACAAAGACCAAAGGGCATACTTCTATATGCAAAAGTGCCATAAGGACAAGTGAACGTGGTCTTTTCTTGATCCTCAGGTGCAATAGGGATCTGATTATACCCTGAATATCCATCTAGAAAATAATAAAATTCATATCCTACAAATCTTTCCAACGTTTGGTCAATAAATGGTAAAGGAAAATGATCTTTCCTAGTGGCGTCATTTAATTTCCTATAGTCCATACAAACACGCCACTTAGTAACTGTTCTAGTTGGAATTAACTCATTATTATCATTCTTTTGAACAGTCATACCTCCTTTCTTTGGCACAACTTGCATAGGACTTACCCATGAACTATCAGATATTGGATAGATGATCCCAACGTCCAATAGTTTGATAACCTCAGTTTTCACCACTTCTTGCATTTTTGGGTTCAGACGCCTTTGGGGTTGAATGGTGGGCTTGTATTTCTCCTCCATAAGAATTTTGTGCATGCAAATGGAGGGGCTTATTCCCTTGATGTCTGCAATCTTCCATCCAATTGTGCCTTTGTGCTCTCTTAACACCCTATGTAGTTTTTCCTCCATAAGATCTGTCAAAGAAGAATAAATAATTACAGGTAGTGAGGATTTGCCATCTAAATATGCATATTTTAAATGAGAAGGTAAGGGTTTAAGCTCAAGAATGGGAGGCTCTTCAATTGACGGCTTAGGCCTTGTGATGGACTATCCCACTTCTACAAGTTGTAATGCCTTATGCCTCAGAATTGGTGGATTTGCCTCCATAAAGTCTACATATTCCCTTATTTCCTCATTCCCAACATCCGCATCAGTAGATTGGGTTAGACAAGCTTCAAGCGGATCCTTGAAAGCATTTTCCTGAAAAACCTTAGATACCGTCTTATCAATAGTGTCAATTCTAAAGCAAGAATCATCAGTTGAGGGATATTTCATTGCTTCAAACACATTAAAGGTGACATGATCATCTTGAACCCTGAGAATTAATTTTCTTTATTGCACATCTAACAAGGTTCTTCCAGTTGCTAGAAAAGGACGACCTAAAATGAGCAGAACCTCATGATCTTCCTCCATTTCTAGAACAATGAAATCTGCAGGAAAAATAAACTTATCAACCTTTACTAGTACATCCTCCACAATACCTCTTGGGTGCTTAATTGTTCGGTCTGCAAGTTGAAGTGACACTATGGTTGCTTTAACCTCTCCCAAACCTAATTTCTTAAAGATAAAAAAAGGCATTAAATTGATACTAGCACCTAAATCACATAATGCTTTTTCGAAATAAGAGTCACCAATAGTACAAGGAATGGTAAAACTCCCTGGATCTTTTAGTTTAGGTGGCGACTTATTCTGCAGAATGGCTGAACATTCCTCATTCAATTTCACTGTTTCATAATCCTCCAGCTTTCTTTTTTTGGCCAAAATCTCCTTCAAGAATTTTGCATAGCTAGGCATCTGGGCTAAGGCATCTGCAAAAGGAATGTTAATATGCAATTTTTTAAACACCTCAAGAAATTTAGAAATTTGCTTATCTAATTTGTGCTGCTAGAGTCTTTGAGGGAATGGAATGGGAGGCACATAGGGCTTTGGATCATTTCGAAAAAGTTTGCTCTTGCGTGTCTCTTTTGATTGCTCATTACTCTCTTCTTCTTGTTCAATAATGACCTCCTGTTTAGCATCTTCTTGTCCCAATTGTTTGCCACTTCTCAAAGTTATTGCCTTTATGTTCTCAATAGGATTCTTTTCTGTGTTGCTTGGAAAAGAACCTTGTGGTCTACTTGAGATCACATTAGCCATTTGTCCTATTTGCATTTCCAGATTTCTAATGGATGACTCTTGATTCTGGAGTCTTGCATCTATACTCTTCATGAAATCTTGAGTGGAGGTCGCTTGCTTAGCAACAGTATCTTCCAGATTCGGCTTTTTCTCCTCCTGTTGCTTGAATCCTGGTGGTGGTCTCATCACATTTTGATTTCCCCATGAAAAATTTGGATGATTCCGCCACCCTGGGTTGTAAGTGTTGGAATAGGGATTATTTTGTGACCTATTAAAATTTCCAACAAAATTAGCATTTTCAGAAGGTTGAGCAAAATTATTACCTACCTGGCATTCATTGTTGGCATGTCCTCTACCACAAAATTCACATATTGCATTCTGAATTTTCATAGCTGAAGCACTCATATGGTCTATCTTTTTGTTAAGTGCTTCAAACTGAGCTATGAGTGCAGACAATGCATCCACTTCATGAACTCCTGCAGTTCTCCTAGTTTATAGCCTTTCAGTAGGCCACTGATAGTTATTTGATGCCATCTCTTCTATTAGATCAAAAGCCTCCTCAGGTGTTTTATTATTTAATGTCCCACCTGCAGCTGCATCAATGGTAGCCTGGAGACTTGCACTAGACCCATTGTAAAAAGTTTGTACTTACATCCAGACTAGTAATCCATGATGTGGGTACCTCCTTAGCAGCTCCTTGAATCTTTCCCATGCCTCATATAGTGACTCATTGTCCATCTGCAAGAAATTAGTAATATCGTTACGTATTTTTGTAGATTTTGCTGGAGGAAAAAACTTACCAAGGAATTTTTGGGCCATAGTATCCCAGGTGTTGATTGATCCTACAGGCAGAGATGTGAGCCAATTCTTGGCTTTATCCCTCAGTGAGAATGAGAACAATCTCAATCTAATTGCATCATCTGACACTCCATTAAATTTAATAGTGTCACAGATTTCAAGGAATGCATCAATGTGGGAGTTTGGATCATCACAAGGTAGCCCACTAAATTGCACCGATTGTTGAATCATTTGGATGAGAGATGGCTTGATCTCAAAGTTGTTCGCTTGAATAGCTGGCCTCCTAATGCTTGAAGTGGCACCTTGAACAGTTGGTGCTGCATAATCTCTCAAAAGTCAGCGAGGGTTTTTAGCTTCACCTACATCCGCCATTTTCTTAGTACGATTTCTCTGTTCTCTTAACAGTCTTTTGAAAGTACACTCGATTTTTGGATCAAACTTAACAAGCTCCCCATGTTTAGTTCTTCTCATACACCAACGTACTCCTAAAAATGAACAAAACAAAAGAAACTAGATTAAATCAAGAGTTATCCGGTATTAATATTAATTAGTATTAAACAAATAGTCCCCGGTAACAGCGCCAAAAACTTGTCTGGTAAAATTCACTAATGCAAGTGCACATTATCAATCAAGTAATAAAATAGTGAGTAAGAGTATCGTTTCACAGGGACTGTTGTATAATAATCTAACTAAGTACTAAAGTTGGATCAACTCTAAAGTTTATCTAGCTGATCAGATGAAGTTGAGATTGAATAAACTACTGAACTTAAGTACTAAATTAAGAAGAAAAATTGCAATTAATTTCAAGAGATACTTCAATAAGACAAGGGTTAAGGCATTTGATTTCACCATAATCACTAGATATGAATTTCATAAAATTATGCAACCCAATTCACAATACACATGTGATGATGAAAATTCCTAAATTATTTACTATCCTATCTCTAGGTATAGCAAATCTACTCAGTTTATTAACTCACTATATCTCTATGTGAATTTAAATAAATCAGAATGAATTAGGATTCATGAACTTTCTAGATAAAGCCACACAAATAATACGGTATATCTCTATCCATATTTAATTCATGGTTATATGTTAGATGAAGCATTTGCATAATTCTTCCTTCTCAGTTTTGAACATGCACATCAGATCATTTAAATGGTAGCCAATAATTCAAAAGCATTAAACATAATAGCAAATAACTCACATGAATAAAATCAATTATGGTGTATAATTAAATATGAAATTCACATCGTCATGATTAGGCTACATCATAGCCCTAACTAAGAAAATTAAAACATAATTGAAAAAGAAATAAAAACTAAAAATTTAATTGCATCAAACATTAAGAGTTAAGAGAACAAGAAATTCTATCACCAATCACTCACTTCTTACTCCGGATTGCTTGACGGCTCCTAAGAAAAATAAACAACGCTCTAAAAAATAAGAAAAACCTAGCTACTTTGACTATTACATTTTTATCTATTTATACTACTCTTAAGTTAACTAAACCCTTGTTTCAAGTCTAGAAATCATGGTTCAGAATCACCCTCGGCGTCGCGGACTTCCTATCTAAGCGCTGCAGCGCTTCTTTTTTTTCTTTTCTTTTTTTCGTCATAGCGCCACGACGCTCCCTTCCCAGCGCCGCGGCGCTGAGTCCCTGCCAAATGCCATCAATTCTAGACCACCTTGGGCGCTGCGGCACTGCTTCTCTGTTAACAAGCTCCAAGTTCATGCTTGATTTGTAATTTTTCTCTAATTTCTTGTGTTTGTGCTCCCTTTTCTTTTCTTTCCTGTCTTTCTTCAACCTACATCAATAAAAGCATACTTCCATGAAAAATTTGGGTGTTTCATGTAATTTTTCTCAAGAACATAGTAATATTCGCTAACTAAAGGTGGCCAAATAAGTTTCTAAACTACAGTTATCAATCGTCGACCCATCGCGCATGAAAGAATGTGCGTATAGAGCCAACTGCATAAATTCTTGAGGTACTGAAGCAAAGTTAAATGCTTGAAGTTGCTCATTAGCAACGTTTTATTCTTGTTCTTATTCTACCTTAGGTTGTGATTCTCTTGCTTTTGTAGAGCTTTTCTTTTTTTGGCGTTTCTTTCCTCTTAGATCTTGTGGAACATGGCTAGCCACTCGACTCATCTTCGTCAATGCGATGACTTCAACTAACCTCTTCAGCCATGCGATGAAGCTTCTGGCTGCTTCACCCACAGTTGTTGCTTCAAGTGTTGGAACAAGCAATTTAGTTGTTCTAACTCTGATGGCTGTGATGCTAATGTGCACATTCTCTTCCTCTAATAGTCGTCCATGAACTGTATCACTTGGAAGACTCTCCGTCCACACCTTCTCAAGCCCAACAAGTACACACCCACCATTAACTCTATCTCAACAAAGAGCCTACATTGTTTGGGCTCTTGATGAGGAGGTTACAATTAGACTTCTAGAGCTTCTAGAGCTTCTACTACATTATTGGGTGGGTTAAAACTAGCTTTGACGCTGTTATGTTGTCAGATGCTATCATCCGTTGACTTGGCACGTCCTTAGGAAATGAGCTCTATCACAAGACCCTGTAGTTCTGCAATCTCCATCTGCATCTCTGACATTTGGGAATTCAATTTCGAAGTACCTGATTATTGAGACTGCTTTACATACTTCGATTGACCATGAACACGTCCTGAATGTTTCGGTTTCCCTAGTGCCCTTGTCAAAATGTCATCATTACCAACCGATTGGAAGCTCCCTTAACTTTATTGCATTGTGTATTCATCCTATAAAACAACACAACCATGTTATTCAAGCAATCCTTCATCTTGTATTAAATTACAAATTAATTGTTCGTGGTCAATAAACTTACAATCAAGTTCCCAATTTTTGCTACTTTTGGATTTTTGAACTGGCCATCGGGACCTTGATGTGATTTGACCCACAACTCCTCCCGTGTTGGTAGCATGCCCGTTTATACAAACTGTGTTACACTATGTTAGTAACATAGTAATCATAGAATAATTGATATATGTAATATGAGTAAAATATTAACGTACCAAGGATTGCTCGAGCTCTCTATATCCGACTCGGCCAACCATAGAGCAGTATTCATTTTCCACTCTTATTTTTCTTGCATTTGATGATAGTAGTTGGAATTCGGTGGAACGTCGATACCTCATAAAAGCTTCTCAATCATCATCGTTTATGGACGGGTAGTAGTGTACTACCGTAGGAGGCAATTTATATACATTTTCATCCTTCTCCGGAATGGAAAGGTATGACTATAAGAAGGTAACGTAGAGATTGGATCTGAACTCCTTTGCTAATTTGCCACAAACCTTCAAAGCCCTTTTCCTATACCAATCCTCGACTGTGAAAGCTGCGTATATCTCTCTCCAAATCACACCTTTTACTTTATCTAAATCCTTAGACCTCCAATCTTTTGTCCATATTGGAACGTGCTCTCGATCGAGGACTTCGATCCAATTGTTTAATTCATGGTCGGGTGTGCCTTCCGGTTGGCCTTTTGAATCAAAAGTCACTTCAATTCTTAAACCTTTCTTTCTCATCTGATGATTTTTTTTTTTCATTAATGTAACCCTTCGCTCAAAGTCTACTTTTGGATCAAATTTGATTCGCCTTCGTGGCTTACTGTGTTGGTTTCCCTTGCTATATTGTAATGAAGGTGGAGTGCAGTCTTCGTACTCGTCCTCATACTGGTCACTATCGATAGGGCGAGACATTGTACCTTTGCAAAGTATTCCAAAACTAACACATACATACTAATATTAAATAACAAACTACACATATTCACATCTTCACATATTCCACTTCTTACATTTTTACACAATTTCACATATTCATTTAATTTCACATATTACACATATTCACAAATTTAGAATTTCAATTACATATATAATTTCACAAATTGCACATATTCACGTAATTTCTTTAACTTCACATATTTACATAACCTCACATATTACACAAATGCACAACTTTACATATATTGACATAATTTGACGTATTTAAATTTTGACATATTCATAAGTTTATAATTTCAACAACACATTTTCACATATTCATTTCATTTCACATGCTACACATATTCACATAATTTCACATATTACACATATTCGCATATCCTCACATATTACACATATGCACATCTTTACAACTTCAATTACATAATTTCATAGATGGGCGAGGGGCGGGTGTGGGGTAGGGGGGTTGGGGCGAGGGGCAGGTGGGGGTGGGGGGGCTGGCCGAGGGGCGGGCCTCGCCGGTGGGGGGGCTAGACAAGGGGCGGGCCTAACGGGTGGGGGGTGGGGGGGCTGGGCCTCGTGGGTGGGCGGGTGGTGGGGGCTGGGCGATGTGGGGTAGGGGGCTGGGGGAGGGGGGATGGGGGGGTGGGCGAGGTGGGGTAGGGCTGGGGGGCTGGGTGAGGGGGGATGGGGGGGTGGGCTCGGGGGGATGGGGTTGGGAGGGTAGGGGTCTGGGCGAGGGGGGGTGGGGTGGCTGGGCGAGGTAGGGTGGGGGGGCTAGGCAAGGGGCGGGGCAAGAGGCGAGGGGCTGAGGGGCGGGTGGGGGTAGGGGGGCTGGCCGAGGTGGGGTGGGGGGTGAGGGGGGTTGGCCGAGGGGCAGGGCGAGGGGCCGAGGGGCAGGTGGGGGTGGCGATAGGGGGTGGAGTCGAGGGGCTGGTTGGGGTGGGGGTTGGGGCGAGGGGGAAGAGGGGAGAGAGAGGGAGGAGCAGCTTACCGGCGGTGGAGGTGATGGCGGCCCAGTGGAGGCAATGGCTATGCAGTGGAGGTGATGGCGGCAAGATGGAGGCGATTTTAGAGAGAGAGAGAGATTTTAGAGAGAGAGAAAGAGGGATTTGAGAGAGGAGAGTGAGGCATCTCAATGATGGTGGTGTGGGAACGCATAGATATATATGGGTTGTTGGCGCAAATTTCAAAAATTTGAAGAATCACATCTTCCACGACCTTTTTTATGAAAAACCGTCGTGGATGACTAGGTCTTCCACGACCATTTTTGTGAAAAACTGTCATGGAAGACATAGTCTTCTGAGATGGTTTTTCACAAAAAGGTCATGGAAGATGTGATTCTAAAAATTTTTTAAATTTTTGAAAACGGTGGTGGAATCTATATATTCCACGATTGTTTTTTTTTTTTTTCAAAACCGTTGTAAAAGATAGTTTTCCTCAACGGCTTTTGCAAAAGCCGTCGTAAAAAAATTGTCTTAAACTTTTCTTACACATAATAATATTCTTTGCTGCCCAGGGTGGTTAGCCCGTGTGTTAAGCATCTAAGGCCCAGAATCATGAATACTTTATCTCCATTTTCACCACAAATTTAACTATAGATACATATACAAAACCCGTTAAAAAACATTGAAAAATGAAAGAATTTAAAGAAGAATCTTAAAAGTAAATTAACATAAAAAGGTTTATTGATGCTCATCTTTTTATCTTTTTTTTCATTGGTTCCTCAATACAAATCCATTCCATGTCTTCATGAAGCAAGTGCAAAACATAATCTTCAAAATTATCTATCTCTTCAACCGGTGGCAATCCTTTTGTGAATGAAGGGATGTCTGAGCAATCCTCATCAAACTTTTTACCATCAATAACTATTCTTGGCTTTGTCGGGATGATTAGAGACAGGTCCATGTCTTGGGGATCTATAGTATAAAAAACTTGGATCGCTTGTGATGCCATAATGAAGGGATCATTCCTGTATCCCAATCTTCTAAAGTCAACCCCTGTGATACCGTCATCGTTATTCTTAACATGGTTATTATCGATCCACTTGCACTTAAAAAGTACTATGCGTAATTCCCCATAATCAAGTTCCCAAATATCTTCAATGAAACCAAAGTAGTTCATGGTCCCATATGCCGGATTCTTGTCCTTGGCGGAGACAATATGCATAGCCTCAGCACGGAGAGTCACATCGCTATTTTGCACCGGATGCTTCTCATCTCTTTCACAAGTGTAGAAAGTGTAACCATTTATGGAATGCGACGTATACCTTGTACCTACTGACAGCGGTCCTCTAGCTAGGTTCTTCAACTTCTATGACATGCCTCCATCTTGTGATGTGGAGCACTTGCCATAGATGTGTGCTTTAATCCACAACCGAAAGGTCCGGTTGTATTCATCTTGCAACCACTTCCCATTTCTTGCTCTTTGTGGGTATGCTTTTTTTAATTCGTTCATGTGCACCTCAATGAAAGGCTCCACTTCATTAGCATTGTGCAAGGCAGAAAGACAAGCTTACTCCCACTCCTCTCGATTTACTGATGAAGGATTGCCCATAGATAGTCCCCTAGCCTCAATGTTTATAGTCTTTGGCACCCCAATTGTGTCCGTATTAGATAGGTACTCGGAGCAAAATTCAACCAATTCCTCAGCTATGTAACTTTCTACAATACATCCCTCCAGCCTATTTCGATTCTTTACATAGCCCTTCAAAACCTTCATATATCTTTCAAATGGGTACATCCATCTCAAATACACTGGTTCGTAAAACTTAACTTCACGTACAAAGTGCACTGTTAAATGAATCATGATGTCAAAAAATGTCGGTGGAAAATACTTTTCAAGCATGTATAAGGTTTGCACCAACTCCGATTGCAGTGAATCTAGCACAAGTGGATCAATGACCTTTAATTAATGGTGCCAAGTATATATCAATGTCATTGCTTGGTTGGTGAGGACCCAAAATCAATAAAGACAACATTAAAAACTTTCGCTTCATGCACAACTTCGGAGGGAGATTATAGTTAACAAGTATTACGGGCCAAGTGCTATGCCTACTACTCATGTTACCATGTGGGTTCATTCCATCCGTCGACAAAGCGAAATATATGTTTCTTGGATCTGTACTAAAGTTGGGATGATCGGCTTCAAAAGTCTTCCATTGTGGTGAATCTGCCGGGTGTCTAAGCATACCATCATCCACCCGTTTGTCATGATGCCATGTCAAATTCTTGGCATATTTTGGGTTTCTGAATAAATGCCTCAAATTTGGTATCGGTAGAATGTACCATAACACTTTTTTTGGCACTCCATTCTTGTCGTTTTTTGGCTCCTTTCCTTTCTTCCACCTTGCTTGTTGACAAACTGGACAGTAATTCTTTTCCTTATACTCATGCCTATAGAGAACACAATCATTTTCACAAGCATGAATTTTCTCATAATCCATTCCCAAAGTGCTCAAAGTCTTCTTAGCCTCATACATACTAGTTGGTAATTTATTACCCTCTGGTAGAAGCCTTCCTAAAAATTCCAATAGTTTTGTGAAACTAGAATTTGACTACCCACCCGATGCTTTCAAATTCCATAATCCAACTACAGCAAACAATTTAGTGAAATTTGTACACCCCTTATACACGGGTGTCTCAACATCATTCATCATTGTCTCAAATAAATTCGGACAGTGCCCAAAGTGTTCTTCTAAATCATTAACCATGTCAACCATAATGTCTTGATTATCCATATTATCCTCCACAATAGCTTAGTTTTCTTTACTTAGTAAAGTTGGATTGAAATTAGACTCGCCATGAAAATGCCACATTTGATAACTACTTATAATTCCATTTCAAAATAAATGTCCTCTAACAATTGGATGCAATCTGTGGTTTCCACATTGAACACAAGGACACCGAATTTTATCACCATTGGCATGACTTTTGGCAAATCCATGAACTCTTCCACACCATTCACATACTCTCTAGACAATCGAAAATCCCACATCTATTTCCTATCCATTTTGCAATACCTAAATCGAGATAATAAATAGCAAATATTCAATTAAAATTAATTTCACAATCTATATATATACACCCACCTATATATATTAATTAATCATAAAACAAAAACATCACCCATCACAAAACAAGTTACACATATGCATTATAAAACAAAGAAATCATACCCATGATCCACAATACAAATTTCACCAAATAAACAACAAAATCAACAACTATTTATCAATTTCGAATTAATTATACATCACAATCGACAACAATTTATCAATTTCTAAGAAAAACTTACAATTTTGGCTAAGATTAAGTAGTGTGGAGGTAGATAGGGACGGCGGTAGCTGATTCGAACAGGTCTGTGTCTATATTTGAGAAGCGAGTTTTTAAATTGTGTCTGAATATGGAGGTAGAAAAGGGGTTTTAAGTAAGATACCATGACTGTTTTGTTAAAAAACCGTCGTGGAATGTATTAGCTACCATAACGGTTTTTTAAAAAACTGTCATGAAACACTTGAGCTTCCACGATGGTTTTTCACAAAACCGTCATGGTAGCTTTGATATTCCACGACGGTTTTCTCAAAAACTGTCATGGAATCAAGGAGCCTCCACGACGGTTTTTCAAAAAATCATTGTGGAAGCTTAGGTATTTTATGATGGTTTTTTAAAAAACCATCGTGGTAGCTCCTGTTGTAATGAACGAGAAAATTTCAATAATAAAATCTGATATTTAATTGGGTTTCATTAATGAATTTACTCTTAAAAATGTAAATTTTTGTAAAAATTACGATAAAGCATAAATAAATGGCATTGATTGAAAATTTTATGAAAATTGTGATGCAATGTTGGATATGGTAAAATATAAATTTTATGAGTTTAATTACTCCAAAATTTGTAAATAATATCTATAAAATGAATTTTATATCACGATTAATTGTAAAATTGTGATACAAATGAATAGGAGATTAGAATGTAAATAGGACTTAGAGATTGTCCAAACCCTAACCTGGGGTAGAAAGGAGGCTGGAGCAGTATAAGAATATTGCTAAGTGAAAACGCAGATACAAAAAATGTTATGATTGGCCTTCAAAAGTGAACGAAAAGTAAGTCAAATATTTTTATATTGTCTAAGGAAAGAAAGTACACTGATTTGACCACGGCAGTATCGAAAAAATACTACGTGATGAAAAATTACACAGTATAATTTTTTAACTCCACAAAGTGGACACTCCTTGGCTTTCTATTAGGCCACATGTCTAGAAAGGTGGCCCAATTACCTTGTGCCACCTGGGGGGTATACTCATGGATTACCATGAGTCACCAAATGAGATAAGGATGCATTTATGGCAAGTTATCACAAAAAAATTTCTTTCTTCATCCTCCTCTAGTTCTGTCCGCCATTAGAGAAGGCTTTCAAAAATTTTCTCAAGCCCAAAACTTTGTAAAAACAACCCCACTTAAGTTCAAGAGGCAAGATTCAAGGGAATTTTACAAGTTTTAAGGTAAAAACCTAAACTTTTTAAGGGTTTTTAAGGCTTTTATTAGGGGAAATTAACCCATGGTGTTTTTGCATGAACATGAAGCCTAGGAGGGAGTTCAAAAGAACTTTGAAGGCTAAAAATCAAAAGAGTGTTATTTGGGTAAGTTTTAGATTTCAAAGTTTTGAAATTTTATGAATTTTGTTTTGATTTTTATTCTTTCAAACCCATGTTGGTTCTTAAGCATGTATTTGATGAAATTTCATGCATAAGTGATGTATGGCATGTTTAAGTTGTGAAGTTTTGGTTTAGAGTGCAAAATGTTAATTTTTGCAAAAGGAGTTATTTTTGTAAATTTGATATTAATCTTAGAAAAAATGATGTTTGAGCATGAGAATGATTTGAATAAGGCATGGAACGGTTTTTGCAGGGGTAGATTTGTAATTTTCAAATGGATTTTTATAAAAATATCCTAAGGACTAAATTGAAAGAAAATGTTCTTTCTCAATAGATTTGAAAAAGGTCCAAAAACACCCTTGTACAGTGAGATTTTGGAAAAGTTAAAACATAAAAGTTGTAGATCTCGACGAAACTGTTAGGCCACATAGGCAGTTCATCAAAAAACTCAATCGTTTGCAAGATTTTGATTTTTCAAAGAATTTATGAAAATTGTGAAAATTTTTAAAAAGGGCAAAAATGTAATTTCCCAAAATATTTTGAAAATGGTACTTTGAGCAAAAATGATCCTTGAGAAAAATAGGAAATTTTGGGATAAAAAGGACAATTTTAGTCCAGGGGGCAAAAATTGTCAAAATTTTCAATCAAGAGATCGAACTGTAAATTTTTACAAAAAAAGGGGTATAGAGAGATAATAAAGAGACCCGACCCATTAGGGTGTTATTCTGAAATAAATACGTGATCATTTTCAGTAGAAGAGCGAAACCAAGCTCGAGAAGTTAGTTGGCCCGCTAGGGGCAAAATCATCATTTTTCTCCCGAGTAGACCGAATTGTTTTAACACGACCCCAAGAGGAAAAAAGAGTGATTACAAAGAATTTTGCTCTTCGTAAAGGGTAATGGTATAAGATATGATAAGAATAAGAGAACCAGTCATTTTAGAAGTTGTATACGGTTATGCAACTCAACTAGTTAAGTAACAAATGTTTTGTAACAAAATGTAGTGGAAATTGGCTAATAGTTTTGAAATTGGCCAACAAGATCCTAGGAGTCTAGGAGAAAGGAGAATCAAAGTCGATTTGATGGTACACAAAAACAAGTAAGTACTCTTCCCACCTATAGTGTGAAATGTAGGTATAGAAAGAAATGTATGTATACGTGTACTTGTGCGTATAATAAAGTATAAACTTGTATGTATACCTAGGGGTATAGTCATGTATGGATACCTATGAGTATACGATTAAAATACCTGAGGGTATAACGTGTTATGTATTAGTATGTACAATATATTATGTACCTGTGTGTACAATGATGAATGATGAATACCTATGTGTATTGAATGTTACGTACCCGTGTGTACAATGATGAATACCTATGTGTATATAAAGTAAGTACTTGTGTGTACTATACCACGCTACGAATTTATGTGTCATGGATAACATATGAATATCACATCATGCATGGTATGTCAACCATAATAAATGAACTGGTAAATATGTCACCAGAAATTAAGAAAAGTGTCGTACTGACTCCTGACTCAATGGGAGTTTAAAGGATATAGTATGGTCATAGTGTTACGTAGACTTAAATGAAATTATACAATGGTACAAACACTTAGGCCCTAGTAAAGATAAGAAATGATGAAGATAAGGAAAGTTTATAAGAAAGCATAACTAACTCATGCATTTATTTGAATGTCCATGTCGGATTTATGGGACTTACTAGGCGTTAGCTCATTAAGTTTTTCATGCTGTAGGTATTTTGACAGGAAGGTCAGAATAAATCATAATAATGAGCTGGCAGACGGATGATGTGTGCAGATTGGGTATGGTTTTTGCCGCAGTATATTTCCACTGTATTGTATTTTAAGATATTTTGAAAAGTAATGTTTGATAAAGTACATTGCAAAGGAAAGGTGCTTATGTAAATACAAGTATATGTTTGCATTTCAGAAGTTGTTAGACCAGTATATGTAAAGTATTTATTAAAAAGAAAAAAAAATTCCTAAATTTTTGCTTTAAAGTGAGTAAGAAAAGGGTTTTATCACAGCTCCAAAAGGCAGGTTATGACACCCGCCCCCTTCCACGATGGTCTTCGTTTTTGCAGGCATAACTTGTCGTGCTTTTCTTGTCTTACCACGACCGTTTCCTAAAGGTCGTCTAATCCAAAATTTCTTGTAGTGATACATTTTATGCGGATGTTACATGAGTAATCTAAGCCTATATATCACTGAAGTTTAGAGAACAATCTATCACCAACACATAAAGAACGATCTACTATGAGAAAAGAGCTGCTTGGGTGATAGAATGAAAGGTCCCCAAAATTTAAATAAATAAATAATTAAAAACCTGAGGAGTGATCTAGATGAACAGCTTAGTTTGAACATATCGAAGTGTTGAAAATGAAAATATTCAAAATAGTACAAATTTTTAATTTGGTTGGAAATTCAAAATAGTACAAATTTTATTTTCGAACATAACTTTGAGTGGTCAAAATTCAAGCATTTATATTGATTAGCTCATAACTTTTGGCATTTAAAGAAATTTTTTAAACTTCTAGCTGTTCACCATCGCAAGAGCCCATCCGAGTATGAAACTTCTTGTTGATCCATCATATGTTACACTAAGTTTTGCAACAGGATCGTTTAGCTCACATTGATATCTCTACGCCATCTACTGTTCAAGTTACCACCACCTCTTCCATATAGCCTACTGCACAAGGCTCACTCTCCTCCGCTTCAATCAATTTTCCTTGAGTCCACTTTGGTCAATCTTTTGACAAAAAGGGAAGGTAATTTTACTTTGTGTTTCTATTTCTATTTTAGTTTTAGTGTTTAACATTATTATGTGTTTTTAGATGCATTATTCAAGGAGAGTTATTGTTCCTTTTTAGTTGTTCCTGTGTTTGAAACATTTTTTTTAATTATTTTGTCTTGTATTACTTTGCCAAAACAATACCAAAGAGGGAGATTGTTAGAAATTTAATATTGGCATTATTTTGTTTATTGTAGGATTTGTTATTTGATTTGATTTTGTGCTTAGTTTGCTGCAGGAATTAGACTTGGACTAAGTTTGGATTCGTTTGATTTAGTTTTGGAAAGTTTTAGAATTATTTAAAATTTGCTCAACTTGCTCTTATTGTTTTGTTTCCCATTTTTATAAGTCAAAGAATTCAGATTTGTGATTTCATTATTTATAGAAACTGTTTCAAAATAGTTAATTGGTATGATTTGTTCAAAGTCTTTTGATAATTTTTAAAAAGTTGAAATTAGATGAGTTACTTGATTTGCAAAGACGACTGTGTTTTATTCTATTACACATCCAGGTGCATGAAGGTCTCCATCAGATTGCAGATTTAATTAGTGATTTCAAGATTTCAACGAGAATGGATTTTGTTTCTAGATTTGCAGATTTATTGCCAAATTTATTACAATAGATTCTACAACAAAATACGAACTGTGAACTGATGTGAAGATCATGAGTAGTTAGTGTTGGAAACAAAGTGCGCAGCGGAATTTTAAAAATTTTCCATCAAAGTATTTTCCAAAACACAAGTTTGACATGTTATATGTATAAATTAAACAGATCTTACTAACCTCAGTGTGCCGAAGAACCTCCGCGACCTGTGTAGAGAAGTAACGTTCCAGAAGAGCCTCAACCAACCGGTCTTCTTTGCTATTCTCTATCCACAACCGGAGTGAGTGTGGGCTCACACGTACAGCTCTTCCACCGGTGACTCTCCTTCCAACCAATAGAGAGACCCAAAGCTAGTGTTCGTGATTTATGAACAAAAGCTCTCAGGGAGTTTTTAGATGCTCACTAGAAGAGTATCACTCTTAATCTCTCAAATTGATCTGAGTAAATCATTAGACTCACTCCCTTTTTATATCTATTGGTCCTTGGGGTCAGTCCATATCTAATTAGGTCTCAAAAATCGAAACAGAATCAAGTTCGGATCAATATCTGATAAGATACGCATGAAAAACGCGTAATCTTATGTGCGCTGATAGGCAGGCCGAACTGTCTGATAGGCAGGCCGAACTGGCCAGTTCGGCAGGCCGAACACGTCATCTGGCAGGCCAAACTGCCGAGAAAAAATCTCCACGAATCTTTTATTTTTCACCCGAGATTCTAAAGGATAAAGTCTCAGTTTTAATTCAAATAGCCCAATAGAAAAGATATCTGATCAAAACAAACTTTATCAAGATAATCTCTAAGAAAATAAATCAATTCACAATAATTCTACAAGTTTATCTTGTTCTAATTGTCCAAAATTAAAACAACCGATAAACAGACAAGAATTATCCGAACGCCATAATTCAACAAGTTCATCTTGAACTAATTTCTTACATAATTAATTCAACCGATAAACAGACATGAATTATTTGATTCTTATAAATTTTAAACCAATCTGATAAATCTGACATAAGTCACCAATTATTGGAAAAGCACACCGTGTCGTTACAGGATTTTGTGAGCTAGCAAAGGGGACCAAAATGGACCTATAAAGTTCAAGCTCATGAAAATTATGAAACCCAATATCCCAGATATACATTTCACGATTATCAACTCCAACGCTACTCCACTAAAAGCTTGGAGCTGCACTCTTGAACTTTATAGAATTACGAAGCTCATGTAGATAAGTCTCCATGACATATCATAGTGTATCGTATCCCCATATGATCATTCATAATCGGCTTAAGGACAAGTTTTGTCTTACCTTCCCGATTATTTTTATCTTACGTTCCATTGTCTCACCATTAGAAAACTTACCATCCAAAGATAGTATACCATTCGGTTACACCTATGTATCCAAATGGTTGAGCGCTCCAGTTTTCCAATTACAGGACAACGCATATAAGAGGATATCATTACTCCTAAAGAGGAGCTATGGATTCCATATCTATGAATAACAAGTCTACGCTACCAAGGGTCATGCCTCCAACGTACCGGCATGCATGCCACTATAGAGATGTGGGAGTCACCCATTGGTACATCAAAAGACACAAGTCGAGACAACGGGCCTATTATTCATCTCAGGATTAAGATACAATACAATGATTGTCTAAAGTGAATCGATTTGCCAAGACAGAATTATTAATCCAAATCAATTCACTTTATGTCCCAATCCAACACATCGTCACCTATGACAACGTGCCAATGTTTCTATTCATGGAGTCCAACTCCGATGGCCAAGACAAACCATCTCCTAAAAGGGATATAGACAACGTAGCAATCTTTACATGAATAAAGTGCCCAACTTTATTCCCTCGATTGGGGATCATATGTTTTAGACCGTCACCCTAAGAATTGTGTCTTCCGCATAATCATCCCATCATATGCCCAATTCTTAAGGTTTAGACTGACAGTCTCAGACTACTGTTTGCTTATCATACATTCAACAAATATGAACGTAAAGAGGACAATATTTGGTATATATAAATGAATAAATTCTTTATTGATAAAAAAATGTCTCCAAAAACGTATTACATTTTTACTCCTTAGAGCATACTTGTCTAACAATCTCCCACTTGCACTAAATGAGTAAATACTGCAAATTTCGCATCCCCATAGCTTCCACATGCCTCTCGAAGACTCTCCCAGTAAGTGTCTTCGTGAATGGATCAGCTAAATTGTCCTCTGACGCGATCTTGCACACCGTGACATGCCCGCTCTCAACGTAGTCCTTTATCACATGATACTTCCGATCAATATGTTTACTTTTATTGTGAAATCTTGGTTCCTTAGCATTAGCTACCGCCGCACTGTTATCATAGTACAGCGATACAGCTTTATCCATACCAGGAACTACCTCAAGATCCCCAAGGAACTTGCGGAGCCACAATGCTTCTTTCGAAGCATCACTAGCCACCACATACTCGGCCTCCATCGTTGAATCCGAAGTGCAATCTTGCTTCGCACTTCTCCAACTGATGGCACCGCCACCTAGAGTAAACACAAACCCCGAAGTCGATTTCCTAGAATCCAGACAGGATTGAAAATCCGAATCAGTGTATCCTAGAGGAGTTAAATCCTCGCCCAAATACACAAGCAAATACCCTCGAGTCCTTCTCAGGTACTTGAAAATATGCTTTACCACAACCCAATGGTTCGGTCTTGGATCTGCCTGAAATCGACTCACTATCCCGACCGCATAGCTAATATCCGGTCGAGTGCAAAGCATGGCATACATGAGACTACCCACTACCAAAGCATAAGGCACCTTCTTTATGTATTCTCTTTCTTCATAAGACTTTGGAGAGTCTTTCTTAGAAAGTGTAATTCCAGACCTAGATGGTTGCCCACCTTTCTTGGAATCCTGCATTGCAAACCTCCTGAGAATTTTATCTATGTAGCTGGCCTGTGACAAAGCTATCATTTTGTTCTTCCTATCCCGAAAGATCTGGATACCGAGAACAAAATTAGCCTCACCTAATTCTGCTAATTGACAATGCCCCAACGTCATTGCCAATTAGCAGAATGTCATCTACATAGAGTAGTAGAAAAACCACCTTCCCATTCTTAATGTGTTTGTAAACACATGGTTCATCCACATTTTGTGAGAACCCATAAGTCTTGATCACTTGATCAAATCTTATGTTCCAAGAATGAGAAGCCTGCTTAAGTCCATAAATAGACTTTAACAACTTACAAACCTTACCCTCTTGACCCGTGACCTTGAACCCGTCTGGTTGTTCCATATAAATGGACTCATCAAGATAGCTATTCAAAAAAGCCGTCTTAACATCCATCTGCCAAATCTCGTAGTCGAGAGCGGTAGCTATGGACAAGAGAATCCGGATGGACTTAAGCATGGCTATAGGCGAAAAGGTTTCCTCATAATCGATTCCTTCCTTTTGCGTATAACCCTTAGCTACCAGTCTAGCCTTAAAGGTTTCGACCTTTCCATCCACTCCTCTTTTCCTCTTGTAGATCCACTTACACCCTATGGGTTTTACCCCTTCGGGAATATCCACAAGCTCCCAAACCCGATTAGTCTCCATAGACTTCATCTCTATGTTCATGGCCTCTGTCCAGAGTCTTGAATCAACATCCTCCATAGCTTCTGCGTAAGTATAAGGATCCCTGTCATGTTCATCCGGTTCAGCCAAAAAGACCTCCCCATTGAACATATACCTCTCAGGTTGACGCCCGATCCTCCCACTACGTCGAAGCCCCTAAAGTTGTTGTTCAGGTTTGTTTGGTTTTTCTACACTGATCGGAATGGTTTCATTCGGAACCTCCAGAGTAAACGGATCACCCCTCAACTCCTCAAGCACCATTTTGCTTCGAGGTTTAAAGTCGTTCATGTAACTCTCCTCAAGGAAAGTTGCATTAGTTGAAACCACGACTTTATTTTCCTTTGGGTTATAAAAATAACCCCCTTTAGTCCCTTTTGGATATCCTACAAACACGTAAACTTCTGAACGTGCTTCCAACTTATTCGGATCCTTAAACAGGACATGAGCTGGACATCCCCATATGCGAATATGGTTTAAGGATGTCTTCCGTCTTGTCCACAACTCGTGAGGAGTTTTAGGGACCGATTTTGAAGGCACATTGTTCAAAAGATAACATGCGGTTTGTAGTGCATATCCCCAAAAGGATAAAGGCAATGATGAATAACTCATCATGGACCGAATCATGTCCAACAAAGTCCTATTCCTTCTCTCCGCTACACCATTCTGCTGTGGAGTGCCCGGCGCAGTCAAATGGGATAAAATCCCATTCTCTAACAAGTGTCCCAAGAACTCATCAGAAAGGTATTCCCCACCTCGATCAGATCGAAGTGCCTTTATGGGTCTACCCAATTGCTTTTCCACTTTAGCCCGAAACTCCCTGAACTTATCATAAGTTTCGCTTTTGTGGTGCATTAGGTACACATACCCATATCTTGAGTAATCGTCAATAAAAGTAACGAAGTACTCATACCCTCCTCGTGCCCGGATGTTTATCGGTCCGCAAACATCACTATGCACAAGTTCTAGAACCCCTTCGGCCCTATTGCCCTTAGACCCGTATGGTCTTTTGGTCATTTTACCTTCCAAACAAGACTCACATTGAGGTATAGATTCCACCTTTAAGTGACTTAAAGGTCCATCCTTTACCAACCTTTGAATCCTATTTAGGTTAATATGGCCAAGGCGCAAATGCCAAAGATAAGTCTTATTAGAGTGAGAAGTTTTAAGTCTTTTTGAGTCATTATCATTTATCTCAGCATTAAGCAATAGGTCCATCTTAGGTTTGATAAAATATAGATTATTTTGCATCCATCCAGAACAGATAAAAGATTTGTTTTTACAAATCACCACTTTTTCATTAAAAGATACCACGTAGGAGTCTTTAAATAAAGAAGATACAGAAATTAAATTCCTTTTAAATTTAGGAACATAAAAACAATCTCGCAAAATTAAACTCCTATAATTATCAAAATAAAGATGGACATCTCCCACTGCTTCCGCTGAGACCAAGGATCCATCGCCCATCCGAAGCGTTAAGTCTTCACGAAGTAGACTTCTCGTTTCTTTGAATCCCTGCAGAGAAACACAAACATGATTAGTTGCACCGGAATCTATGACCCAGAAGTCACTGGATTCCTCAACCAAATAAGTTTCTAAATATAGAAGATCACACCTACCTCCCTTGGAAAGGAAGTCCTGGTAATGCTTCTTTATATGCCCGACCTTACCACAAAAGAAGCACTTAAGCTTCTTTGGGTTCTTCTTCTTCTTTTTCTTGCTCTTGGTTGCAGCAGGAATAGAAGACTTGCCACTCTTGGCCCGTTGCTTCTTTCCATTCCCAGAGTTAGGATTGGAACCAGAAGCAGCTACCATATTGGCCTCTCCACCAGTAGGAGACTCCCTGATCAGCAGTTCAAACTCCTGTAACTGTTTCATCAGTTCTGTCAAGGTCATATCCCGTCTATTGCTTAGATTAAACGTAGCTCTAAATGGAATAAATTCCTTAGACAGAGTCTCAAAGACCATAGTCATCTGAGTTTCAGCATCGATGTCGGCTCCATTGGTTTGAGCCTCCGCGAGGTAACCCATGACCAACATCATATGCTCCTTTACAGATGTCCCCGGTCTCTGTCTACAGTTTAAGAGTTTTCGAAGCGCCCCTTGCCGCTTTGTTATGGCCTGGCCTCCAAACATGTCCTCAAGATTATCCAAGATCTGCTTCGCAGTCTCATAATCCTGATGTTGAGCCTGTAGCACGTTGTTCATGCTAGCCATAACATAGCAGCGGGCCTGATCATTAGCATCTTTCCAGCGGTCGTACGCTTGGAATTGCTCATTACTTGAGTCTCCCGTAGGCTCGGGAGGACAAGGAGTTGTCAGTACATATTTCAGTTTCTCAAAGGATAGGACGATGTCCAGGTTCCATTTCCAATCATTATAGTTCTCACCGGTTAATTGGTTTTTGTCAAGTATCGATGATAAAGCATTTTTAAACATTTTCAATCTACAATAAAGAATCATATACCAAACATAAGCAAACATATATATTAATTTAGTAAGATAACACAATCATGTAAAATCATACAAATGTGTTTATGTGTCAAAACCTTGAAAATATCACAACCTTACAACGATAATTCCCAACTCAGAATTCAACAAGCTCCTAGGGGAGTCATGCCAAATTCAATCAGGAACACAGATCCCCTCTTGATTAATATATGCCATCCAGGACCCGTATGATCCAGCATATATTAATAATCGTTTCTTTGGCCATTAATTTTATTAACAGAGCTCCTAGGGGAGGTTAATAATAAAATTAACGTGAGTGTATAACCACCGTTTCAATATTTTATCTATGATTTATAATCACCACCTAGGGGTGTGCAACCATAAATCATACTAAAATACCTTATCCTTTCAGAGATCCAATCTGGTACATGATAGAAATCCCTTCCTAGGGGTCAGGACCACCATGTTCTTCCTATGGACCAACGATGGAGGCCTTAGGTTCTCTCTTCGAAAATATTCTCCCACTCAATCTTTTGAAGTCAAGGTTTTATTTTAAAATTATGCATGAACAATTTTAATATGAGCGGCACTCCCTATTCTATATGACATGTTATCAATATATAATGCAGACAAGCAAAGCAATCAAGCAAAGCTACAAGCAAAATAATAATAATAACCGTAATATTATGGTTCCACCCTAGAGAATAGAAAAATAAGATTACAAGAGAATAATCGAGACATTTATCGATTCTTCATCCTTGAATCCTCAAGCTGTATCCTTCTTCATGTAATATCCATCTTCAAGTCCCCAATCCCGTATGAATCGAACACTTCATATTTCCGGTCATATCCAAATTTAACGTTTCTTAGAATCGTCCCAAAAATAAAATTAAAACTGCATTGAAAAAATTGCACCTTTTCTGGACACCTGGCAACTCTCGGTCGGCAGGCCGATCTGGGTGATAGGTCTGTCGATCATGGTGGTTCGGCCTGCCGAACTGTGAGGTCCAGCATGCTGACCGAGCAGAAGAAACCTTAATCCAAAAATACAATTTTAATGCAATTCATCAATTTTATTTTCAACAATTCAAAAACATAAAATTAGAGACTCAGGAAATACCTGGAGGCGCCATCATCAATCTTTAAGTTCCGACTTGTCGTTCCGTCTTCTCTGAATAATTATTTAATTACAAAATTCTTACAAATTAAAAATTAAATAACAATTCCTAGATGGAGATGATAGTCCGCCATCTAATTACATGAAAAACCTAGATACACATTCTAACTCTAAGGAACCATAACCGGTATTAATTAATTAATAAATAATTAAACAACAATTTAATCAACCATAATTAATTAATAAACATTCACCACATAATCCATGACAACATATATATTATATAGAAACCTAGAGTGCCATCTCTCTATAAAATTCAATTCAAGCATAGGAGAGATTAAGATCACAAAATTTATGCATATAACATGATCACAAACTTGCAAATTTATGTAAAAACCTGGCTCTGATACCAATTGTTGGAAACAAAGTGCACAGCGGAATTTTAAAAATTTTCCATTAGAGTATTTTCCAAAACACAAGTTTGACATGTTATATGTATAAATTAAACAGATCTTACTAACCTCAGTGTGCCGAAGAACCTCTGGGACCTGTGTAGAGAAGTAACGTTCCAGAAGAGCCTCAACCAACCGGTCTTCTTTGCTATTCTCTATCCACAACCGGAGTGAGTGTGGGCTCACACGTACAGCTCTTCCACCGGTGACTCTCCTTCCAACCAATAGAGAGAACCCAAAGCTAGTGTTCGTGATTTGTGAACAAAAGCTCTCAGGGAGTTTTTAGATGCTCACTAGAAGAGTATCACTCTTAATCTCTCAAATTGATCTGAGTAAATCATTAGACTCACTCCCTTTTTATATCTATTGGTCCTTGGGGTCAGTCCATATCAGATTAGGTCTCAAAAATCGAAACAGAATCAAGTTCGGATCAATATCTGATAAGATACGCGTGAAAAACGCGTAATCTTATGTGCGCTGATAGGCAGGCCGAATTGTCTGATAGGCAGGCCGAACTGGCCAGTTCGGCAGGCCGAACACGTCATCCGGCAGGCCAAACTGTCGAGAAAAAATCTCCGCAAATCTTTTATTTTCCACCTGAGATTCTAAAGGATAAAGTCTCAGTTTTGATTCAAATAGCCCAATAGAAAAGATATCTGATCAAAACAAACTTTATCAAGATAATCTCTAAGAAAATAAATCAATTCACAATAATTCTACAAGTTTATCTTGTTCTAATTGTCCAAAATTAAAACAACCGATAAACAGACAAGAATTATCCGAACGCCATAATTCAACAAGTTCATCTTGAACTAATTTCTTACATAATTAATTCAACCGATAAACAGACCTGAATTATTTGATTCTTATAAATTTTAAACCAATCTGATAAATCTGACATAAGTCACCAATTATTGGAAAAGCACACCGTGTCGTTACAGGATTTTGTGAGCAAGCAAAGGGGACCAAAATGGACCTATAAAGTTCAAGCTCATGAAAATTATGAAACCCAATATGCCAGATATACATTTCACGATTATCAGCTCCAACGCTACTCCACTAAAAGCTTGGAGCTGCACTCTCGAACTTTATAGAATTACGAAGCTCATGTAGCTAAGTCTCCATGACATATCATAGTGTATCGTATCCCCATATGATCATCCATAATCGGCTTAAGGACAAGTTCTGTCTTACCTTCCCGATTATTTTTATCTTACGTTCCATTGTCTCACCATTAGAAAACTTACCATCCAAAGATAGTATACCATTCGGTTACACCTATGTATCCAAATGGTTGAGCGCTCCAGTTTTCCAATTACAGGACAACGCATATAAGAGGATATCATTACTCCTAAAGAGGAGCTATGGATTCCATATCTATGAATAACAAGTCTACGCTACCAAGGGTCATGCCTCCAACGTACCGGTATGCATGCCACTATATAGATGTGGGAGTCACCCATTGGTACATCAAAAGACACAAGTCGAGACAACGGGCCCATTATTCATCTCAGGATTAAGATACAATACAATGATTGTCTAAAGTGAATCGATTTGCCAAGACAGAATTATTAATCCAAATCAATTCACTTTATGTCCCAATCCAACACATCGTCACCTATGACAACGTGCCAATGTTTCTATTCACGGAGTCCAACTCCGATGGCCAAGACAAACCATCTCCTAAAAGGGATATAGACAACATAGCAATCTTTACATGAATAAAGTGCCCAACTTTATTCCCTCGATTGCGGATCATATGTTTTAGACCGTCACCCTAAGAATTGTGTCTTCCGCATAATCATCCCATCATATGCCCAATTCTTAAGGTTTAGACTGACAGTCTCAGACTACTGTTTGCTTATCATACATTCAACAAATATGAACGTAAAGAGGACAATATTTGGTATATATAAATGAATAAATTCTTTATTGATAAAAAAATGTCTCCAAAAATGTATTACATTTTTACTCCTTAGAGCATACTTGTCTAACAGTTAGCACTTTAGGCTATTTACATAAAACCTCACAATAGTCTTAAGATGTGTAGAGAGCCTCAGAATTACAGAGAGACTATTTGTGAGTGTTTTATTTCTTTGGGAGAAGAGATTTGGGTCTTTGGGAGAAAATTTTGAGTTGAAAGGATTTCAACATTTAAGTTGAGGGGATCTCATTGAGCATGTTTGTTGAGTTGTTATAAGTCATAGGCATCATATTTAGTGATAGAGTCTCAAGGTTAATAAGTCCAATTGATTTGTAACTTTATTTACTTAGTTAGAATTATTCATACGTTTGGGTGTAGCCTTACGAATGTAGATGGTTATCGAACTGCGATACTAATCTCTTGTCTCTATTTGCTATTTTATGTTTAATACAAACTTGTTACAACAAACTTAAACTTAAAATTGGTAAAACGTATAGCCAGTATTTTCAAATTGTAAATAGTATAAAGTTTTTATATGCTCAAGTACTATAGTTGGAACAGTAAAAAGCAATGGTTTAAATTACTCTTTCAGTATCCATCCTTGAAAATCTCTTAGGGTGTTTAGAAGAGTAGTTCAAACCATAAAAAGTACAAAACTCTCACATGTTATAGTTCTAAAACCCAAATTGATAGTTTAAACTACTCTTTAAAACATCCAATATGTATGCAATTAATATATGTAAAGTTGGTAACATGTGGTTGCATATTTAGGTATTCACAAAACTAGTAGTACTATATCTTTTTTTTTTGTATTTTATTGTTTTTGATGATGCTTGACTCTGATAGTTGTTTGCAAGGATAAGGGACTGAATCAAATAGGGAAATTCTATGACTATGGGGATATCATGAGTGGAGAACTCAATAAAACAAATTAAAAAGTAAAAAAGAAAACTTTTAGTTTCATGTAATATGATGCCCCGAGGTGAGGGTCAGTAAGTTTTAGGTAAAGAAGTTGAAATTAAGGTAAATAAGATGAATTAAACGAGGTAAATAAAGATAAGTAAATAAATATATGTAGAAAGTAAATAAATATCATCAACGGTCACCATCATATAAATGCCACGAAGGTGGGGCCAAGATCTTATTCATAAAATAACCATTTATCACATGAACAAAAAATTTCAAAAAATGCAAAGTACCAACTAACATGCATCAAAAATATGATATTATTAACATAAAATCATATTAATTAAAATTATATATACTATAAACCACTCTGATACTATTTGTTGGAATTAAATATGAAATGCAGTAGAAGAAACGAATCATTTGACGAACAAAAATTTTCTAAAAACTTTGTTCATCAAGAATAACTATATAATTTAAATTAAATATAAAAAAATTAGAGGAATTTGATTCAAACCTTTTGAAGAACTATTAGGGTATCCTAACTTTCCTCTTTGATACTACAATCTTCCAAGCCAAGTCTCCAAACCAATGAAAAGACAAGTGGGCGTCAAACTACAAGAATATATTAATCTTACACTTTTTTAGATTTGTTATGTACTAAACATATGAGATAACAGACTTATTTTTCAGAGAAAGCAATCTCAGTTTTGTTTTTTGGATGCTTTATAAAAAATGTCACGTACTAAAAAAAATTCTAAGATAACTGTTGTCTCTTTTTTTTATAATTGAGTAGTTAGTTATTTTATTTTATTTTTTAATAAATTTTTAAATTTGAAAACCACCCACTAAACTCTTTAGTGGGTGAATCATAAACCCTCATATCATGTATGTAGAGGAGGTCCACATTTCTTAATTATTTCTTTTTTTTTTAATCGCGTATCTAATACGCGTTCTTATACATTTATGTATGTGTGTGTGTGTGTATATATATATTTGGTTGAAAACCAAATCCTAATCTACTTACACCTAGATATATATATATATATAATTTAAATAAATCATATGTATTTAAAATCAAAAAATAAATCATATTTATTTAAAAAAATCAATTTTAATTTAATCAATTAATTATTTAATTTTGTGCCCATGTTGGAAAAGACAAAACATGGTCCCATCAAATATGTGTCACATACAAAATTAAAACTATTTTTAAGTAATCATGTTATTCAAATATTATTAATTAATTAATTTTAAAAAAAATATTTAATTAATCCCATTACTTCAATATAATAAATTAATTAATTAACTAATGCTCAATTAAATGTTACACCATTTATCACATTATATAATATGTCACAGAGAGTATTTTTTTGTGTCACATTAATTCTCAAGTGTGAAATATTTAATTCAAAATTCAATAATTCTTAATTAAATATGTATAATTTATTATATGCATTAAATCTAATACAGTGTTATAGAGGTGGCATTGGAAACTTATGGACCTATAATTCAAGCTCCAACATATTTGAAAATTAATTAAACTCTTTAATTAATGTGTCAAATTTATTAGTTTCAGTGTTACTCCACTAAAAACTGAAACTAGACTGTTAAAATTACAGTGAAAATTACTCAATGAAAATTAGCGAGTAGTCCATTGATGTAATCATTACATATAATGTTGGAAAAATAGTATGCAGTAGCATTTTAAAATTTTTTAATATCAAAGTATTTTTCAAAATATAAGTTTGACACGCTATATGCATAAATTAACCAAATCTTACCAACCTTGTTTGCCAAAAAGCTCCCGCAATCGATGAAGAGAAAGGACGTTGCATAAGGACCTCAATTAATTGGCCTTCTTTGCTATTTTTTATCCACGACTACTGTGTGTATGGGCACACTCATACAGCTCTTCCACAGGTGGCTCTCCTTCCAACCAATCGAGAAATACCTAAAGTTATAGTTTGTTATTTATGAACAATAGCTCTTCGGGGAGTTGTCTCATGGGCGGAGTACTTACTCTAGATTTCTCGACTGATTTAATTAACAATGGGTCTCACTCCCCTTTTTTAAAAGAGGTTGGGCCTAGAAGTCAGTCCTTATCAAATAAGGCCTCAAAAATTTGAATCAAAATCAATATCAGATAAAAAATTGGGTCCACAAATGCGTGATCAAAAATCGTTCAGTCGGTAAGCCAAATTGGCAGATCGGCCTATCGAACAGACTCCATCGGTAGGTGAAACTTAAAGATCGGCTTGCCAAACTTATGATAAATGATCCTTGTGAATCTTTTATTTTCCACATGAGATTCTAGGGATATAGCCTCAATTTTAATTCAAATAACCCAATAGAGAAGTTATATAATTAAAACAGTCATATCTAGATAATCTGTAGGAAAATAAATATTCCTGATAATTCAACAAGTTTATCTTAAATTAATTTTCACAAAATTAATTCAACCGATAAATGGATTTGAATTATCTGATCCTATCAAATTTTTAGCCATTCTAATAATTTGACACAAGTCACTAATTATTAGAAAAGCACGCCGTATCGTTACAGGATTTATTATGAGCTAGCAAAGGGGACCTGATGGACCTATATAGTTCAAACTCTAGATAATTATGAAACCCAATATCCCGGATATACATTTCATAATTATCAACTCCAAAGTTATTTCACTAAAAGCTCAAAGCTGTACTCTCGAACTATATAGAATTACGAAGCCCATATACCTAAGTCTCTATGACAAATCATAATGCATCGTAACCCCATAGGATTACCCATAATCGGCTTAGGTATAAATTCTGTCTTACGTTCCCAATTATTTTTATCTTACGTTCTATAATCTCACCATTGAAAAACTTACCATCTAAGACAGTATACCATTCGGTTACACCTATGTATCCAAATGGTTGAGCGCTCCAGTTTTCTAATTACAGGATAACGCATATAAGAGGATATCAACTACTCTTGAAGAGAAGCTATGGATTCCATATCTATGAATAATAGGTCTATGCTATCAAGATTCATGCTTCCAATGTACCGGCATGCATACCAACATAAAATGTGGATGTCACCCTTTGGTCATCAAAAGAAACAAGTCAAAAGAACAGGCCTACTATTCATCTTAGGAGTAAGATACAACACATATAATTGTCTAAAGAGAATCGATTTGCCAAGACAAAATTATTAATCCAAATTAATTCACTTTATGTCCCGATCAAATACATCATCACCTATGACAATACGTTAATGTTTCTATTTGTGAAGTCCACCTCCAATGGCTAAGACAAACCATTTTCTATTAGGGATATAGACAACATACAAATCTTTACATGAATAAAGCACCCAACTTTATTCCCTTGATTATAGATCTTATGATTTAGACCGTCACCTTTAGAATCATGTCATCCATATAATCTATCCATCATATGCCTAATTCCAAATGTCTAGACCGACAATCTCAGACTTTTGTTTGCTTATTATACATTCAACAAATGTGAACGTAAAGAGGACAAGATTTGGTATGTGAATAGTAAATAAATCCTTTATTGAAAAAAATGTTTCCAAAAGCATATTACATTGTTACTCCTTGGGGCATACTCGTCTAACAATCTCTCACTTGCACTAAGGGAGTAAATATGACAAATCTCGCATCCCCATAGCTTCCACATGCCTCTCAAAAACTCTTGCAGTTAGTGTCTTCATGAATGAATCAGCTAAATTATCCTCAGACATGATTTTTCAAACAGTGACATGCCCGCCCTCTACAAAGTCCTTTATCATAAGATACTTTCGATCAATATGCTTATTCTTCGTGTGAAATCTTTGTAAACACAAAACCAAAAGTTGATCTCCTCGAATCTAGACAGGATTGGAAATCTGATTCAGTGTAATCCTAGAGGAGTTAAGTCCTCAATAGAATGCATAAGCATATATCCTCAACTTTTTTTCAGGTACTTGAAAATATGCTTGACCGCAACCCAAATGGTTCGGTCTAGGATCAGCTTGAAATCGACTTACAATCCCGACCACATAACAAATATCTGGTCACATGCAAAGCATCGCATACATGAGACTACTCACTGCCAAAGCATATGGTGTTGGGTTTTGTTGGATTTTTTATTCAAATAAGTAGCAGAAAATCAAAATTAATTCCCACAAAACCCTAGTAGGATCTATGCAATTCGATTAGATTGATAAGAAAGTCATAGAATCTTACCAGGAAGACAAAAGGGACAAGATTGTTGGAAGGAAGAGAGTGGGTTCACTTCTGTGACACCTTAACTCGAGCTTTTCATATTCGGGATTAGATTCAGACATTGTTATTTAGAGAAACGCCCTTTGCAGGTATCCACATGAACAGACTCTCTCAAAAACTGAATTATTGTGCTATTATCTTCTCCTTACATTAAATGACTCTCTCTAATTTTAGGGTTTTTAATGTTTTTGCCTTTTAGAATAAGAGAATGCCTTTTCTCATCTAATTCAGCCAAACAGATATATATATATATATATATATTGACTTCGAGAAAGAGTTAGATTTTAACTAGGATAACTGTAATTCAAATATAATTCATAGAATCTAAATAATGTCCAGATTTGATGTACCTAGCACCCTCTCCTTGCGTTAAATGACTCTTTCTAATTTTAGGGTTTTTAATGTTTTTGCCTTTTAAAATAAGAGAATGACTTTTCACATCTAATTTAGTCAGAAACCCTGAAATAGATATATATATATATATATTAACTTCGAAAAAGAGTCAAATTTTAACTAGAGTAAACTATAATTCAAATATGATTTATACAATCTAAACAATGTCACATTTAATGAATGATCTCATGTCTATTAACACATTTTAAAATTACCCCAAGTAGAAGGTTGTCTCAAGTAATATTTACTCGATGAATCCAAGGTTGAACCCATAGAGAAGGATTTATTCAGTTCCAATACATATACTATATTAACTTTTTCTTTTTATTAGAGTTGAAAAATTTGAGGATTAATATTTATTATTCACAAAATATATTTACAATATTTACACATTTTTACAGCATTCTCCATCTTTAAATTTTCTTAATTTGGAACTTTAATAACAAGAAATGCAAATAATTTGAAATAACTTAAGTAGAATAACAACAATAACAACGACAATTTAAAGAAGTAAAAGAATAATAATAACAGGGCTGAGGTTTAAAAGTTCCGTTCTGGCAATTATCTGGCAATTATCTTAAATATATTTTAGTTTTTCTTTTTATTTATTAGTTGGTTTAAGAATACACTATGCTACCCTATGTCGACAAAAAATCAAGATTTACCAAGCATTTACTATGCCATTCCATATCTATAAGTAGCAACAACTCAACGTAATAAATAGGCAGCATTTCAATATAACTTAACTAAAATAACAACCAAGATAGTAAGTTAAGCATTTACCGAATCATTCTCTGTCTACGAGTAATCTAGGACCTCCCAAGCATTATCCGTGCCAGTCTATATCGTCGATAATCAAAACTGTAATTTTGGCAGAGTTCTAGCTAAGAAAATATTTTGGAATTACAACTGCTTAGAAAACTAAGAAAAACCAAAAATATTTAAGGTAATTTCGTCAAAATTTTCCACGCACACGATCCAACACAGCTTGAACCACTCCTAACGTGCATGAGACTTGTCTGCGCGTGTGATGCACACACCAATCAAATTGCAACACGTGGCAAACACTACTGAGTGTGGCTAACATAACTAATGACGCATTGACACGTGTCCTTTGGTTGGACGGCTGAGATCAATTCAGTGGTTCATCGGACGGTCAAAATATCGACACGTGTCCCTTTAAATTTAAATTCGAATTTTGTTTATCTTCTTGAGGCATTTGATGTCTGATTTCATTCGTTTTGATGTCGTTTTACTTAGTTTTTCCTCCATATTTTAAATCTAAAATTCATAAACACACTAAAATTAATTATTTTATAAACATAATATTTACAAAAATATTAAAAATATTTATTTTACATTAAAACATACAAAATTAATTAAAAACTTCTAAAATTCCCAGTCTCTTTTGGTTTAGCACAGATATGATTTTTATGACTTGAAAATATTTTTAAAAATTACTAAAAATATAATAGGACATATTTACAAACTTAATATATACTATCAAACACATTAAAACTCAAAACAAAATAACAGCTCGTTATTTTTACAGTTTTGATTATTTACAAACTAAACATATATTTAACACACTAAAATGGCTCTAAAAATTACCAAAATATTATTAAATATAAAAACACACTAAAAATACATTTTTAAGCACATTTACACACTAAGATACTAAAACACTATTTATCACTAAATTGCTATAATTGAGGAGTTTTACGAGAAATATTAATACAATATGATTGATATTAACATTAAGAAAATTGCATTTTCTAAGTCTCATTACACTGCCCAACCAGCTTATTGCTAGTCCCGAGCAATTAAAGCGATAAAACTTAAAACAGACAAAAGCTGGTGACTTCTCTCTGATTTTCCTCAAGGATTATCTCATATTCATGCTTCAAAGTAAAATTGTAAATATTAGTTAAGTTATGATTTATTTCTAGAGTATGTCAAATATTTAAGATGAATTTTCCCATGTGTGTGTGAATTTCTATTACTAATCAATGCATATTAACCAGATAAATTTACATTAATATAACTTAATTTATTTAAATAAATTCTTATAAAAAAAATTTTCATCCGTTTCTCCACTAATGTAGAATAACACCTTGTTAAAGACCTTTAGGAGTTTATTTAGCTTGTAATGTAAGGCTTGGGTCAAAGGTAGGATGAAAGATATATTTGAGACTTAGTTCATCCATAAGACACTTACAAAAATCCTGAACCTTTAGAATGTATAATCTAATTTCCAAAGTTTACAATCCCGAACTTGAAATGAAATTTCCTTTGTTAACCACTTTTTTACTTAACCTTCTTTTTTTTTCTTTTTTCAAATTTTTTTCTTTTTTTTCATTTTTTTTTACAAGCAAATAAAATTACATATTTTTACAAATGCAACAAATATTCATAACCCATCCTAACCTCCCATAATATTGGCATAAACCCGATTATACTAGAAAGAACAAATGCCTTATGAGTGAAAGGTAAAAGAAAAGGATTATGATTTTATTAAAAAGGCTAGGCTAAATATGTGGGTAACAAAGAAAGCAGAACATTAAGCCCAACAGGGTAACTAGGGATATAAAATATCTTTAGGTAGGCTTGAAAGGCTCAAATGTTTCAAAGATGGCCTAAATTATATCTATAACTTAGTGTTATCTAGGATTTTGCCTCAAGAGGGCTTTAAATAAGTTATAAGATTTTATTAAAATAAACCAAATTATATTAACATAAACTGTTTCTAAATTAATATAACAAATCATAGTGCAAGATTATGTGTTCAAATTTTAGGAACATTTCAACCTAAATATATGGCAAACTAAAGAACTGACATAAACTTAAATAATATTTAAAATTTACCTTAAGTCATGAAAATACTATAATCTTGATATCGTCATCGGACAGGAGGCAAATCACCGAAAAATATATATATATTTGTAGATTTTTGAAATTTTTTTTTATTTTTTTAATAATTAAATGCAATGCAAAACACACAGTTTTTACAATCATGTAGAAATACGTTTCAAGAATGCTAGTCACTCTATTACTTAGCTATTTCCACCAAGGTGAAGATGTGTTTCAAGAATATTAAGTATTCCTCACCTCAACCATCTTCAAACTTGCATGCTACACAAGGAGAAAAATGCAAAGATGAAAATTTACAAACACAAAGGACTTCATTTTCGTACCATTATCGAGATGCGTTTCAAGACAAATCCTTCACTCAGCCATCTTGACCTAGGAACACATGAATCTTAAAGTCTTACAAACAACACACCTTTTTATTTTCAAAGTTTTTTTTTTTTTTGCTTGGTTTTTAAAACTAGTCCCAGATTCAATCACAAAAAAAATTGACAGAACCCTCTACCCCCAACCTAAATTGAACACTGTTCCCAATGTTTAACAAGATTAAGCAGAAAGAGTAACAATATATATTTACAAGAGCGGTTATTCAAAAACACAAAAACAAAAACATAAACAATGATGCTATAGGTAAAACTAAAAGAGATAGAGTTTAGAGAGAAAGATCCAAATCTCATTTGCGTTTTTCACAGAACTTTGATGTTGCAGTTTCTGTATCAGGATTAATGACTTGCATTTTTTCGAGCAATTCCTCTAAGTAGGGGCAGAGATTAAGATCTTTCTTCCAGACTCCTCAAGAAACCTTTGCTCCACAACATGATCTAAAAACCTAAGCAAACTGTCAAAGTAACCATTTATATTTAACAAACCAATAGGTTTAGAATGTAGTCCTAACAATTTCCAACTAGCAATGGCAAAAAGTTCTTCTAGAGTTCCTAAGCCTCCAGGTAAAGCAATGAAAGCATCAGAAACAAACTCCATGTCTCTTATTCGCTGAGGGATACCTGCAATTATTTTTTCAACACCAATAGTAGGACCACATAAAGGACTTTGAGCGAAAACACCTGAAATAATACCTAAAGCTCCAGTACCTTCAAAACAACTTCCAGCAGCAACAATACCCATTAAACCTAGACTACCTCCCCTATAGACCAGATTTATCTTTTTCTTAGCCAAGGCAAAACCTAAATGAAATGTAGCTTCTATGTAATCAACACCTTTTCCTGATTTAGAACCGCAAAACACACAGATATTTTTGAACTTTAGAGACGACTGGGACGAGGAATCCATAATAATTACTAAGACTAAGACTCTTTTCTTTTTTTTTTTAGACTGACTCTGTCCCACAAATTTGCTATGAGAAAAACTTAAGAACTAAAAGGATATTATACACACCTACGAAGAATGTTGGGTAAAATTAGGTAAAGACAACTGTGATGATAAATAAGGACAGATAGATAAATGTGACACACCTGCAGAACTTTTTGAAAACTTTTACCTGACAAAACTATTTACCTTTTGATAAACTAGACTTTGCTATACAACTTTTGAGAAATGGGACTAAATTTTAAAATTCAAAGCAAAGCTTATCTTACATGACACACAAAATACCTAGCGAAGAAATTTATGCATCTGACAAAAGAAGAAAAGTCAAAATATTATTATAATAAGATAACAGTACAATCACAATTATTAAACAACTACTGTATAAATCACACAAAAATGAAAATCTTTTTGTTGATGAATTTCTATTCGAGAATGAGTTGAAGAAAACTTTTGTTCATTAAAACGCGTTTCTATGAATTCCTTTACCCAGCCGTTTTGATTATTTTTCATTAAAACCATGATCCTATCTCAAATAAATTTTCAACAATTTATGATTTTTTTTTTTTAAGACAGACACACAAAGAAACAAATAAAAATACTTTACAAACCTGGTTCTAAAGTAGAAGGATTTTAAGTCTGTTTTCCATCTAACATTTTTGCAAACTAAACAGTTGGGTCTTTTAGGATCGATTCCCAAGACGTTCCTTATTAAGAAAGACTTTTAGCATCGATTCCCAAGACGTTCCTTATTAAGAAAGACGTTCCTTCACGAGAGTTGGAAGGATTTAAGCAATCCTTTTACATTGAGTTTTTAAAAAGACTATTTTATTATTTAAATAAATTATTAACAAAAAAATATAAATTTATTGTATAGTAATTTTGTAAATAATTATCATTTATTTTTTGTCCTTCATTTATTAAATAACATAAAAGATTATTATAATGCTGTTTATTTTATTTTGTATATTTTCTAATTTCTATTCCTATGATCAAATGGAGTGTTAGAGAAAAGTGAGAAGTGTAGAGAAAATAGGAGACCCCACGACCAGCTGGTCCGGCTCCACTCAACCAATATGTTTTACTACGGCGGGTGTATTAGCAATAGTTTTCCATTAAAAATGTTGTGACATCTTTTGTCGTTATTACTATTATTATTTTATTTTCACCAACTAGGAATCCGTTCAACAATTATGAGTTTTCTATTTCAAGGCAAGATCTTGAAGGGAATAAAGAAAGATGACCACTCTTGCTCTCTCACCAATGTCTTTCTTAATAAGGATAAGGAATTTTTTATTTTCACAACAAGGACGGGGACTTAAAATCAGTAGCAAGCTTAAAACGTGAAAGTACCTAAAGACGAGTGACTCTAGTTTTGTACTTCTATCTGATTTCTCTTTGAGAAAGTGAAGGGAAATATTTCTTCAAGTGCTCATATTTTGGATCCATAACTTGAAAGAAACAGAGAGATTCTTGAGAGTGGATTGAAAACTTCAAAAGAGAATTTGAGGGAGAATTGGGGAGATTTTTATGGAAGAAGAAGAAAAGGAGATTAAAGATTTTCTGGAAAAAAAAATGTTTGAAAGATCGAAGAACTTTGAAAGAGTTTTGAAGAATTTCTAATAATTTTAGCGAGAAGACAGAGAGAATTCTAGAGTTAGAGAGAAAATAAGAAATTTATAAAGAGAAAGATCAAAGATTTTTGAGCTTAAATGCACAGTTACAGATTTTATAGACAAAGGATGAATTACTATTTAGACACGGGGAAGACTGTACAGACACATACGACATAATACAGATCAATAATAGACTAAACTAAAATGGGCTAAAAGAAAAGTAACCTAACAAATTACTAAGAAATGAAAATATTTTTGTGTTTTTGAGTTTTTCAATTTTTATGTTTTTTTAATTATTTACAAAAGTCCAAAATTTAGAAAAATTCATTGAAAATCATTTCATTAAAATGCGTTTCTAGAGGCCGTTGCTACAAAAGTACCAACTAATCTTGTTGATTATAACCTCCATAATTTCTGCCATTTTAATGAATTTTTGAAATTATTTTTTTCATTTTTAGAAAAAACAAAGAAAATAAAAATACAACATACAAAAATAAAAACAATATAAAAATTAATCTATAACTATGATTTCAGTTTCAGAATTGGAATCGGAGTCATTAATGTTGATGACGGTTGGAAGAGTTGCTCTAAATCTTCCCAAAAGATAGCACTCCCAAAAAGTTAAGTTGCTAGCAGCTACAAAGAACCTTTGCTGAAATTCTTCTTCATCCATGAGATCATCCATAGTGTCACCTATTACCTCATCCTTAGGTTCTTCTTCAAAAACTTCATTTTTACATTTAGGTTCAAAATTTGAATTTTCAGCGTCAAGAGATTGGTCAACAAAAACATTCACAGGATGGTTATTAACTTTTGGTGGAACATTCGAATCAAAAAAATTAGCCAAATCAGCCAAAGGATAAACAAACATTCTAGAAGTACTGCTCTCAACAAAGTTCACTTCACATTTTTCAGAGGGTCATTATGCCATGTTAAAAACATTGAGTTCTGAAGTCGTATTTCCAAAAGACAATTTTAGTATTCCATTTCTACAATTAATTAAAGCATTAGAAGTTGCAAGAAATGGACGAACTACAATGACAGGAATTTGAACATTTGAATTTGCGACAAGTTGTGTATCCAAAACAACAAAATTTACTAGGTAGTAAAATTTATCAATTTGGACTAATACATCCTCAACAACACCTCTTGGAATTTTTATAGATCGATCAGCTAATTGAAGTTTGACAGAAATAGGCTTTAGTTCACATAAACCTAATTGCTGATAAACAGAATAAGGTAAAAGATTGACACTAGCACCAAGGTCCAATAAAGCATGTTCAATTTGAATATTTCCAATGATACAAGAAATTGTATGACAACCAGGATCTCTGTATTTCAATGATGAATTATGTTGAATGATGGAACTAACATTCTCAGCTAAGAATGAAGTTTTAGACACATTATGCTTTCTTTTAATTGTACAATAGTCTTTCAAAAATTTAGCATAAGAGGGACTTGTTTGATTGCATCTAAAAGTGGAATGTTAATTTTGACTTGTTTGAACTGTTCAAAAATTTCACCATTTTTGTCAAACTTCTCTTTTGAAAGCAAAACTTGAGGAAATGAAACCTTTGGAACAAATTTCTCCTTTAAAATACTCTTTCCTTTTTCAAAATTTTCCTCATCACTATTAATTTATCATCACTTTTCAAAGTTGAATTAACCTTCTGATTTTTCGAAAGATTAGTTTTATCAACAGTTTTTCCACTTCGAAGAGTTGTGACAAAATTTATAGTTTCTTGTTGTGATTGTGAACAAGAAGAGAAACTTCATTTGCAGATGGACAATGTACCGGTTGAGCATGAAATTTGCCTTTTTCTTGAATGCAAAGGGAAGAAGTGAGTTTAGAAATAGATTCTTTAATTTCATGAATATCTTGAGAAGTGTGAGTGTTATGAACTTCCTGTTTTTGAATGAATAATTTTTGAGCTTGAATGAAAGATTGCAAAGTGTCTTCAAGAGTTTTGACTTGAGATTAGAGATTTTCAGAAAAATTTTGTGGTGGCCTTTGAAAATTTTGAGAATTTGATGGAAATTGTGGATTTTGAGATTGTTGTGGAAATGGTGGACGACTTTGGGAATTTTGTGGTGGAAGTGGTTGTGGTGGTTGATCATTTTTCTAACTAAAATTGGGATGGTTTCTCCATTGTGAATTGTATGTGTCAGAATGTGGGGATCGAAATGGCTTTCTAACTGGGTCCAATTGATTTGTGTAATTCACCTGTTCATGGGATTTTTCCTTAAAAATTGGGCATTCATAAGTTGAGGGTCCTAAAGTTTGGCAAACACTACACAAAATTTCAATTTTGGGTTCTTGGACATTCCATGGCTTCAATCTTTTTAGCCAAACATGCAATTCTAGGATTTAGATCATTTTCTTGACTAAGTTGATGGACACCTCTTTGAGCATTAGTAAGATTAGATCTAATTGAGCCTTCAGACTACTATGCTGCCAATATTGAGAGTTATCAGCCAAATTATCAAGAAAATCTAACGCTTCATTAGGTTCTTTATGAAGGAATTCTCCATTACACATTGTTTCAACAAATTGACGGGTTTCAGGAGTTAAGCCTTCATAAAAGAAACTAATGTAATGCCATTTTTCAAAACCATGATGTGGGCAAGAATTCAACAAATCCTTAAATCATTCCCAGCATTGGAAATAAACTTGTTTTGCATTTTAGGAAAATTTTTGAATTTATGTTTTCAAAGCATTGGTCTTATGTGTTGGAAAGAATTTTTTCAAAAACTCAGTTTTGCATTTCTTGCCATGTACCTATGGACCTTGGTTTTAAATAAGTAAGCCAAGTTTTAGCCTTGTCTTTTAAAGCAAAAGGAAAAAGCTTAAGCTTAACAATTTCATTTGAAACCTCCTGGTTAGTGACGGTAGCACAAACATCTTCAAACTCTCTAAGGTACAAATATGGATTTTCAGATTCTAAGCCATGAAAATTGGGAAGCAAGTTGATCATTTCGGGTTTAAACCTAAAGTGATGGGCATTGAGAGGAAAAACCAAACATGTTGGAGTGGATTCACGAGGTGGTTGCAAATAATCTCTCATTGAACAAACAACAAAATTGATGATTTGTTAATTAACAATATTTTCATTATGAACACTTTCATCATCAGCCATTTTTGGTGAATTTGAAAACACAATAGAGACTAAAGGTGGTTCTAAACTTTTCCTAACTAATCTACTACTTTTAGGCTCATGAAACCAAACTGGCATACAAATTATTTGAATATTACAAAATTTTATAGACAGATACTAAGCTTTTCCTTTCTCAGGGAGAATAAGTAGTGAATGAAAAGTATCTACCTTATTGATTTTGTGGAATTTACAAATTATATTTTTCAAGAATGTCCCCAGGAAAAATTGGTGGTGCTAAGGCTCCTTAAAAACCAATCTCTTTGACAGAACAGCGTTCCTGGAATGACTGGTGTTGGGAGAATCCCTAAAAGTAAAATAATTATAGGAAAGAATTTTGAACCAGTACCAGCCCCCGAACAAAACTTTCTCAAAAAAATACTTTTCACAAAAACACAATTTGTTTATTAAATATTATGGAAAACCTAATCTAAAATTTTATGAAGTTTTATTTCTAGGGCAAAAACCTAAAATTAAACCTTAAACTAGCAAAATAAATATTTTACAAAAGAAATGAAAGAAAATACAATTTTTAAGATTTTTTTATTTTTATTTTATTATTATTTTTTATTATTTTTTAAATTTTTTTTGAATAGTAACTACTATTATGTAAATAGTAACTTACAGAAAACACATGCAGATTTCTACGTGAACAGTACTTAATACCTGCAAAACAGAAAATATTAACAAAAGAAAAGAAATAAAATAGAAAAGTTAGTAATATATAAAAGAAAAAGAAAAAAATATTATACACTATTATACTGCACTAAAAGCAATACCATTCCCCGACAACGGCGCCAAAAACTTGATCTCACATCTATTAACGCATTTTAAAATAACCCTAAGTATAAGGTTGTCTCAAGTAATATTTACTCGGTAAATCCAAGGTCGAACCCACAGGGAAGGATTTATTCAGTTCCAATACATATACTATATTAATTTTTACAGCATTCTTCATCTTTAAATTTTGTTAATTTGAAACTTTAATAACAAGAAATGCAAATAATTTGAAAAAACTTAAGTAGAGTAACAACAATAACAACGACAATTTAAAGAAGTAAAACAATAATAATAACAGGGCTGAGGTTTAAAGGTTTCGTTCTGGTAATTATCTTAAATATGTTTTAGTTTTTCTTTTTATTTATTAGTTGGTTTAAGAATACACTATGCCTTCATATATCGACAATAAATCAATATTTACCAAGCATTTATTGTGCCATTCCATGTCTATAATGTAGCAAAAACACAACATAATAAATAGACAGCATTTCAACATAACTTAACTAAAATAACAACCAAGTTAGTAAGTTAAGTATTTATCGAGCCATTCTCTGTCTACGAGTAATCCAGGTCCTCCCAAGCATTCCATGTCTATAATGTAGCAAAAACACAACATAATAAATAGACAGCATTTCAACATAACTTAACTAAAATAACAACCAAGTTAGTAAGTTAAGTATTTATCGAGCCATTCTCTGTCTACGAGTAATCCAGGTCCTCCCAAGCATTATCCGTGCCAATCTATATTGTCGATAAATCAAAACTATAATTTTGGCAGAGTTCTAGCCAAGAAAATATTAAAATCTTAAGTTTTCTAAGAAAATATTTTGGCATTACAACTACTTAGAAAACTAAGAAAGACACAAAATATTTAAGGCAATTTTGCCAGAATTTTCCCCTCTTCCCTCAGCTAAAAAGGAATTTAAAAAAACATATTTAATAAAATACAACTGATATTATTGAACATAATTTTTACAACTTAAACAATAAAATATTTTACAAGAAACTAAACTAAAAACTAAAATAAAAATAAAAATATTAATTATTTATTACAAGAAACTAAACTAAAAACTAAAATAAAAATGAAAATATTAATTATTTATACAGCAGTGCTTTACACTGTGAAGTGGGATGCCCCATCGAGGCCAAGAGCGTCGGTAAATTTTACTATTTACAACTATAGTATTCGTTGACAAATTCGGATCATTCTTGTATTTTTCTTAATTTTTTCAACGGCAGATTCGCTTCTGCATTGTGTGAGAATTCATTTGTAATCTCCTGCTTCGCGGAGGCTGCAGGTACTTGAACGGATATGATCTGAGCCTTTAAATGTGAGATCCAACGATCAAGACATGGAGGAAAATGGGCCAAAAATGGGACTAGTGGGACCACAATTTCTAACCGTCATATCGGTCAAGCTCACTCCATCCAACGGCTAACAGAATGCGCACATGTGAACTCACCCGCACACGATCTGATGCAACGATGCACGCGCCAATCAAATTGCAACACGTGGAAAACACTACTGAGTGTAGCTGACATAACTGATGATGCATTGACACACGTCCTTCGGTTGGACGGCTAAGATCAATTCAGCGGCTCATCGGATGGTCAAAATATTGACACGTGTCCCATTAAATTTAAATTCAAATTTTGTTTATCTTCTTGAGGCATTTGATGTCCGATTTCATCCGTTTTGATGCTGTTTTACTCAGTTTTTTTCTCCAGATTTCAAATCTAAAAATTCATACACACTAAAATTAATTATTTTACAAACATAATATTTACAAAAATATTAAAAATATTTATTTTACATTAAAACATGCAAAATTAATTAAAAACTTCTAAAATTTTCAGTCTCTTTCGGTTTAGCACAGATATGATTTTTATGACTTGGAAATATTTTTAGAAATTACTAAAAATATAATAGGACATATTTACAAACTTAAAATACACTATCAAATACATTAAAACTCAAAATAAAATAACAACACGTTACTTTTACGGTTTTGATTATTTATAAACTAAACATATATTTAACACACCGAAATAACTCTAAAAATTACCAAAAATATTATTAAACATAAAAACACACTAAAAATACATTTTTAAGCACATTTACAAACTAAAACACTAAAACACTATTTATCACTAAATTGCTAAAATTGAGGAGTTTTACGAGAAATATTAATACAATATGATTGATTTTAACATTAAGAAAATTGTGTTTTCTAAGTCTCATCAATGAACCTAGACGTATCTAGTACATCGAATCTAAACATTATTAGGTTCATTTAACCTAGACACACTAAACCCAAAATTCGTTTTTGGTCTGTTCTAGGTGTGCGACCCTATAGGTTTACATAACGTTGGTAGTGGGCTTTAAATTATGTTTCTGGCCCATAAATCATAAGTGTCTTCTAGCAAGACATTATGATTACCCAAGTTATGTGAATGTCAATAATCCGACATAACCTAATATACAATAAGTATTAAAGTCCTTTTGTCACTAGATACCTTGATTGAACAAAAGGCATAGTTTTGGTCATCCTTATACTATTCAATCATATTATTTCTCAATCTTAAGTAGACTGATATTGATAACCCTTATCAATTCTTTCCTGTATGGCCAAACATTTTTCTTCAGTCTAACTTATCGAGGGGCCCATAGATATCTTTCTCATAATAAGTAAGGGACAAATTCCTTCTTAATCACTCACATTCCTCCCTCACATGATTCACTCTATATCCAACCACAATCCATTCCATCATCCTGTTAAAGATACTATTAGAATGTGTCAAAATATAGAACTTGCCATGTAGGAAACAATGGTGATTTCAGGTCAAAGGACTAGAATAATACTATTGTGATGAGAATCATTTATGACATTTATCCATGCAGTATTCTCATAGCAGGTCGATCCAATACATCTTTTCTTAAATATGTATCTATGAGTTGACTTAGTATTTCATACACATGATTAGTAAAACATAATCATCAATCAAACTTCATACTAGTCTTCATTCATCATTATCCCAATAATAATGACCGACTAGGGATAATTTAGAATAAAATTTAATCTTCACCTAAGAGTTTTACCATCAAGTCGTATACTTGATGACATTAGTCAGAATTAACTATTTATAGAATTAGAATAAAAAAAATAATGAAAATGCCTCTTTATTGATAAAATGCAAATGTAACGAAGTTAAAATGTGGTCATTACATAATTGGCCTAGGGTACATCACTAACATAAGGCACCTTCTTCATTTATTCTCTTCCTTCCTCAGACTTTGGAGAGTTTTTCTTAGAAAGAGTAATTCCAGACCTAGATGGTTGCCCACTTTTCTTGGAATCCTACGTTGCAAACTTCCTGAGAATCTTATCTATGTAGCTGGTCTGGGCAAAGCTATCATTCTATTCCTCCTATCCGAAAAGATCTAAATACCTATAACAAAATTAGCCTCATCCAAGTCTTTTATGTCAAACTGCTTGGTCAGCCATACTTTGACCGATGACAATGCCCCAACGTCATTGCCAATTATTAGAATGCCATCTACATAGAGCAGTAGAAAAACCACATTCCCAAGCTCCCAAGCCCGATTAGTCTCCATAGACTTCATCTATGCGTTCATGGCCTCTATCCAGAGCTTCAAATCAACATCCTCCATAGCCTCTGCATAAGTGTAAGGATCCTTGTCATGTTCATCTAGTTCAGTCAAATAGGCCTCACCATTGAACATATACCTTCCGAGTTGATGCTCGATCCTGCCACTATGTCGAAGACCCTTAGGTTGTTGTTCGGGTTTGTTTGGTTTTTCTACACCATTTGGAGTGGTTTCTATTGGAACCCCTAAAGTGATCTAATCACTCCTCAACTCCTCGAGCACCACTTTGCTTCGAGGCTTAAAGTCATCCATGTAACTTTCTTTAAGGAAAGTTGCATTAGTTGAAACTAAGACTTTATTTTCCTTTGGGTTATAGAAATAACCCCTTTTAGTCTCTTTCAGATGTCCTACAAACACACAAACTTCTGAGCATGCTTCTAATATTCATATCCCTAAACAGGACATGAGCCAGATGTCCCCATATGCGAATATGGTTTAAGGAAGTCCTTTTCCCCGAACACAACTCGTGAGGAGTTTTAGGAACCGATTTTGAAGGCACATTGTTCAAAAGATAACATGCGGTTTGTAGTGCATATCCCTAAAAAGACTACAGCAATGATTAATAACTCATTATGAACCTGACCATGTCTAACAAAGTCCTATTTCTTCTATCCGCTACGTTATTTTGCTGTAGAGTTCCCAGCGCAGTCAGATGGGATAAAATCTCATTCTTTAATAGGTGTCCCAAGAACTCATCAGATGGGATAAAATCTCATTCTCTAATACTTTTAATCGAGATCGAAGTCCCTTTATGGGTCTACCCAATTGCTTTTCCACTTCAGACCAAAATTCCCTAAACTTGTCATAAGTTTTGCTTTTGTGGTGCATTAGGTACACATACCCATACATGAGTTATCGTCAATAAAAGTGACGAAGTACTCATACCTTTCTCATGCCCAAATGTTCATCGATCCACAAACATCACTATCTACAAGTTCCATAACCCCTTCGACCCTATTGCCCTTAGATACAAATGATCTTTTGATCATTTTACCCTTTAAACAAGATTCACATTATGGTATAGATTCCACCTTTAAATGACTTACAGGTCCATCCCTTACCAACCTTTGAATCCTATTCAGGTTAATGTGTTCAATTCACAAATGCCAAAGATAAGTCTTATTAAAGTGAGAAGTTTTAAGTCTTTTAGAGTTATTATCATTCATCTCATCATTAAGCAGTAAGCCTATCTTAGGTTTGATCAAATATAGATTATTTTGCATCCATCAAAAACAGATAAAAAAATTATTTTTACAAATCACCACTTTATTATTAAAAGAAACCAAATCGGAGTCTTTAAATAAACAAGCTACAAAAATTAAATTCCTTTTAAATTTAGGAACATAAAAACAATGTTGCAAAATTAAATTTCTATAATTATAAAAATACAGATGGACATCTCCCACTGCTTCAGCTAAGACCAATGATTCATCACCCATCCGAAGCGTGAAGTCTTCATGCAGCAGACTTCTTGTTTCTTTAAAGCCCTGCAGAGAAACACAAACATGATTAGTTGCTCTAAAATCTATGACCCAAATGCCACTAGATTCCTCAACCAAACAAGTTTCTAAATACAGACGATCACACCTACTTCCTCGAGAAAGGAAGTCTTTGCAATTCTTCTTGATGTGCCCGACCTTCCCACGGAAGAAGCACTTAAGCTTTTTCAGGTTCTTCTTCTTCTTCTTGCCGATAGTAGGAATAGAAGACTTCTTGTTCTTAGCTCGCTGCTTCTTTCCATTCCAAGGGTTGGGATTGGAACTAGAAGCAGCCGTCAAGTTGGCCTCTCCACCAATAGGAGATTCCCTAATCAGAAGTTCAAACTCCTATAACTACTTCATTAACTCTGTTAAGGTCATATCCCGTCTATTGGTTAAATTAAAAGTAGCTTTAAATGGGATAAATTACTTAGGCAGAGTCTCAAAGACCATTGTCATATGAGTTTCAGCATCGATGCTTAGCTCCATTACTCTAAGCCTCAACAAGGTTACCTGTGACTAATATCATATGCTCTTTTACAGATGTCCCTAGTCTCTGCTTGCAGTTCAATAGTTTCTAAAGCACTCTTGTCACTTTGTTAAGGCCTGGCCTCCAAACATGTTTTCCAGATTGTCCAAGATCTGCCTAGCAGTCTCATAATCCACATGTTGAGCCTGCAGCATGTTATTCTTGTTGACCATAACATAGCAGCGGGTCTGATCATTGGCATCTTTCTAGCGATCATACACTTGGATTTGCTCATTAGTGGAATCTCCCATAGGCTAAGGAGGACACAGATTTGTCAGCATAAATTTGAATTTCTGAAAGGAAAGGATGATGTTTAGGTTTGTTTTCAATCATTATAATTCTCACTGGTTAATTGGTTTTTGTCAAGTATCAATGATAAAGCGTTTTTAGACATTTTTAATCTACAATAAAGAATCATACACCAAACATAAGCAAACATATCGTAATAATTTAGAAAGATAACAGAATCACGTAAAATTGTACAAATGTGTTTATGTGTCAAAACCTTAAAAAAATCACAACCTTACAACGATAATTCTCAACTCACAATTCAACAAGCTCTTAGGGGAGTCTGCCAAATTTAATCAAGAGCATGTATCCCTTCCTGATTAATATATGACATCTAGGATCCATATGATTCAGCATATATTAATAATCATTTCTTTGGCAATTAGTTTTATTAACAAAGCTCCTAGGGGAGGTTAATAATAAAATTAACATGAGTGTATAACCATCATTTCAATTTTTTATCACTAATTTATAATCACCACATAGGGGTTTGTTAGAGTAAATCATGCTAAAATACCTTATCCTCTCGGAGATCCAACCCGGTACATGATGAAGTCCCTTCTTAGGGGTTAGAACCATCATGTGTTACCTATGGACCAATGATGGAAGCCATAGGTCCTCTCTTCGAAGACCTTCTCCCACTCATTCTTTTTAAATCAAGGTTTTATTTTAAGAAACATGCATGAACAATTTTAATTGAGCGGCACTCTTTATTCTATATGACACATTATCAATATACATGGTAAATCATATTATAATACAGACAAGTAAAGCAATCATGCAAAGCTGCAAGCACAATAATAATAAATAACTGTAATATTATAATTCCACCCTAGAGAATAATCGAAACATATTGTCGATTCTTCATTGTTGAATATTCAAGTTGTATCTTTCTTCATATAATGTCCATCTTCAAGTCTTCAATCCTGTATAGATTGAATACAGCATATTTCTAGTTATATCCAAATTTAATGTTTCTTTGAATTGTCCCAAAAATAAATAAAAGTTGCATCAAAAAACGCACCTTTTTGAAAAATTTACAGCTCTCTGCCGTATGCCAATCTGTGTGATAGACCTGCTAGTCATGATAGATCGGCTTGCCAAACCTAAAAGTTTGGCCCGCCACTAGAGCCATTAGATTTCTACCCGCTAATGGCCTACTGAACCTAAAATCTAGCCTATCGATCTGCAATCATTGGCTTGCCGAACCTAAGGGTTCAACATGCCGACCAAGCAGAAATTAGGCTTTTTAGAAATTTAGTTTTTAATGCAATTTATCAATTTTATTTTCAACAATTCAAAAACATAAAATTAAAGACTTAGCAAATACTTGTGGAACGCTATCATCCATTTTTTAGATCCGTCTTCACCAAATGATTATTTAATTACAAAATTCTTACAAATTTAAAATTAAATAATACTTCCTAGACGGAGGTGACAGTCTGCCATATAATTACATGAAAACCAAGATACACATTCTAAACTTTAAGGAACCATGACCAGTGTAAATTAATTAATTAATAGATAATTAAGTAATAATATAATTAACCATAATTAATTAATAAACATTCACTATATAATCCATAACAACATAAAAATATATAGAAACCTAGAGTGCCAACTCTTTATAAAATTAAAGTCAAGGATAAGAAAGATCAAGATCACATAATTTATACATATAGCATGATCACAAACTCATAGGTTTGTGTAAAAACATGGCTCTAATACCAATTGTTGGAAAAATAGTATGTAGCAAAATTTTAAATTTTTTTAATATTAGAGTATTTTCCAAAACACAAGTTTGAAATGCTATATGCATAAATTAACTAGATCTTACTAATATTGTTTGCCAAAAAGCTCCCATAATCGATGAAGAGAAAGGACATTGTAGAAGGACCTCAACTAACTTGCCTTCTTTACTATTCTCTATCCATCACCAGTGTGTGTATGGGCACACTCGTACAGCTTTTCCATAGGTGGCTCCCCTTCCAACCAATCGAGAAATACTCAAAGCTATAGTTCATGATTTGTGAACAACAGCTCTCTAGGGAGTTTTAGAGTCCCACTAGCAGAGTATTCACTCTAGATTTCTCAACTGATCTAATTAACAATGATCTCACTCCCCTTTTAATAGAGGTTGGGCCTAGGAGTTAGTCCTTATTAGATAAGGCCTTCAAAATTCGAATCAAAATCAATATCAGATAAAAAATTACGTTCAAAAATGTGTGATCATAAATCGTTCGATTGATAGGTTAAATTGGCAGATCGGCTTACTGAACTCACTCCATCGGTAGGCCGAACTTAAAGATCAGCCTGCCAAACTTATGATAAATGATCCTTGTAAATCTTTTATTTTCTACCCGAGATTCTAGGGATAGAGCCTCAGTTTTAATTCAAATAACCCAATAAAGAAGTTATCTAATTAAGACAATAATATCTAGATAATCTCTAGGAAAATAAATATCTCTCACAATTCAACAAGTTTATATTGAATTAATTTTCACAAAACTAATTCAACTGGAGGATCCGTTGAGTTTGCTTACAACAACTGGATTCGTTCTAATCTCTCTATGTATGACTTTAATGTATGTTTTTAATATCAAGGCTTGTGATATTTATTGTATTATCATGATTTAATCTAGTAGTTGGGATATGAAACCAACCATCTATGACTTTTTTGTACTTAGAAAGAAAAAAGATAAAGTACACAAATATTTCTTTAGCAATTAATCTCCATAATTTAAGTACAAACCATGGTCCAGAAACAATAAAGGATTGGAAAATGGTATGATCAGCATGTGCACTTCTCTAATCAGAATTCCTAGGCCTTAATGCAATGTTATCAATTTGGAACCTGTTAGCAATACTCTTGTTGAGAGATTAGGTATTTAGAATAAGTTTGATATTTTAAGTAAATGAATGGATATAGGGCAACCCACCTTTGGAGATAAATAACATTGAGGATGTAGAATTGAAAGTGGAATTGTATAGGATTTGTGATTATTACTTGTACCATAGATTTAAAATTTCGAGGACGAAATTTCTTTTAAAGAGGGTAGAACTATAATACCTATTATTTTTTTTAACGGGTATAATTGTGACTAAATTAATTATTAGTATGCCAAATAAAATTTTTCAAAATTTTGTTTCATCTAAAATTTATCTCATATTATAATTATTACATATTTTTAATTTTTCTAAATTTTTTCTACATCAATTTTTCAAAATTACCAAAATGCCCTTGGAACATTTATTTAATTACAAAATGCCATTTGGCATTTTGTACACCAAAGTCTCCGATGGAGACTTGAGTGCACCTGCCCCAACCCCACTTGTCCCCTTCTTCTTTTCTTCTTCTTCTCTTCTTTCTCTTTCCCTACTTCTTCATTTCTCCTTCTTCCTTTTCTTCTTCTTTGTTCCACGACAACCCAAAACAGAGGAAAGCTCAAGAATAACCAAACATCACACCAAGCCATTTTCTCATCAAAATTCACAAAAACAACCTCTTACCAACTCATAGCACTTGAAATCAAGGGGATTTGGGTGTGCAAAACAACATATTTGGCTTGGATTTGAGGTAAACCTTTTAAAATATAAAACATAGATTTGGATTATGTTTTGAGTATGAAAATCTATGGAAGTGGGTTTATATTGTATAGAGATGATTATATATTATTTATAAATTGTTTTCATGCTTAGAAAGTTGTTGGAAAACTAAGATTTTGAAGAAAAGCTCAAAATTCAGATTTTTGAGTTATTAATGGAAAATTTGCAGGTGAAAAATGACCCCAGAAACAACATGTTGTTTTTCCCAAAAACTACATATCCTTTTTACTAGAAATTATATGTCATTTTTTGCCAAAAAATACAAGACGTTTTCTTAAAAACTATATGTCATTTTTGTTTAACAGAAAATATAACTAGGAACTTGCTCTCCTCAAGACTCTAGCCTACAACTTCCTAATACCTTAGGATACCTTCCACCATTTCACTGATTATATTCCTTTATTAATTCTCTTGCTGTTTGATATATTATGGGTCAGACTGACCTAATCCTAATACAAAATTTTTTTTCAAATATTTTATTCTAAAATATTTTAATCTCATATTATTTGGTTTTAAATTATTTTTAGAGCATTTTATGTTGGAATATGGGTCAATTTTTAGTTGTTGTTAGAATTAAATTATTGGGTTAAACTTGTATACATATTTTGAGCGTAATAATCATTATGGCACACTAATAAAAATAAATGGTAAATTGACATAATTATAGATTAAGATTTAAGTTAAAGTATGGTTATTTTATACGTCTTAGGATAACGACGTACTTGGAGCTTACATGATGAACCAGGTTTTGTGAGCTAGAAGTTATCTAAAGATTATTCATCAAAAAGGTGGAGAATATATTATCATCTTTTATGAGGTTTTGTGGAATTAAAATTGGTTCTTTATATTACAATATATATATATATATATGTTGAATTATTATGATATGAATATCACTTATGAGACAATAACATGAACTCGTTCTATAATATATAGCGAGGAATAAATTGATTTGATATGTATTGAATAAATTGAGAAACATGGTTAGGAAATACACTCTATACATAATAGTAGTGGCTATGAGATGAATGATAAGGTGTCAAGAGAGCAGCGTTTATTTAATTGGACATGAATACACTAAAAGGTAAAATAAGGGAGAGGCAACGACGCTCCTTTGGGTGAAAAGTCCCAGAACGCACTATATAAGAATCGACTTAGTGAGGAATCGGAGCTTGATGTTCCATCACCGAACACTTTTGGAATGATTGTAGAGTGATTAAGCATGTCCATTTGGGTTTTGTTGAGTTGAGTGATGAGATACTCCAATGCAATGTGGATATCGATGAACATCGATAAATCAGGAAATATGTGTGTTTATATATGTGTCTGTAAACGTATGGAACTTGGTAATAAATGAGATAAGGTATCCATTAGATATGATCATAATGAATCTTATAAGATTAATAATGTTGATGATTAACTAACCATGCAAGTATTAATGTGGTAAGTGATAAAACCTAAAGGTGAGTAATTGTTTTTACCTACTGAGCATGTTGTCTCCCATTCCCCTATATTTTCATCTTTTCAGGACTCACAAAGCTTGATGTGGTAATGAGATATATAGTTGAGGAAGCTAAATATATATATATATACTCAGTTGGAATCTCTTCGTCTATTAGGAATGTTATTCATGATAATATACTTATCTTACATTATTATCTATGGCTATATTAAGATGAAATGAGGGTTAGAATTATAATGATAACAGTTTTATATTATTCAATTAAAGGTACTACATCAAACTATGGTTTTATTGTTTTTTACAAGATTATTTTGATTTGTGAATTTCTATTTATGCCCTGGACAAATTTCTTTTGAAGTATTATTTTATTTTCTAATCTTTATTTAATTTATTAAAAATTATTGACCCTCCACTTGGGGGCGTTACAAATTGAGACTCCTAAATATTGACTATTGATTGAGAAAACGTAAAAGTCTAGCATAAGTTCGAAATCTAAAGAAAGAATAATAATAATATATGGGCAATTGTTTAAATAATAGTGTGTATATTTTTTATACTTTAAAATACATGAAATAAAGATGTTAAAAAAAACCCTTATTTCATGAAATGTGGTTCCTATTTGAGGTGTTTGTCTCAGTAATTGAGAAAGGAACCCGATTGCCTCAGCACATTTATTCTTATCATGAAGTGATGCCATTTAATTATGTATTTTTCCTTACTTTGCAAATTATTTATGGAGAAGATTTAATGAGAATTCATGCGGCTCCAACATATAATTTGGATTTGTTCTTTATTTATTTTTCTAATCTATTGCCAATATAAGTAATTGGAAAGTCTCTTTCCTCCATTTGTAGGAACAAAAGAAGTATAGGACCAGGGAGGGTTTAATGGAATCACAAATTTTCATTGACACAAGCATTAAAGAAAATTCAACTCATCTTAGTAACTTGACAAAAATTCCTGACTTTATTTGTAACTATCTCCCTCCACCTCACCTTAATGAATTGAGCTATACATGTTTACTTAGATGCATATAAATGTGTATATACTTGTAGATAATGTCCATGCTTAACATCTTTATATATTGAAAGTTATGGGTTTTACTCTAGTACAATCACTCTTTATTAGATTTTAGTGTATGTTTTCCTCTTTGAGCTTCATCTGACTTTACTCATAGATCTTGTATTTATTTAAACTCAAGTTTCTCCTTTTCTATGATTCGCATCAATATTAGTGTTTGTACCAATTTTTTATTACACAAAATTTCCCTTTCAGGAAAAAAAAATTATGGTTTTTCAAAATCAGGGGTATAAAATTGTTCAATCTATCAAACGATTCCTCATTCTAGCTTAATTAAGGTTATGTTTTCCATTATATTATATATATATATGCCATTTCTTCAGTACAATAGTAGTATCAAAACATCATACACGTGGAATGTTGGATAGCTTATATGAAAGCTATATGATTTGACAGCCTTTCAGAAGAAGAAGGCTACGTATAAGGGCGTCCATGGATTTTCATTACTCTTTCTTGCCTGAAGCAGCCGGTTTTGTTACTAGTCTTTTGGTTTTTTAGTGAAATTAGAGCATCCGCAGGTGCAAAATTGTCATTTGTGATGGAGATTATATTAAATTCAATGTTAAGGGAATTGAGAGGGGAGAGGGGATAACTATCAGGCCGCCAAGGTAAAAGCAATCTGATCTTGAAATTTTAGTAACAAAAAAAATGCTTTAAGTGTCAGTACACTACAGAAAACATGTAAATGACGGACCAATTTCGGTAAATGACATTGGGCATTCGGTGTTATTTTAATTTTTGTTGGAAATTATGGGCCATTGTTTTGGTGGTTCAAAATGGGCCAGTGGGGCAAGCAGTTTGCATACATTAATTGGTCTAGTTGTGTCGTGTAAATGTTGTAAGTTCGAATGCTGCAATGATATTCATAGATATTTTACAGGTCTAGTATAAGCCACAGACGTGGTCGTGCTGAAGCAGTCCTCTTCCATTGACATCAAAGTAGAGAATGACATGACTTCTTAAACTTTCAAAAATTGAGTCGTACATTGATATCGTAGTCGACTACTGCTGATGCTTTTTGTTATAGGATTGTTAGCGGTATGATCCAATTCATTTACTCAAAAAGAAGGATTTATCTAAAATGGTGATTGGCATACGATACAGAAATAGAAGATAGTAAAATACATTCTTATTGGTAGAGTAAAATAACAGGAGTTGTTTAGGTCTAAAAAGAAATGAATAAGTTATTCAAACATAAATTTAGGTTGGATATTTTGTTTAAATTAACACTTTAGCACATCAAAATGCTAGCTCTGATTACTATTTAAACTACACCATTCTAACATCCTATCAGATTATGTTTGTCTCGAGCCTCAGATGACATGTTATCTTCCTAATATGTAGTAATGAAATATACAACCACAACCACAACCATAACCGCAACCAATCCTAACAAGGAAAAAAAAAACAAAAAATAAATAAATTCACATAGAGAACCAATTGATATGCAATACATGTTGCAGATTATTATTAGGAACTATAGCCCTTGTAACACTTTGCCCCTCGAATTTCAAAATGTTAACAAAACTTGTCCTTCTATTACAATTTAACGAAAAATTGATAAATAATATTAAGATTAGCAGTATTTAGTAATCTACTTATAAAAATAACAACAAAAATTAAAACTATAATAAAATAGTCTTTATTGATGATAAAAAAATCAATTAAAAACAATAATATTATCTGCACCCTCTTTTTGTTTTTTGATATACTAAAACTTTCTTTAAAATATTATCAATTTTTTCACACCTAAAAATTATTTTGAAAATTTAAAATTTATAGACACCAGTGGGAAAAAATATAACAAAAATATATTCAATGTAATAAAAAATAGAACACACATTTTTAAAGAGAAAAAACTCAAATTGTATTTAATAAAACTTCTTTCTTACTTTTGAAGTTTTTACTACTATTTATAAAAAATTTTAAAATACTTTTTAGGCAAAAAAATTAATAAAATTTTAAAGAAAATTTCAGTGTATCGAAAAAAGAGGGATCCAAATGGTGTTATGGCTCTAATTTTTTGTTTGTAGTCATCAACAAAGACTATTTTTTTATTGTTTAAATTTTGTGGTTATTTTTATAAGATGATTACCAAAATATCCCCTAATTTTACAATTATTTATTAATTTTTCATTAAAATTTTAATAAAAGGACTATTTTTGTTAACGGCTCATACTTTAGGGGAAATGAATGTTACGTTTTAAAATTTGAGAGCAAAGTATAACAAGGGCTATAATTTAGAGGAAATTTTTATAATTGATTCTTATTATTATTACAAACAATTAAGCAACAAAATATTCCTGAAATGCTCATATATTTCAATTAAGTACTTGATACCAATGCTTATCCAAAAAACAAAAATATAAGATATGGTCTTTATGATGATTAGATTAAACAACTCTGTGAATTGAGTTGATTTGAATTATGATCTGAGTTGTCATATAAACACATAGATAAACTATACTTTAAGCTGTGAATAAAATCTGGTTCTGTGTATGGATATAAAGTGCAGAAACAAAATTTTAAAAAAGTTTAGCCAGTGTTTGGTATGTCAATTATGGACACATAGGTTCAAGTTAAGCTGACATTTGATAAACAAAATAAAGCAAAAGTTTAAAACGAAGAGGATGGTTTAAAATGGACAAGACCTCAAGCTTTGAGAACTCCTCCCCCTCCCTCCCCTCCCCCCCCCCCCCAAAGAAAGAAAGAAAGAAAGAAAAAGAGCACTCATGGCTTGAACAATTTAAAACTCGTTTGTTTTGTAGGTTCAAACCATTTTCTATAATATTCTCTCTCACAAAAATTCAAATTTTCATTCGTTTAAAATGGACAAGACCTCAAGCTTTGAGAACTCCCCTCCCCCCCCCCCCAAAAAAAGAAAGAAAGAAAGAAAAAGAGCACTCATGGCTTGAACAATTTAAAACTCGTTTGTTTTGTAGGTTCAAACCATTTTCTATAATATTCTCTCTCACAAAAATTCAAATTTTCATTCAAGTTTTCCATTTAAACCTGTAAATCATCCAAACAATGATCTAGTTTCCTCATAATTCTTATACTATTCAAATACCAGCCTTATGATGTGATTTTTATTCTCTCTTTCGACTTTTAGGTTCTAAACATTAGTTCGAAATCACCATTCAAACCACATAACAGTTCAAAACCACAATTTCAAACCACAAAAAGGTTTAAATCCATACCAATTCAAACTATGCACCAAATAGACCCTCATTGTTTGATAACAAATGTTACAAAAACACATTATTTATGGAAGAATTACCTAGCCATATGGATCTAGATTTTTTTTTTTTCACTTTGCATACAAAGGAAGAAGAATCTCCTCAATCGGAGTTCAAATAAAAAAGGGATGAATTTTTAAATTTATGCACATAAAAAATGAGAATTGTGTTGTCAATTTGTTTACTTCTCCTACAATGCTTCAAATTTAGTTTTCCAAACTTCATATTACATTTAACAAGGCCACACACTCGTCTTGTCAAAAGTTGGTATAATAATTACACCGAGGGAAAAACCGGAAGCAAGTAGGACATATACACACTTACCCTTATAGAATTTAGATCGTTAGATTTAATCCCACGGTCCAAGCAAAGTGTAGTTTAAAAACTACAAAAATAAAGGGACGGACTGTAGATAAACATCATATATATATATATATATATTTATATTTATATATTTTATCAATTCAAATTTAATCTTATAATCAGGTATTGATAGAAATTTCAAGATCGATTTAGCAAAAACATCCATTATAATAAATTAATAAAACAAATAAACTATTTCTTTGACTTAAAGAATATGCGGGAGTTCATATCATAACATTTAAAAAAAAAAAAACAATGCGCATGTAGCTCTGCAAAAAAGATAAAAACATCGAGTTTCGAAGAACATGTATCTTTATCTTTCAAAACGACGCCCTCCTACGTGGGTTATTCTGCCAAACATGATGACACAGCATTGTCCTTGTCACTTGTTTTGACGTTAAATATTTAATGCTCGTGCTAAAAAAAAAAAATTCCGCCGCACGCAATTAGTTACGCAAAGTGCTAATTTAGTTAAAGAAAGAAAAAATCAACGGGCCAGTAAATAAATAAAAAAAAATAACAGCTCTTTTGTTGTTGAAGTCGGTGAAGATTATTTTACTGATGCGCACAGAAATTTTTGATAGGTACTAAATGATTAACTGGTCATCAATTCGTCGTACACATGAAAAATTGACTCGTAAAAAGCGTGGTGTTTAAAAAAATTAGTAAAAACCGTTAGTTAGAATTATTTATATTATAATATATGAGAGTTTTATATTAGAGTAATTTTGTTTATTGTTCTGTAGTATGTGAGAGCTTTACATTGTTTATAATTGAGTTACAGTTCCCACTCCTCAACCAAATAACTGATAAGAAAATAAAAACTTGTAGGGAAAAATGATATTTCAACGGGCATAACATACCTTGTTCTTTTTATTGCTAGCTTAATCTGCCTATATAGAGTGTTTGACAACTATAGCTTAAACTAATAGTATAAATCATTTTGATTTAAAATACCGTAATATATAAGAGCTTTACACTGTAACTTATTTTACTTTATACTATAGCATGTTAAAATTTTACACTATTTAAGTTCAAACTATTAATTTGAACTAAGTTTTCAAATGCGTTAATGTGAGAAGATGTGAGAAATATGCGACCATAATTACTACGAATTAACTAATTATAAAATTCTTGATTGAGAGCTTTGACCTACATACAATATATATAATATATTACTTGAAACAAGCCCTGCAACGTTATGTCATTCCACTAATTACAAGAGAAACAAGGTAATATAATGTGACTAGCACTATAACTGACAGATGGAAGCTAAATTGACGTAACTGATAATGAGTAAAAGCGGGGAAAGAAAGAACGAAAAAACGAAGGCGTAAAACATGCTAGTTGTTGGGATCCATATCCGAACTAATTTATCATATTTCGAGAATTAAACATAATCAATCTTAGATCATCTTCTGTTTTAATATCAATGTTTATGCGATTTTTGTAAGTAAAAAGTATGTGAAAATGAAATATTTTATATGTTAATACTGTATATATTTTGTCATAAATTTTAAAGTTTGTAACTTGTAAACAGTAAAAGAATTTTTTTTAAGATGAGCTTCTAATTTTTTTGGTAACTAGTCAATAAAAAAGTTTAACTAACGAAACAATAAATCTTACACCTAGTATAACTTATGTTAAATTTAGCATAAAAATAATTCTTCACTAGAGAATGATTTTGTCACTTAAATATTAAAATTTCTTATTCATGAAATTAATTTAGCACTGTATTAGGATAAGCTTGTAAAAATCGGTACAACTCGAACAAATAATGTGTGCCATCCAGCTAGCTAGCTAATAAAAGAAGTCCTCAATGCATTCACACAAAATGGATTCTTAATTCAAGAATGAAAAGCTTAAATGTTAATGTGAATCTGACTTTCTAAACATAATTTTCTTCTTGCTTAAGTCAATTTTTAAGGAAAAGTAACGCCGTTGCATGCATGCAAAAAGTTGATGCAAGATTATTCAACTGATTAGTGCTGAAAGCAACTGATTATTCCGAGCAGTAGCCTCCAAGCAGACTTCAGCATTTTCGTTTACCCCTCTTAATGGCCTACGCTGCCTCCATACACTATTACAGATTGGGAATGTCACGACAGTTTATAACCGTCATCGAAAAATTTTACGACTGTTAAAAACTATCGTAAAAACTTTAATCATGGTACAAAATAGAGTTTTCATGACCGTTTTTTACCGTCATAGGACAAAAAAATTGGAACAGAAAAGGAGATGTGGGTGAAACATTTTCCACAACAGTTTTTTAAAAAACCATCGTGATTCCATGACGGTTTTAGAATCTTTAAGGTTACACAACGGTTTTTTATAAAACAATCATGGAATCTACACGACGATTTCAAAAAAACCATCATGGAATCTCTAGGCTTCCACAAAAAAACCGTCATGGAGTCTAAGATTCCATGATGGTTTCTCTCAAAAGAGGTCATGGAAGCCTCGTAGAAGCTTTTGATTCCACCATAGTTTTCTTGAAAACCATCGTGGAAAATTGGTATCGCCACAACAAAATCTCCAAAAATTTTTGATTTCCTACAAGATGGCCAGTCCCGTATGTTATCCATTACAACAAGGGTCTGATTGCATACAAAACTTGATGTATATTGAAATTACAAGGTATTCACAAGATCATTTACATTTGAGTTATTTTGAGTATTTGTTTATCTATTATCTCTATCTGTCTATCTAAAGAGCATATACCTATTTATAAATTATACCCACTATAATCTAACTTCATGTATATCTGTATGTATATAAAACTCTTTTTTTCTTCGGGCTTGTATACCACTTGTAATTATATCCCGCATGAAACATAGAATAAAAAACCACATTCTACGTTTCTTTATTGTCTTGGACACTTACGTTTGGAATATAGCATTTCATACGGTCAGTTTGTGACACCACTTCTTGCTTGAAGCTTCCAATCATTAAGTGCATTAAATAATGTGTTATATTTGAATGAATTAATAGACGATACAATTATGTGGGACTCAAAATAGTTAATTTTATAAGAGAACATTAATACTTACAATCTTATGACTGATATGAAATCCTCATGTGGTGGGTGTTCGAAGGGATCAAACCAATATATTTGGTCCTCCCATGGCAAAATAAGTGCCAACATCCAATGTTCTTCAACATTGTATGGCAAGAAGAATAATTTCTCCCTCCGTGCTTGAGCTAATAGGTAGAGAAGTGACGTGGCATGCTCTCTATGATCACTTTGTAAGTCTTGCAGCACTTGAAACATTCGCCGGAAATAGGAAGCTAAAATTTTGCGCCAAGCCTTGAAGTTCACAATATTTTGCTAAAAAACTATAATAAAAAATAATACAGTCAATTATTTGAAAGCACCTCACAACTTTACCTATATTTTAAAAATTATGAATTAAGGATGGAGTTATTACCTGAGTTATACCAGGATACAGTTTGCCTCAATTTTATCAAAGTTGATGAAGTAGTAAATGTCTTCATACCCCACATAGATAGGCAATTCATTGACAGTGACATTTATTAGTATCGGGCACTGAATCGTCGACCCCATCACGCATGAAAGAATGTGCGTATAGAGCCAACTACATAAATTCTTGAGATACTGAAGCGAAGTTAAATGCAGGCAGTGGCTCATTTGCAACGGGTTCTTCTTCCTTAGGTTATGATTGTTTTGCTTTGATAGAGCTTTTCCATTTTTGGCGTTTCTTTTGTTTTAGATCTTGTGGAACGAGCTAAGCACTCGACTCGTCTTTGTCATTGTGATGACTTCAACTAACCTCTTCGGCCATGCAACGAAGCTTCTGGCTGCTTCACCCATAGTTGTTGCTTCAAGTGTTGGAACAGGCAATTCAGCTATTCTAACTCTGATGGTATTGATGCTAACGCACACGTTTTCTTTCCCTAATTGTTGTCCATAAACCATATCAGTTGGAAGACTCTCCATCCATACCTTCCCAAGAGCAACAAGTGCACACCCACCATTAATTCTATCCTCAACAAAGAGCTTGGATTGTTCGGGCTTTGACGAGGAGGTGACAATTGGACCTTTGGAGCTTTTGGAGCTTCTGCTACATTATTGGGAGGTTACAACTAGCCTTGAAACTGTTGCATTATGAGATGTTATCATTTGTCAACTTGGCTCGTCCTCAGGAAATGAGCTCAGTCACAAGATCTCGTAGTTCTGCAATCTCCATCTACATCTTCAACATTTGGGAATTCAATTTTGAAGTACTTGATTTGAGGTCGAAGTATTAAGACTGCTTCACATATTTTGATTGACCGCAAACACGTCCTGAATGTTCTGGTTTCCCTAGTGCCCTTATAAAAATGTCATTGTTACTGACTGATTTGAAGCTACCTTGACTTTGTTGCATCGTGTATTTATCCTGTAAAACAACATCCAAACCTTGTTGTTCTTAAGATCATTCAATAGGTTTTAAATTACAAATTAATTGTTCGTGTTCAATAAACTTAAAATCAAGTTCCCAATTTTTGTTACTTTTGGATTTTTAAATTGTCCATCGGGATTTTGACATGATTTTACCCACAACTCCTCTCGTGTTGGTAGCATGCCTGTCTTAGCAAACTATGTTACACTATGTTAGTAACATACTAATGATAGAATAATTGATATATATATATATAATATGAGTAAGATATTAACGTACCAAAAATTACTCGAGCTCTCTATATCCGACTAGGCCAACCATAGGGCAGTATTCATTTTTTGCTCTTACTTTTCTTGCATTTGATGATAGCAGTTGGAATTCGATGGAACATCGATATTTCACAAAAGCTTCCCAATCGTCATCGTTTATAGAGGGGTAGTAGTGTACTACTATAGCAGGCCGTTTATATACATTTTCATCCTTCTCTGGAATGGAAAAGTATAACTGTACGAAGGTAATGTAGAGATCAGATCTAAACTGTAACGCCCCTTAGCTTAGACGTCACAAATATCGTTACATTCATACATTCATACTTATTAAACATTAAACATAAACATAATTACATAGCTTATACGATGTTTTTAAATATAAACATAGTTAAACATACATAACTAGGATCCATTCATGCATCTAATTTTTTTTTTATAACTTATCATTGTTTAAAATAACATTGTTTAACTTATTCCATACCATAATTTATTCAATTATACTTTAAATTAATCATGAACTTATTTAATAATATAGGTATATCAAGTTGTAAAATCAGGACTTATAAAACAAACATCACATCCTGTCTCCTTAATCAACTCATCATATAAAAGTCATTTACTCCCATAGTTCGGCAGGCCGAACTTGGGACTTCAGAAGACTGAACATGATCGGCAGGCTGGAGTTCCCTCAACTGGCAGGTTGACAGAGGCTTTGCAATTTAGACCAAAAACTTATCAACATTCGACAGGCCGAACTTTCAGACTTCGGCAGGCCGACCAAGGATATTCGGCAGGCCGATCTAGCCAAAATCTTTGAGAAAAACTTAATTTTTAGAACAAACCAACTTTTCATAAAATGTTGTGGAAGTTCATAATTCATTAAAAATGATAAAAATAACTTATAAAACAATAGTATAAGTATTCTTAAAACTTAACATAAAAATATGTTCAAAATATATAACTTGATTAAAACATAAAAACGTTCTTCTTGGCGTGCTTCCGGTTACAATTCATCATGCATAGTGCTCACACGCCTCTCCATGTCCTCCACCTAATCCATGATTTTTTTACCTTTATTTGCAACATGACATAAAACATGATTAAGCTAATGCTTAGTAAGTACATATAATTCTCACAAATTAAAACATTTCATAAATATCATCATCATCATTATCATCATATCATAAAAGTGCCTTAAGCACAATTTCATAGAACATATCTTTCATTGTGTTCATCATTTAAAAACTTATTCCATTTTATCTTAAGGGCCCAAGTGTTACACCATAAACATCATCATAGGCGCGCCGTCATGAGAAGAGAAGGGTAGCTAATCCAAAACCAAACATGACATCATAACATTTTATTTCATAACATTAGTGTGCAACACTTATTAGGTGATACATATATACATAATTTTCATATTTTGAAACATGCCAAAATCATCATGCACAACTTAAAATCATGAAAATCTTTCATAGAAATTCTTAAGGAAAATATCCATAAAATCATCATGAATATCATTATGAACATAACATCAAATCTTGTAAAAACGTGTCATGTTGCAGGTGAGAATGTACTTACTTTAATAGCTAGCTTACTTAACCTTAAATGATTTGGTGACGACATTGCGGTCTCGAAGTGCTCATTCTTATGTGTGTTCATGCCATTTTTCCATTTAAAACACAATAAAATCAATACTTAACATCATAGCGTAAATCATCCATTCATATAACATTCACATATACATACATTCATCTCATATTACAAACATAATTCATAACCATAAACATTGTCATCACATAAACATGTTATTATGATTTTTCTTAAATTATAAAAATACATATTTATCTTTTAAATAAAACGTTTTCGAACAAATACATATATTTTAATTTAAAACTCCATACAATCATCATATTATCATGCATAAAATTATTTTATTGTCATAAAATCATTTAAACATAAATAACAATTCATAAACAAAATCCAGAAATAACATTGTTAAAATAGTTTTCTTAAAAATAACATAAAATACCTTCATTATATATCATACATGCACATTCTTGACAACTTTCATGAAAAACATCATATTTACCCCTTAAATATCAATACATTTTTCATACATCAAGATTAAACAGTAATATTTACTGTGAGGGGTAGAAGATAGAAAATTCTTATTTTATCATGAAAAAACCGAGAAGACATGAAACTTAAAAAAAATCATCTCATAACACATACATGCATAACATATTAAAAACTCGAAACAAATACAATACCTAAAGAAAGATATTGTAGATGGATTGAGGAGGAGAATTCTTTTCAAAAACACAAGAAACGAGTCCTTACCTTGAATTTAACCAAAGAATATGACTTTTCTTTCAATTTTCTTGCAGAAAATTTTTGAGAGAGAAGGAAGTGAAATGCGTGGAGAAGAGAAGAGGAAGAGAGAATGAAAGAACGCCTTAGAAATGAATGAGAGAGGAGTGAGAAGTTGAGAGAAAAATCTGAGGAAAGAAAACGTTAAGATTTTTTTTTTAACGTAACAATCATAATGAAATTCATTGCCCTTCATTAAGTCCCTCCATTAAGTCAGAATTTCTTACTGTTAGGGGGCAATTGGTGTGAAGGAGAGAAAGAAGAAAAAGGAAAGTCAAAACTCTCACTCATCACTTACCATGTTTTGCCCTATTTAAATGGGAAACCATTTAAAATAACACAAATCAATGCAAAGTCAAACCCCTTATTTCCTTAACTGATAAAATCATTCCATTTTTATGCCAATTAATCACATTAAATCATCCAATTAACGTAATTAACTCAGCCATAATTTTGGAGAGATTTCTACTGATTGCTTGTCAGCCGTGTTTGACCTGTCGATTTTCTCCTTCGGCCTGCCGGTTCAACCAAGTTTGGCCTGCCGATGGGTTTCTTCGGTCTGTTGATCTCGGGCAGACATTTCGGCCTGCCGATCTTAAAAGTTTGGCCTGCCGAACTGTCCATAAATGCCATACATTAAAACATTCATACATTATTGCATCATAATTAAAAATAATTTAAAAATAATCATGAACACTTGAGCACAACGATTCCATGCGGTCTTCACCTATCATAAAACTTGACATAAAAGTTAGTAACATTAACATCATATATCATTACGTATATCATAAAATATCATTAGTCGTTACTAACTTAACGTAATTCATTACATAAAAATAGGTGGGTGTTACAATTCTCTCCACCTTATAAAAGTTTCGTACTCGAAACTTAGAATAAATGCGGATACATAGCTTTCATGCCATCTTCACATTCCCATGTGGCTTCTTCGACTTGTTGATTTTGCCATAACACCTTGACTAATGGAATTTCTTTATTCCTCAAGGTCTTGGTTTTTCGATCGAGTATCTTTATTGGCTTTTCTTTGTAAGATAAGTCTTCTTGTATCTCAATCACTTGTGGCTCAATCACATGCGTAGCGTCCGGAACATATTTCTTGAGCATGGAGATATGAAATACATCATGCATTGCAGACATTTCAGATGGTAACTTCAGCTGATAAGCTACTTTGCCTATTCGTTTAACCACCTCATAAGGACCGATGAATCTTGGGCTTAACTTGCTTTTCTTCCCAAATCTCATAACTCCATTCATTGGTGCAACTTTCAAAAACACATATTCGCCCACGGCGAACTCTAAGGGTCTTCTTCTCTTATCAGCATAACTCTTCTGGTAGCTTTGTGCGGTCTCTATTCTTCTTCTTATCAACTTTATCATCTCAGAAGTTTCATTCACGAAATCGGTTCTTTCAGCATCAATGCTTTCCATCAACTTCTTTTCACCAGCTTCGTGCCAACATATAGGCAACTTGCATTTTTGCCAATATAGTGCTTCATATGGTGCCATCCCAATTGTCGCCTGAAAGCTGTTGTTGTAAGAAAATTCTGCTAACGGCAACATTTTACACCAGCTAGTCTTAAAATCAAGAGAACTTGCCCGTAGCATATCTTCTAGAATCATGTTCATCCTCTCCGTTTGGCCGTCAGTCTGAGGATGAAAAGTTGTACTGAAATGAAGCCTGGTTCCCATTGCAGTCTGTACACTCTTCCAAAACTTAGATGTGAACCTGCCATCACGATCTGAGATGATTGACTTGGGAATCCCATGAAGTCATACAATTTCCTTAACATAGAGTTTCGCTAACCATTCCATAGAGTAAGTGATCTTGATAGGAATGAAATGAGCCGTCTTCGTCAGCCGATCCACAACTACCCAAATTGCATCATAGCCATTCATAGTTCTGGGAAAACTGGTAATGAAATCCATTGCTATATCTTCCCATTTCCATTCTGGTATTTGGATAGACTGCAGTTCACCACCAGGTCTCTGGTGTTCAGCCTTTACTTGCTGATATGTTATACAATTCTTCACATACTTTGCAACATCATGTTTCATTCCAAACCACCAAAAGTTACCTTTTAGATCATTATACAACTTTGTTGCACCTGGATGAATAGAGTAAGGAGTGTTATGAATTTTTGCCAAGATCTTTTCCCTTAAATCACCAACATTGGGAACACATAAACGGTCCTTGAGGTACAGAGTTCTGTCATCCGCAATACGAAACTCTTGACACTTTCCTTCTTTCATTTCTTGTTTGATCCTTACAAGGCTTACGTCGTCATCTTGCTTACTCCGAATTTCATCATACATCGTCAGAGCAAGAGAGAGTGCTGATAGCTGGCCTGCTATAAGTTCTAAACCGAAGTCTAGAATTTCCTTCCTTAAAGGTGAAGACATTGCTTGCATAGACATCAACGTGGCAACTGACTTCCTACTTAAAGCATCAGCCACTTGGTTAGCTTTACCAGGATGATAAAGGATTTCACAATCGTAATCCTTCACCAACTCTAGCCATCTTCGTTGTCTCATGTTCAGATCTCTTTGCGTGAAGAAGTACTTCAGACTTTGATGATCAGTGAAGATCTTACATTGGACCCCATATAAGTAGTGTCTCCATATCTTCAACGCAAAAACAATTGCTGCTAACTCGAGGTCATGAGTAGGATAGTTCTTTTTGTAGTCCTTCAGTTGTTTTGAAGCATAAGCAATCACCTTTTCATTTTGCATTAATACAGCTCCTAGGCCCATCTTGAAAGCATCACTATAGATTACGAACCCATCATTTCCCTTAGGAATTGCCAACACTAGAGCCGTCGTTAATCTTTTCTTCAGTTCTTGAAAACTCTTTTCATATGCATCCGTCCATTCATACTTCTTTCCCTTGCGAGTCAAGTTCATGAGTGGAGCTACTATCTTGGAGAAATCTTCTACGAATCTTCGATAATAACCTGCTAGACCTAAAAAGCTCCTTATTTCACTTGCATTCATTGGTTGCTTTCAGTTGAGAGTAGCTTCTACTTTAGCATATAGTTGGTTTCTTCTTAAAGTCTCCAGTACAATCCTTAAATGCTCCTCATGTTCTTCTTGATTCTTAGAATAGATAAGAATATCATCGATAAATACAACAACAAATTTATCGAAGAAATCCTTGAATACTCTGTTCATCAAATCCATAAAGGCAGCAGGTGCATTCGTCAGACCGAAAGGCATAACCACAAATTCATGGTGACCATACCTCGACCTGAAAGCAGTCTTGGGAATATCTCCTTCTTTAATCTTCAACTGGTGAGATCCTGATCGTAGATCAATCTTTGAGAACATAGATGCGCCCTTGAGCTAATCAAACAAATCATCAATTTGAGGCAACGGGTACTTGTTCTTGATTATCACCTTGTTCAGCTCTTTGTAGTCGATGCAGAGTCTCATAGTGCCATCCTTCTTCTTCACAAATAAGACTGGAGCACCCCATGGTGAGTGACTTGGCCTGATAAATCCCTTGTCAAGTAGCTCCATTAATTGCATGTGAAGCTCCTTTAATTCTGTCGGGGCCATTCTATAAGGTGCTTTCGAGATTGGATCCGTGCCTAGAGCGAGCTCAATCTCGAATTCAGCTTCTCTTTCTGGCGGTAGACTCGTCAGATCATCAGGAAACACATCTTCATATTCATGAACAACATGCACATCTTCAATTCTTGTCTTTCCTTCTTCGCTTTTGTCTACAACGTTCGCCAGATAGCCTACGCAGCCACTTGCTAATAACTTCCTTGCTTTCATTGCCGATAAAAACATGCTGGGTTTCTTTATGGACTCGCCAACATAAATGAACTTCTGATCACCTTTTGGATGGAAGATCACCTTTCATTTTCGGCATTCGATAGATGCATTGTACTTGCTTAGGAAATCCATCCCAAGAATCATGTCATAGTCATGTATGTTGATCACAATGAGGTCGACGAAAAGTTTCCTATTAGAAATCTATAGGGGTACTGCATGCAAATAGTGCGTGGATAATATCACTTCCCTAGAGGGTAGTGTCGTAGTGAATCCCTGTCTCATAGGCTCTAAACGAACCTCTAAATTCTTAGTATATGACATAGATACAAAAGAATGCGTGGCACCCGTATCAAAAAGAATGTAAGCATCGTTAAATAAGCTTGTTATCTGACCTATGACCACATTAGAAGCTTCTGCAGCCATTTGTTCTTTTGTCATGGCATAGATCCGGGCATTCGTCGGTGAGGCTTCAATTCTCCCTTGACTAATAAGTGGCCCTTCAAGGGAGGCTTGCATCTGATGAAGCTGGGCTTGAGGAGGAGGTCTCTGTGAGGCATTGGTATTCATCAACTTGGGGCAGTTCTTTACAAAGTAGTCTTCACGACCACAGATGAAACATTGGTTTGTTCCCAAGTGACATTCCCCTGGATGCTTCTTTCCACATTTGGCACACGGTTGAAATCGCCTGTCATTGTTGTTGCGTTGACCGTCATTGTGCCTCTTATTGTCTTGGCCCTGCTGTTGTGGAGGATTGCCCTTCCTCTTATTGTTCCTCCTGTTCTAGTTGTTGTTGTTGTTGCCATTGTTGTTGTTGTTGTTCCTGTGGGGAGGACGGTTTTGGTTGTTTGCGTTGTTGACCTGTTGGTTGGGTTGAGGCTGGTTCTTTCTTAACTTTGATAGATGAAACTCAGCATGTTGAGCCCTCATAACAACCTATTCTTGGGTCCTTGACGGACTAGCTCCATCAACAATTGCAACAATATCTGGCCTAAGGGCTCTGATCAGTCTTCTGACCCTTTCACCTTCATTCACAACCATCCCTGGACATAAACGGGCAAGCTGGTCAAACTTTGTCACCACATTAGTGACTGACATATCCCCCTGTCGTAAGCTCTCGAACTCCTCATAATGCTTCCTTGTGACATTCATGTGGAAGAACTTCGTGTTGAATTCATGAACGAAGTCAGCCCATGTCATTTTTTTAACATTCCTGCTCTATTCGATGCCATCCCACCATATCCTGGCCTCTATGGTGAGGCAGTACGAGGCATAGAGGACCTTCTTGTTGTGTATGAAATCCATAAGTCTTAGGGTGGCTTCGATCATCTTTAACCATCCCTGAGCTACAAGTGGATCCTTAGAACCCTCAAAGTCCACTGGCCTAACTCTCTTCCATTTGACCAAAAGAGGTTCCTGATAAGCTGCTCTTGGTTTATCACCAGGAGCTAGGACTTTGTTGACTTGAGGCTGTGGAGGAGGAGGAGGAGGCACATCATTGCCTCAATGTTCGTCATTCTGGCCGTTGGCCCTTAAAGCAGCAATTTCCCTTCTTTGGTCTTTCAACTGCCTTTGTAGTTCAGCAATCATTGTCATGAGTCTTTCATTGGTCTGGGTGCGAGTCTACATTCTTCTGTGGCCGTCCATCGTTAATTTCCTAAAATAATTAGGACTTAGAAATAATCTTCCATTTATGAGACAGGTTTTCACTACTAGATCGTTAATCACTAAACATTCAAACCTTAATGTTATCATCCTACTTGCATCAATACATCTAACTTAATAACATACTTACTTGGAGGACTTAGATTGACGTGTGGCGATATGAATTGTAATCGAAAAATCGCTCTGATACCAAAGCCTGTAACGCCCCTTAGCTCAGACGTCACAGATATCGTTACATTCATACATTCATACTTATTAAACCTTAAACATAAACGTAATTACATAGCTTATACAATGTTTTCAAATACAAACATAGTTACACATATATAACCAAGATCCATTCATACATCTAATTTTTTTTTATAACTTATCATTGTTTAAAATAACTTTGTTTAACTTATTCTATATCATAATTTATTCAATTATACTTTAAATTAATCATGAACTTATTTAATAATATAGGTATATCAAGTTGTAAAATCAGGACTTATAAAACAAACATCGCATCCTATCTCCTTAATCAACTCATCATATAAAATTCATTTACTCCCATAATTTGGCAGGCCGAACATAATCGGTAGGCCGGAGTTCCCTCAACCGGCAGGCCGGTAGAGGCTTTGCAATTCAGACCAAAAACTTATCAACATTCGGTAGGCCGAAAACATGATCGGCAGGCTGAACTTTCAGACTTCGGCAGGCCGACCGAGCCAAAATCTTTGAGAAAAACTTAATTTTTAAAACAAACCAACTTTTCATGAAATGTTGCGGAAGTTCATAATTCATTACAAATGATAAAATAACTTATAAAACCATAGTATAAGTATTCTTAAAACTTAACATAAAAATATGTTCAAAATATATAACTATTAAAACATAAAAACGTTCTTCTTGGCGTGCTTCCGATTACAATTCATCGTGCATAGTGCTCACACGCCTCTCCATGTCCTCCACCTAGTCCATGATTTTCTTACCTTTATCTGCAACATGACATAAAACATGATTAAGTTAATGCTTAGTAAATACAAATAATTCTCACAAATTAAAACATTTCATAAACATCATCATCATCATTGTCATCATATCATAAAAGTGCCTTAAGCATAATTTCATAGAACATATCTTTCCTAGCGTTCATCATTTAAAAACTTATTCCATTTTATCTTAAGGGCCTAAGTGTTACACCATAAACAGCATCATAGGCGCGCCATCATGAGAGGAAAAGGGTAGCTAATCCAAAACCAAACATGACATCATAACATTTCATTTCACAACATTGGTGTGCAACACTTATTATGTGATACATATATATATATAATTTTCATACTTTGAAACATGCCAAAATCATCATGCACAACTCAAAATCATTAAAATCTTTCATAGAAATTCATAAGGAAAATATCCATAAAATCACCATGAATATCATTATGAACATAACATTAAATCTTGTAAAAACGTGTTATGTTGCAGGTGAGAATGTACTTACTTTAACAGCTAGCTTACTTAACCTTAAATGATTTGGTGACGAACTCGCGGTCTCGAAGTGCTCATTCCTATGTGTGTTCATGCCATTTTTCCATTTAAAACACAATAAAATTAATACTTAACATCATAGCGTAAATCATCCATTCATATAACATTCACATATACATACATTCATCTCATATTACAAACATAATTCATAACCATAAACATTGTCATTACATAAACATGTTATTATGATTTTTCTTAAATTACAAAAATTACCTTAAGCATATAAAAACAAACCATACATTTTAAACATATTTATCTTTTAAATAAAACGTTTTCGAACAAATACATTTTTTTTAATTTAAAACTCCATACAATCATCATATTATCATGCATAAAATTATTTTATTATCATAAAATCATTTAAACATAAATAACAATTCATAAACAAAATCCAGAAATAACATTGTTAAAATAGTTTTCTTAAAAATAACATGAAATACATTCATTATATATCCTGCATGCACATTCTTGACAACTTTCATGAAAAACATCATATTTACCCCTTAAATATCAATACATTTTTTATACATCAAGATTAAACAGTAATATTTACTGTGAAGGGTAGAAGATAGAAAATTCTTATTTTATCATAAAAAACCGAAAAGACATGACACTTAAAAAAAATCATCTCATAACACATACATGCATAACATATTAAAAACTCGAAACAAATACAATACCTAAAGAAAGATATTGTAGACAGATTGAGGAGGAGAATTCTTTTCAAAAACACAAGAAACGAGTCCTTACCTTGAATTTAACCAACGAAATATGACTTTTCTTTCAATTTTCTTGCAGAAAATTTTTGAGAGAGAAGGAAGTGAAATGCGCAGAGAAGAGAAGAGGAAGAGAGATTGAAAGAACGTCTCAGAAATGAATGAGAGAGGAGTGAGAAGTTGAGAGAAAAATCTGAGGAAAGAAAACGTTAATTTTTTTTTTAACGTAACAATCATAATGAAATTCATTGCCCTTCATTAAGTCCCTCCATTAATTCAGAATTTCTGACTGTTAGGGGGCAATTGGCGTGAAGGAGAGAAAGAAGAAAAAGGAAAGTCAAAACTCTCACTCATCACTTACCATGTTTTGCCCTATTTAAATGGAAAACCATTTAAATTAACACAAATCAATGCAAAGTCAAACCCCTTATTTCCTTAACTGATAAAATCATTCCATTTTTATGCCAATTAATCACATTAAATCATCCAATTAACGTAATTAACTCAGCCATAATTTTGGAGAGATTTCTGTTGACTGCTCCTCAGCCGTGTTCGGCCTGTCGATTTTCCCCTTCGGCCTACTGGTTCCACTAAGTTAGGCCTGCTGATGGGTTTCTTCGGCCTGCAGATCTTAAAAGTTTGGCCTGCCGAACTGTCCATAAATGTCATACATTAAAACATTCACACATTATTGCATCATAATTAAAAATAATTTAAAAATAATCATGAACACTTGAGCACAACGATTCCATGCGGTTGTCACCTGTCATAAAACTTAACATAAAAGTTAGTAACATTAACATCATATATCATTACGTATATCATAAAATATCATTAACGTCGTTTCTAACTTAACGTAATTCATTACATAAAAATAGGCGGGTGTTACATAAACCCCTTTGCTAATTTGCCACAAACCTTCAAAGCCTTTTTGTTATACCAATCCTCGACTAGGAAAGCTTTGTAAATCTCTCTCCAAATCACATCTTTTACTTGTTCCAAATCCTTAGACCTCCAATCTTTTGTCCATACAGGAACGTGCTCTCGACTAAGGACTCCGATCCAATTGCTTAATTCATGGCCGGGTGCACCTTTCGGTTGGCATTTTAAATCAAAAGTCACTTCAATTCTTAAACCTTTCTTTCTCATCCGATGAATTTTTTTCATCAATATGGCCCTTCGCTCGAAGTCTACTTTCAGATCAAATTTGGTTTGCCTTCGTGGCTTACTGCGTTAGTTTCCCATGCTATATTGCGATGAAGATAGAGTGCACTCTTTGTACTTGTCCTCGTACTGGTCACTATCGATCTTGCGAGACATTGTACCTATGCAAAGTAAGCAAAACTAACACACATGTAATAATATTAAATCGCATATTACACATCTTCACATCTTCATATATTCATAAGTTTACAATTTCAATTACACAATTTCACTTATTCACATAATTTCACATATACACATATTCATGAATTTACAATTTCAATTACACAATTTCACATATTACACATATTCACATAATTTCACGTATTCACAAGTTTACAATTTCAAGTTCCCAATTTCATATCTTGACATAATTTCACACATTCACATCTTCACATATTCACAAGTTTACAATTTCAACTACACAATTTCACATATTCACAAATTTACAACTTCAATTGCACAATTTCACATATTACACATGTTCACATAATTACATATATACATAATTACGCATATGATTAGAGGCTAGGTGGGGCGAGGGTGGCGGGGTAGGGGCAGGGCAAGGGGTAGGGGCGAGGGAGGGTGGGTAGGAAGAGGGGGTCATGGTGGGGCCAGGGTGGGTGGGTAGGGGCGAGGGAGGATGGGTGGGGCTAGGGGTGAGTTTGGGGGGGCAAGGGGGTGCGGTGTGGTGAGGGGAATGGTGGGGGCGAAGGGGCCGGGGTGGGGTATGGGTGGGCTAAAGAGGGTTGTGGTGGGGGGTTAGGGGGCCGTGGGGGTGGGGGGGCGGGGTGGGGGCAGGTGAGGGGCGAGTGGGGGTGAGGGGGGCAGGGACGGGGTAGGGGGTGGGTAGGTCGGGGGGGGGGGGTGTGGAGCTAAGGGGCACGTTGAGGGTAGGGTGGGGCAACAAGGCGGTTTAGGGGAGGGTGGGGCGAGGTGGAGCGGGTGAGGGCGAGAGGTAAGGTGGGGGGACGGTGGGAGGGTGGGTAGGGGACAGTGGAGCAAGGGCGGTGGGTAGGGGCTAAAGGGGTGGTAGGGGGCATGGGTGGGGCAGGTGGGGGGTGGGTAGGGGGCGGGGGGTGAAGGGTGGTAGGGGGCAAGGGGTGAGGGGCGAGGAGAGGGTGGGGTGGGGGGCAGGGGCTAAGGTAGGGGTGCGAAGGGGGTGGGTGGGGCGAGGAGAGAAAGAAAGGGAAGGGGAAGAGGAGAGAGAGAGGGAAGGGGAGCTTATCGGCTGCGAGAAGACGACAGCGGTGGAGGTGATGGTGGCGGAGAAAGAGATAAGGATTTTAGAGAGAGAAAAAGAGGGATTTTAGAGAGAGAGAAAGGAATTTTAGAAAGAGAGGTGCGCGGATTAAAAATGGGGGTGGGTGTGCGTTTCAAAAATTTAAGTGGAAAAATAAACCTTCCACGACGGTGTTTACAAAAACCGTCATGGAAGCCTACCAACAACATTTAAAATGCTGCGACTTTTTACATCATTCCATGACAGTTTACGCAAAAACCGTCGTGGAAGCCTATCACAGCATTTAAAATGCTATGATTTTTTACAGCATTCCGCGTTGGTTTTTGCAAAAACCATCATGGAAGCTCACAGCATTTTAAAATGCTTTGATTTTTTTATAGCAATTTACGACGGTTTTTGTAGAAACCGTCATGAAGATATCACAGCATTTAAAATGCTGTGATTTTTTTACAGCATTCCACGACGGTTTTGGCAAAAACCATCATGAAAGCCTATCACAACATTTCAAATGCTGTGATTTTTTTACAGCGTTCCACGATGGTTTTTGCAAAAACCGTCATGGAAGCCTATAATAGCATATCAAATGTTGTGATTTTTTATAGCATTCCACAACGGTTTTTGTAAAAACCATCGTGGAAGCCTATTGTCCCATGACGGTTTTTTCAAAAAACCATCGTGGAATAATTTTTTATGACGGTTTTGTCCAAATTATTTCTTACATATTATTTTCTTTTCTGCCTAGGGTGGCCAGCCCATGTGTTAAGCATCCAATGGTCGATAATGTATACTTTTTCTCTATTTTCACCAAAAATATAACTATAGATAGATATACAAAACCCTTAAAAAAAGATGAAAAATGAAAGAAACTAAAGAAGAATTTTAAAATAAATTAACATAAATTGGTTTATAGATGCTCATTTTTTTATCTTTTTTTTTTTCATTGGTTCCTCAATAGATATCCATTCCACATCTTCACAAAGCAAGTGCAAAACAACATCTTCAAAATTATCTATCTCTTTAACCAGTGGCAATCCCTTTGTGAATGAATGGATGCCCGTGCAATCGTCGGCAACTTCTTCACTATCGATAACTATTCTTGGCTTCATCGGGACGACTAGAGACAACTTCATGTCTTGGGGATTCGTAGTATGAAAAACTTAGATTGCTTATGATGCCATAATGAAGGGATCATTCCTATATCCCAATCTTCTAAAGTGAACCACCATGATGCCGTCATTATCATTCTTAACATAGTTATTGTCGGCCCACTTGCACTTAAAAGTGATATGCGTTATCCCCTATAATCAAGTTCTCAAATGTCTTCAATGAAACCAAAGTAGTTCATGGTCCCATATACCGGATTCTTGTCCTTGGCGGAGGCAATATGCATAGCCTCGGCATGGCGAGTCACACCGCTGTTTTGCATAGGATGCTTTTCATCTCTTTCGCAAATGTAGAAAGTGTAACCATTTATGGAATATGACGTATACCTTATAACTACCAACGATGGTCCTTTGGCTAGGTTCTTCAACTCCTGTGACATGCCTCCATCTTGTGATGTGGAGTAGTTGCCATATATGTGTGCTTTAATCCACAACCGAAAGGTCTGATTGTGTTCATCTTGCAACCACTTCTCATTTCTTGCTCTTTCTAGGTATGCTTTTTTTAATTTGTTTATGTGCACCTTAATGAAAGGCTCCATTTCATTAGCATTGTGAAAAACATAACGACAAGCTTGCTCCCACTCTTCTTGATTTACTGATAAAGGATTGCTAGTAGATAGTCCCCTAGCCTCAATGTTTATAGTCTTTGGCACCCCAATTGCGTCCACATTAGATATGTACTCAGAGCAAAATTCAACCGATTACTCAGCTATGTAACTTTCTACAATACATCCCTTTGACCTATTTCGATTCTTCACATAGCCCTTCAAAACCTTCATATATCTTTCAAATGGGTACATCTATCTCAAATACATTGGTCCATATAACTTAACTTCATGTACTAAGTGCACCGTTAAATAAATCATGATGTCAAAAAATACCGGTGGAAAAAACTTCTCAAGCATGCATAAGGTTTCCACCAACTTCGATTGCAGTGAACCTAACATAAGTGGATCAATTACCTTCAAGCATATTGAATTGAAGAATGAGCACAACTTGAAAATTGCAAATCTCACATCCTTTGTTAGAATTCCCAGCAAAGCAAGTGCTAGTAATTGCTACATCAACACATGACAATCGTATGTTTTCATGCCAATAAGTTTCAAATCCTTCACCGACACTAACTTTTTAAAGTTTGAAGAATGCCCATCTGGCACTTTTAACAAAGTAAACCATTCACAAAGCTTTCTCTTTTTCGCTCTGGATAACGTGTGGTTTGTCGAAGGTAAGTAAGTGCAGTTCTCTTTTTTCTCGAGAAACAAATTAGGCCTAATGTCCATTTCCATGAGATCCAACCGAGCTTTTTCACCATCTTTAGTCATGCCTAGAATGTTAAGTAACGTGCTGACTATGGATTAACAAACATTTTTCTCAATATGCATAACGTCCAAGCAATGACGAACAAAAAGTGTCTTCCAGTATGGAAGATCAAAAAAGATTGATCTTTTTTTCCATAGTCCATCAATCGACAACTTGTCCTTACCTCGCTTTCTCTTTCCAAATACGACTCTTATATCTTTTATCATTTCAAATATTTGTTCACTTTTCAAAGGACGAGGAGGGTCTCTTTCTTTGTTGTTGCCATCAAAGGCTTTCTTTTGTTTGCGGTAACGATGATCTCTTGACAACCATATTCTATGACCAAGAAAAATGGTTTTCTTACCATTCTTCAACCGTTTGTGAGACGTTTCCATCATGCAAATAGGACAACCAATAGAACCCTAAACCGAATAACCAAATAAATTGCCATATGTAGGGAAGTCGTTAATTGTCCATATCAACATTGCATGGAGTGTAAACGTCTCTTTTCGGTAAGCATCTCTAATTTCAACTCCATTTTCCAACAACTTTTTTAGGTCATCGATTAAAGGTGCCAAGTATACATCAATGTCATTGCTTGGTTGGTGAGGACCCAAAATCAATAAATACAACATTAAAAACTTCCACTTCATGCACATCTTTGGAGGGAGATTGTAGTTAATAAGTATTACCAGCCAAGTGCTATGCCTACTACTCATGTTACCATGTGGGTTCATTCCATCCGTCGACAAAGCAAAATGTATGTTTCTTGGATCTACACTAAAGTTGGGATGATCGGCGTCAAAAGTCTTCCATTGTGATTAATCCACTAAGTGTCTAAGCATAACATCATCCACCCATTTGTCATGATGCCATGCCAAATTCTTGGCATGTTTTGGTTTTTTGAATAAACGCCTCAAATGTGGTACCGGTGGAATGTACCATAACACTTTCTTTGGCACTTCATTCTTACCGTCTTTTAACTCCTTTATTTTCTTCCTCCTTGCTTGTTGACAGATTGGACAATAATTCTCATCCTCATACTCATTTCTATTGAGAACACAATCATTTTCACAAGCATCAATTTTCTCATATTCATTCCCAAAGTACTCAAAGTCTTCTTAGCCTTATACATACTAGTTGGTAATTTATTACCCTCTAGTAAAAGCCTTCCTAAAAATTCCAAAAACTTTGTAAAACTAGAATTTGACTACCCACTGGACGCTTTCAAATTCCATAATCCAACTAAAGCGGACAATTTAGTGAAATTGGTACACCCTTCATACATGGGTGTCTCGACCTTATTCATCATTATTTCAAACAAATCTGGATGGTGCACGAAGTGTTCTTCTAAATCATTGACCATGTCAACCATATTATGCTCCATAATAGCTTCCTTTTCTTTACTTACTAAAGTTGGATTGAAATTAGACTCGCTATGAAAATGCCACATTTGATAACTACTTATAATTCCATTTCAAAATAAAAGTCCTCTAACAATTGGAATTGGATACAATCTATGGTTTCCACATTAAACATAAGGACACCGAATTTTATCACCATTGGAATGACGTTTGGCAAAATCCAAGAACTTTTCCACACCATTCACATACTCTCTAGACACATACTCTCTAGACAAGCAAAAATCTCATAACCATTTCCTATCCATTTTGCAAGTCCTAAATCGAAATAATAAATAGTAAATATTCAATTAAAATTTAATTTCACAAATTATATATATACCTACCTATATATATTCTCTAATCATAAATCAAAAACATCACCCATCATAAAACAAGTTACATATACTCATTATAAAACATATAAATCATACCCATGATCCACAATACAAATTTCACGGAATAAACAATTATTTATCAATTTCGGATTAATTATAAAATAAAATCAATAACAATTTATCAATTTCTAACAAAAACTTACAATTTGGGTTGAGATTAAGGAGTGTAGAGACAGAGAGGGACAGGGGCAGCTGATTCAAATGAGTCTGTGTTCGTATTTGAAAAGTGAGTTTTTGAATTGTATCTGAATATCGAGGTGGGAAAAAAGGTTTAAAGTAAGCTGCCATGACCTCTTTTTTTTTTTTTAATAAACCATCGTGGTAGACAGTATATACCACGACAGTTTTTTAAAAAATCATCGTGATAGCTCCCACCTCATTCCACAACGGTTTTCATTTTCACGGGCATAAATCGCCTCGTTTTTTTCTCCTTACCATGATGGTTTTTGAGAAACAGTTGTAAATTAAAGGTCGTAAAATAAAAAAATTTGTTGTAGTGATATTTGGTGATGTCGCTTGCTTGATTCGTCTTGGATTTCATTTTCTTTCTTTATGTTACTATATATTTTGTGACAATGAAATGTAGACCCAAATAATGGTTAATATCTTAATCCAAAAAATTTCTAAAGTAGAAATATATTATAAATATGAATTGCAACCCTAGTGGATAATCACAGGACAATTGCATTTGATAAAAAAGAACAAAGAAAAAGAAAAAATTATTGGCACAATTATAAGGTTTCTTTTTGGTCCAATTTTTGTGTCGTAATCAAGGATGAAAATATTGGTACTGGTGGAAATATAAGTACTTTAATCTTATAGAAATTTTGATGAAAATAATGATGTTGGTGAAATTTTTGACAAAAATTAAGAAAATTACAGAAATTTTATGTAAATACATCTCTAATACTTTAAGATACGATAACCATTAAAAAGAAACATAAATAAACTTGATCTACATAATAAACTCCATACACACTAATTTATCAATAACAAAAGGAAGTTCTATGAGGGTCAAACATGGTTGGCATTCCATCTTGATTCGAACAATATTGGTGCTAGTGCATGTTATTTGAGTAGTGCTAAATATAATATGCCACATATAAGTTTATTCACTTCTTTCTGCTATATTTTCCATGAATAGGAAATTGCAAATTCTCCCAATTGTTTGGTGGTGGTATCCTTATATAAGAATAATTAAACATTTTATAATCATCATAGTTTTCAAAGTCCTGATTGTTTGGATAATAAGCATAAGGAGCCTCATTGGAGGGGCTGCTATAATTGGATCCCAAATTCGTTGGTTGTAAACTAATGAAAATATTATTTTCATCCGATGTTTGCACTCTTAATGTGCATAGGACAAATATTCATCTATTGAAAGTATAAAATACTGATAGATTATTTAAAAATAATAATCCATTAAATTTTGTAATTTTCAACATTAACCAAAATTTGGCTGAAATTTTCACATGTATTGAAATTTTAAACAAATTATACTGCAGATTTTCCAATATCGATATTTTTACCAAAATTTATCAATATTACTGATATTCTTCGATATTCTTTCTAAATCGATATTACAATGAAAAGATATTTCGGTACCTCAAAATTTTTAAAATTTCATCGATATTTACGCCCATGGTTGTAATTATCTACTCATTCCTATAATCATAATAAATAATCATGATTTAATTTCTATAAAGACACCTCTAATTCTTAAATTAATGATGATCCATGTGAATCTGATTAGTCGCAAGTTCATTAATTTATGATTCTTTCAACTAAAAAAAGTCCATTGATGCTTCAAACTAATAGATTTGGAAACCCTTTCGATATTTTTTAATTTAAAGTGTAAAATTAATTGATGACAAAGATGCTCTTGAACTCTCTTATTCGAGTTCGAGATTTGCTTATTATTATTATTATTTTGAGATCCTTTGTCCCTTTCACTCTTGGGGTTTTTCTCTAAAAATTGTCCTATTTGTCATATGATCTCAACTTCATCACATGTGCTAACAATGACACTAATCATCTCACTTCTGAAGGCTTGTCATTGACTTATACTACTTCCCCGTATACATTGGAGACATAAGGTCCTTTTGGTAAATATATTTGAATTAGTGATTTGATTTAAGTTAGTGTAATTTGAATTAAGATTTGAGTTAGTAATTTGAATTGTTATCTGAATTGGTGTTTGGATGTGCATTTAGGTTTTAATTTGAGTATGGAATAAAATTAGAATTTGTGTTTGGAGAGGTAGTGAAAATAGTTTTTTATTTATTAATAAATCTAATAAAATATTAATGTTAATGATCTTAAAAAATATGCAATATGGATCTTGATTTATTCCTCTCTTCACTAGGACCACAATGAAAAAAAATATCTCAATTGGATATCAAATTAAGAAGTTATCATTTTTTTCCTTAAATGTAAGAGAGAGAATTTTAGTTTTTACTGTAGTAGAGATACTCGAGTATCAAAAGTTTAGGAGAATGAGAACTCTGAAAACTTAGATTCTTGATACTCAAAAGATTTGGATTGTCGAGAAAACAAACATATATCTAAAGGATTCTTAATACACGAATACAAATTTAAGTCTATTAAATCCAAATAATACTCGAAACAAACAGACCTATAATGTTTTTGGATAGCAAAAGTCAAATTTACCCTTAGCTATAACAACCCGCTCCTTCAAAAAATCAAATTAATTCTGTTTTTGAATTTTTCAAAAATAGGTACTTAATGCTTTCTGGAAAAAAAAAAATCCTACAATTGAGAATCTATGCCATAGACTTCATCTTTTTCAAATTATTCATGTACAACACTTTTTGCTGACAAGAAATCAATAAGGCGCAAGCCCAGTTGCAGATTTGGTCCAGTGCTAGCTTTGACCCGTTTACGTCAATGAAAAAATAATAATAAGTGACGTGTCACAACATTTATATGTTTTTATTTATGTTTATAATTTTTTTATAGTTCAAATTTATCACATTGTTTTTACATGAGGGAGGAGTATATTGAAGGGAAAATCCTAGGTTTATGTCTTTGGAACGACTAACATTGTATCTAAATAAAAAAAAAAATTATATGTTTTGTTCACTTTTAACTAGTATATTTGTATGACACAATCCAATACTTCAATATACATGCATAAATTCAAAGATTTTTTTTTCTTTGATTTTTTTTAATATTCTTCTAACCTTCTCTTTTAAATTAAAACAATTACTTTCATGAAAAAACAATATTTACTTGAGAATTAATCTTTATCATTTGACTTTTAGTCTAATTATTTATTTTATTGTGAATTTATAGGCAAATTTAAGTATTTAAAATTTTGTTGCCTCTTTTGTTATTTAATCTTATTTATTTTTTCCATAAAATTTCTTAAGAATTCTCTCATTATCTCTATATTTGTTTTTGGTATTCATTATAACCAATAGATTTGTGTTTATTCTTATTTCCTTGGAACTCATAAGCAAATCAATAGGCTAGTAGATGGTCTATTTTCTAGTATTTAGATTGGGCGATTTTAAGCAATTTTGTTATTTGGTGGGTGAATTGAGCAATTTGTTTGCAAATTTTAATTTTTCTCCTTTTATTTTTCATAAGATTAAATAAAGCTTTAAAACTACATAAAATATTTGCTGGGGACTTAAGTTGAAATTTATAGACTATTTTGACCTTCAAACATGTAAAATTCAATATATATTTGCTTAATTTTTTTTTTTGGAAGGGGATTAGCATAATTTAGTATCTATTACAAAGAGAAAAAAAGTAAGGAGATAGTTTTTATTACATAGTTTAACAAAAAAATAAAATAAATGTAAGGCTGTATGTTTTACTCAGTATTTTTTAAGGCTTCGTAGCATAAAAAATAACGAATAAAAAATAACGAAGACACACACATATGACTTAAAAAAAAAAAGCAAAACAAAACAATAATCTTTTAGTAAGTGAGCGTATATATTTTTTCCTTTTTTAAAAAATTAAGATTTCTTTTCTCATTTTCTCACTTTTTATTTAGCTTACGAGGAAGAACAAACAGAGGGAGCAAAAATTAAAATGGCAGATTAAGGAGGCACAATCTCTTTTCTTAATTGGAAGATTAAGATAAATACCATATTTTTAAAACTTTTTGAAGTAAACAGTAGGGTTAAAAATATTTATGGTAAGTAGTAGATTTATGATGAAAATAATTTATTTATTGTGTAAAGAAAAATTATTTATATTAGAAACAAGGGGATAAATAAATTATCTATACTTTATAAAAATAAAAACTATTTATATTATAAATAAATTATTTATACAATAAATTTGCTATTTATTAAAATTAATTTTAAAAAATTAATATTTACTACAATTTTCATTTTCCTTTTTTATACCCAAAAAAAAAAAGGAAGTAGCAACAAATGCAACCTGTAAGGGCTTAAGGCACACTGTAGGCTGGGCTTCTCCATTTGGGGCCTTCAACATGGGCTTGGGCTGTATGACTCCATTTGAGAGTAAATTAAGGAGAATTTTCATAACCGTTAACTTTTAAGATTTACGTTTTACAAATATCAAACGCGCTCATTTATAGTGCAACTTATTATGTAATATAAGTGATGGTGTAGTATAAAATTTTTTAAGGATGGCATGACTAAATGCGACTTTTAAAAATGTGACATAACATGTAATTTTCTCTAAATAAGGTAGGATATTACTTTATATTGCATTGAGGCACTTGTTTTTTTATCTTTTATTGATTCATACTATTTTTTCTAAACAAAAGGCTAAAATACCCTTAAAATACATATTGTCTAACACTAGCCCAAAATATTCAAGATCAATTCTTTCTTTATATTCTTTACAGGTAGTATATTTTAAATCTTCTCATAAATTTGGTAAGATTGAAACACAATACTACAGAAATAGTATTTGTCAAATTTGGTGCCATAAACTCTGTAATATATATTGATAAGAAGGAAAAACAATTGTAAGAAAAACCTAACCCGTTGAGGGAGTTTTTCGGGTTATTTTTTATTTTATACCTTGCATTTTAAGTTTATAAAAAAGACCCCTTACATTTGAATGTTTATGAGATTATATTTTTAAATTTCAAACTCGTTAATTTTGTACCTTTTCATATTTAATAGTAGATTTTGACCTTAAAATTTACAAATTTAACTTTTGCATCTTGTACTGTAACAAAAAATAAATCATAAAATGAGAAAGTCAAAAAATAATATTGTCAAGCTCAGTTGCGAAGTTTAATTTGTCAATTAGTAATTTTATCACAAGTTTATCTATAAGCTTTAAAGGGAAATTCACCAATTCATAATTCAAAATGAACTGTTGACGAAGAAAAAGGTACAAATCTGATATAAATTTGAAGTTTAAAGATGTAGTTTCAGATCTAAAATAGAGGGTTACTTTTTACAGAGGTTATGAAATCATTGATATCCCAAAATTAGGGGTAAAATAGTAAATTTATTTCATAATATAATTGTGACTATAACTCTATTAGTCACAATATTTACAAGTTGTAATTAACTCTCACAACTCTTACGTTTGTTCTGTTCTTTTTTTTTTTTTTTTTTTTTTTTGGGTGTCTAAAGTTAAGCTTTATGTAGTAGTAATTAGTTGTATCGACAGACATCAATATTATTGATTCATTTTTTTTATCTGCATATGTCCTTGCACATTTGCTTCATTATACTAATTCCTATTATTAATTATATATGTTTTTCATGAGTAGTCTCCTTAATTGGTTATCAGTTGTCACAACTCACTGGGGGAAAGAAAGTCGAGAGCCAGAGAAGAATCAACTTAAAACAATTATAGTTCTATGAGGTTCATAGCTGTTTGTTTTGTTTTTACTCCAAAAAAATAATTACAAAAAATTTTGAACCACACAAGAATACTTCCAATATTTAGGATTAGATTTATAGAAAGGAGAAACCCAGCAATATTTTTGAAAGAATTCACTTGGGACTATGGACCCACAAATCTATGGAAGCAGCAACCGACGCAACAATTCCTTGCTCGTGAACCGTAGAAGGAGTTGTGTTTTGAGACAAACACATATTCACAATAAAGCTGGGGTTGTCGTTTGGCCTAAGGTACGGCCTTATAATTTCACGGGCTGTTCATGTGAGCCTTGGGATCCATAATCCATCCAATTCTAAGCACTTTTTTTGACATTGAAGATCAAAACCAGCCAAAAATCTTTCCAACAATATTGTGCTTTTCCATGGCTCTCGTAGACCCTTTTTTGCTGCCTAATCAATAATTCTACTGGTGGCGCTGATACGTACGTGGTTGTTCTGGATAGTTCCTCTGGTATACGCCAATGTCATAACATGCATATGGTCAGCCAGAGCAGAGACATTATTATTATTATTTTCTGCGGTCCTCGTGATGATGACCGCGTATATTTTTCGTCTAATTAGTCATTCTACTCTGATAAATATGCATGTTAATTCAAACTAAGCTTATATACATGATACATATATAAAATGAGTTAATAACTTATATACATGATACATGAATAAAATGAGTTAATTTCACTTTCAAGTCTTGTACTATATTCCTTATTTCACTTGGTTCTCCAACTTCAAAATGTTTTGAATTGTACTTTATGCTCCTCTTCAAATGTTTAATCGGTTTCTTTTTATTTTTATTTTTTAGGTTCTTCTTGCATGTTTGGCCTTTAAGCCACAAACTTGTAAAGAACTTAACGCATGCCAACCTCATATTACGGGATAATGAAGGGTATTTTATACATGTCATGGCTTTAGGATGACTTAAAAAAAAAACTCTCACGGATATAGTCTAAAGTAGACGGTCCTAATTTTTATTTTTATGCTATATATATTGTTGAAATTTATTTTTTGCCCCTCCTTAAAATATGAAATCAAATGTCCGTCTCCTCTCACATATTGTTGCTTCAAGTGTTAGAACAGGCAATTCAGCTATTCTAACTCTAATGGTAGTGATGCTAGAGCGTACGTTCTCTTCCCCTAATAGTCGTCCATGAATTGTACCAGTTGGAAGACTCTCCATCCACACCTTCCCAAGCGTAAAAAGTACACAACCGCCATTAACTCTATCCTCAACGAAGAGCCTACATTGTTTGGGCTCTTGACGAAGAGGTGACAATTGGACTTCTAGAGCTACTGGAGCTTCTGCTACATTATTGGGAAGGTTACATCTAGCTTTGACGCTATTGCATTGTGAGATGCTATCATCCATCGACTTGGCACATCCTTGGGAAATGAGCTCCGTCACAAGACCTCGTAGTTTTGCAATCTCCATCTACATCTTCGACATTTGAGAATTCAATTTTGAAGTACCTGATTGGAGGTCGAAGTATTGAGACTGCTTCACATACTTCGATTGACAGCGAACACGTCCTAAATGTTCTGGTTTCCTTAGTGCCCTCGTCAAAATGTCATCATTACCGATCGATTGGAAGCTCCCTTGATTTTGTTGCGTTGTGTATTCATCTTGTAAAACAACACAGCCATGTTATTGAAGCAATCCTTCATCTGGTATTAAATTATAAATTAATTGTTCGTGACAAGTAAAGTTACAATCAAGTTCCCAATTTTTGCTACTTTTGGATTTTTGAACTAGCCATCGAGACCTTGACATGATTTGACCCACAACTCCTCTCGTGTTGGTAGCACGCCCTTCTTTGCAAACTGTGTTACGCTATGTTAGTGACATAGTAATGATAGAATAATTGATATATGTAATATGAGTAAAATATTAGTGTACCAAGGATTGCTCGAGCTCTCTATATCCGACTCGGCCAACCATAAAGCAGTATTCATTTTTCGCTCTTATTTTTCTTGCGTTTGATGATAGCAGTTGGAATTCGGTGGAACATCAACACCGCACAAAAGCTTCCCAATTGTCATCGTTTATAGAGGGATAGTAGTGTACTACCATACGAGGCCATTTATATACATTTTCATCCTCTTCTAGAATGGAAAGGTATGGCTGTATGAAGGTAACGTAAGGTTGGATCTGAACCCCTTTACTAATTCAAAACAAACCTTCAAAGCCCTTTTCCTATACCAATCATCGACTGTGAAAGCTGCATATATCTCTCTCCAAATCACATCTTTTACTTTATCTAAATCCTTAGACCTCCAATCTTTTGTCCATATCGGAATGTGCTCTCGACTAAAGACTCCGATCTAACTGCTTAATTCATGGTCAGGTGCGCCTTCCAGTTGGCCTTCTAAATCAAAAGTCACTTCAATTCATAAACCTTTCTATCTCATCCAATGAATTTTTTTCATTAATGTACCCATTTGCTCAAATTCTACTTTTGGATCAAATTTGATTCACATTCGTGGCTTACTGCGTTGGTTTCCCTTGCTATATTGTGATGAAGATAGAGTGCAATCTTCATACTCGTCCTCGTACCGGTCACTATCGATGGGGCGAAACATTGTACCTGTGCAAAGTATTCAAAAAATAACACATACATACTAATATTAAATCACAAACTACACATCTTCACATATTCCACTTCTTACATTTTTGCACAATTTCACATATTTATTTAATTTCACATATTACACATATTCACAAATTTAGAATTTTAATTATATATATAATTTCACAAATTGCACGTATTTACATAATTTCACATATTACACATATTTACATAACCTCACATATTACACATATTCACAAATTCACAATTTTAATTACATATATAATTCCACAAATTACACATATTCAAATAATTTCACATATTACGCATATTCACAACAAATGGGCGAATGGAGTGTTTGGCTCCTAATTATGAATACACCTGTTGGCAACGGGAAATGAGATTCATAGTAATTGTGTTTATTCGACGTGCGAAGATTAATTAAATTATAGAAGGCCGTTCGAATCCATACAAAAACTCCTTGCTGGTTCAATTTTCTAATCCAAATGCTAAGGACGTATTACCAAGTACACATATAATCACCACGTTGAGCCTAGATCACTAACAACATGTATATTTGTTTAAAGTACACTTCAATATTATTGATCAATATATTAAATCCATCAGGTAGCCACCATGATTAAATAGGTTTGGAGCATCAATTTTCTTTAATTAGTGATCCCTGTCATGTTTTCAAGATTATACAAGTGTCTTTCTCTTTATATTAATTTATTCGTGAAAATTAAGACCATCTTAAAATTTATATTGGGTTGCTGCATGAAACCAATATATATATGACGAAAATCTAAAATATTCGCGCGTAAAGCACCAGCCCCACGATTTAACTATATCCTTCAATCCCTGTCATTGTATTGTAATTAGCCAAATAAAATATATATCTGCGCAGGTTTGAGTTCTAAAATATATTCGTTCAATTAACATAAACGTTAAGGAAATATTCTTTGGCTGCAAATAAAAACACTTTCTATATCACTGGAGTTCTAAAATATTTCTTAGAAAAAAAAAGGTTGTAATTAAATATGATTTTTATACACTCTTTTTAGTACTGGATTGAGATAATGAATATATTCAGGAGGGCTTTTTAGGTGTTTTTAATTTTATGAGTTAAAAAGATATTTTTGAAAGTGGTTTTTGTCAAAAGGTATTGACTTTTCAGAAGTACTTCAAGTCAAAACCTAAAATATTTTAAAACCATTTTGAGTTTTTCGACCTCTTTAAGTTTTTTTATTTTTTAAATATGGTTCTAAATATTTATTAAAAACCACAGTTTTTACTTATCTTTTTCAATTGACTAAAAAACACAAACAAAAACTCTCCTATAAACAGGCCCAATATATCCCTTTGTCAACCGAATCACGTACGGAAATATTAACTGTTTAATTATGTGTTTATTAGTCAAATAAACTATGATTAATTGGTGTGAAAGCATGCCTAAAAAAAAAATTGTGTGAAAGCACTTCTTTCTTTTTCTTTTTCTTTTTTTTTTAAAAAAAATTTTGAAAAGGGTTCAAAAGCATTTGAAAAGTAGGTAAATGCGCATTTGTGTCATTTTGCTGGTTAATTTCTCCAATAATATATTTCCCTGTTTTAATTACTTTGGGGAGGAAAAAGGCAAAGGAAGAAACATAATAATTAAAGGAAATGGGACATCATTTATTTGAATATCAGCCTAAATCGAACAAAATCCTAGGCCGTGCGATTAAATTATGTCACTAGTTGTCTTGTTAAGGATGACGACAAAAACATTGCTGGGAATAACTTAAGATTGAAGCATATAATTTTATGTTTTAGGCATCTATTAATGCTCATTATTGCTCCTTTTATAAGACATAATTGTGAAAAACATAATCAACATCAATATTTACAATAAAAAAGATGCTCTTTATCACATGTTGTTATTATACAGCTTAGAGAGGCAGGGGAGACATATGTAAGTGGAGAAATGAGGTTACGTGGTTAAAATATATTTTGGTTGCCGACTGAATATATTGCATTAATTTCATTCATATACCCTTCTCTTAAACAATACAAACTTTTGGTCATTTGCTTGTCTCAAAGCTAAAGTTTAAAAAGCTAAAGATCGAATATGATTGTTATTATATTACTTAAGTGATAATTGGTCATGGAGTGTTCCTCTCCAATTTGGAAATTTTGTTAATTTCCATTATAAATATTTAATAAACTTACTTTTCATGTAATAATTAATTTATAACAAACAAAGCAACTTCTCTGAATTAACGAAATCACTTACTGAGAATCATTATCGAAGGCTAAACTTTTTTCTTTTATACTTTATAAAATGAGTACGACTTCTAGTATATACACCAGGGTAGGGGGTGAACGGCGGACGGTTTGACGATTTTTGAGCGGATGCGGTGCGGTTTTTTTGGATGGCGGGTTGGCGATTAACCAACATGCAAACCGCCCACCATATGGCGGGTGGTTTCGGTTTGGTTTTGGGCGATTGTGGGCGGGTGCGGGCAGGTTGAGGCAGTTTAGACCTATTCTATTGCCTAATGTAATTTTTTGGACCTTTTTTTTAGAAAGTGAAGAAAATTTATAGAAAATATAAGGTGATAATACATAAAGCATTCCCAACAACAAGCAAGTTTGATGCCTAAAGACAGTGACCATATTTAAAAGTACAAATTAAAAAACATAATCATTCACTACAACAAGAAATATCAACTACAGATGAAGTGATGAACAAAGTCAAGAGTCCATAAGGATTAAAGCATATTCACTGGGTTCGAAAATAATAGAATGCTACAAATAAAATGATGAACAAAGCCAAGTGTTCTTTTTCTTTTTAGGGCTTTCTGTACTAACTTACTTGATTTGAATTTTGATCACTTCACAAAATAATAGGAGAATTTCCAATTTTCAATATGTCAAGAGGCAACCGAGCCCATGCTTGGAGTGTTGGATTGTTCAATCATCTCTAAAATAAGAACAAAATCAAATAAATGATAAGTTTTTTTTTTTAAAAAAATATAGACGGACGGGTGCAGGTTGAACCCGCTCTCAAAAACTTAAAACCAAAACCGTCAACCTAAATATATTGGTGGGCGGGTTTAACCCGCCTGCCAGTAGGTTGTTAACGTAAACTCGCTTTTTTCAAGATGGACGGATGCGGATGCGGGCGGTTGACGTATGCGGGACGGTTTTTGTACAGCCCTACACCAGTGGACCATCCTTAATTACAAAGCTAATTAAAATGTGTTTATCACCAATCACTGTGTTTTGGCTCCAGCGTAGACCGACGGAAAGAGAGAGAGATTGTAGCAGCTGGCACACAGGTTTTACATAAAAAGTATGCAAAATCCAGTTCGTCATCGTTTTTATGTTAATCAATTTTGGAAATTATTACTAGTGCACTTTTTGTGTATGGTGAATCTCCCAAACTTGACAGCGTGACACCTCAATTAAGATATAGACAAATTCAAATAATTTGTTTTCCCAACACATCATGATCTTCATGTGTGTGTGTATTAAATCTGAATCCTGATCATTTAGAAGTTAATAATCAAGCCTTTGTGGGAAGAGTATCTGGAGCACTACTTGTGCACTACCAAATATAAATTACTGATTAAAACAAATTAAAAAAAAAGTCAGACTAAAATAGGAATAGTAGCAATAAGACTTGCACTAAAAAAAAAAAAAATAGAGAGCGACAAGAAACACTAGAGTCTTAGCAAGTCCTTTATCATATCAACAAAAAGAAATAAATATTTATCTGTACAATTATTGTCATATGTACATAAGTTATGCATATTAATCTTTCAATTAGGTAGACCATCGTACTAGGTCTTTCCTTCAAGTTATGCATATTAATCTTTCAATTAGGTAGACCATCGTACTAGGTCTTTCCTTCTTTTTTCCTAAAAGGTGAACAATTTATAAGAAGATCATCCAAAAACTTCTTACACAACTATATGCTTATGTCTATTTCACTCAGTACAAACACCAACTTTTCTGATGGATTTCAATTTGTAACCATAAAAAAATCAAAGGGGTTTATTCCTCCTGAAAAAGGTAAAGAAATTTAGTTTGAGCTCTATGAGCCACGCCTACACAGTTCAAAATACATATATTAATGCAAAAGGAAAATTTCTTGTGACAAAGAAAATTTCGGAAAACTACTTCTATGCCTCTTGTTTTTTTTCTTCTATGAAGAAAACTGTTTATGATTAGGCATGTACAAACATATCGTCGTGCTCATATGGAAAGCTAGTAAAAGCTCACGCGCAAGAACTAAAAAAGAAAATAAAAAAATAAAAAGTCAAGAAACTATACCTGAAAAGAGAAAGGTTGTTATCATGTTGGTACGTTGTTTTTTAAAAAAACATCGTATTAGTATTTTGTTATTTGGAAGATATCAAAATAATACTTATAGTTTTGAAACATTTATTTTAGATGTGTGTTTTGTGTCGTAAAATTTCAAAGTTACCTTTTTATTAATCAATCTTAAATTATTTTATTGAAATTATAAAAAAAATAAATACAAACAAAACCAAAAAAATAAATAAACCCATATATATGCTTTTTATGATTTTTACATAATTTTTTGTTTTAATTTTCAATTATAGTTTTTACAAAATTAATTTGAAGTTAATTAATAAAAGAGTAAATTTGAATTTTTTTTGTAAAAATCAAACTCAAGATACTGTAACAAAGTACTCTTTTACTAGTTTCTAAATGATAAGGTATTATGTTTTTCTAAAACATAGATACGAAGGATTATAACTCAAAAGAGAAAGAAAAAGAGAAAGAGAGACCCTCCTACCAAAAAAAGAAAGAGAGAGAGAGAGAAAAGAGAGACCCACTTGGAACTCGGCATTGTTAACTCAGGGTGGAACCGAGTCAACTCGGATTCAATTACAAAGAACTGCAATCTTCTTCGTTTAGAAAGAAGGAAATGACAGAGGGAAAACAAAACAAAATGCATTAAAGTTAAAGTAATGTATAAAACTAGTCACTCATTTAGTTAGCACATAGACCAAGCTCTCTTCCACAAAAACAAACAACAAAACTCTCTGTCTGTCTTCTTACTGTAGCAACTGTATTTTAACTTAACTTACTGCTAGAAATACGTGATATGTAATAATATATATAAAACGAAAACGCTATCATACAAAACGCAACCTCTCTATACCTGTCCAATTGAACGACTCGATCGATCTGATCACAAAAATCACAAATTATGCTATTGATCGGACGGTGGAGAGAAAGAGATAATCAGGGGGCGGATTTCTCGGCGTAGCTGTTGACGAGGGCGAGGGCATTGCTGGTGTGCTTCTTGACCTCGGTCGCCCGATCGCAGATGTCCTTCTTGACCGGCCCGTCGGCGACGTCCTGGAAACCGTCCGTACAGGTCTCCTGGTCGGTGAGGGCGGCGCTCATCCACGTCTGCACGTTGCTCATCTGGAACCGGAACGACTCGCCGCCGCCAGCCCCGGCACCGCCGACGTTGAGGTGGCGCATCTGTCTGAGCGAGCCGCGGATCTCGTCGACGGCATCGCCGAAGTTGGAGAAGCAGTCGTGGAGGGCGGCGGCGGCGCGGGGGTCGGCGCCGTAGTCAGCTTGGCGGGATAGGTTCGACACGTAGGCGGCAACGTGCTTGGCCTTGGCGAGGCTGACGGAAATGGCCACCCGAGCCAGCTGCTCCGGGTTCCGCTGCACCGCCGCCGAGTACCGGGAGAGGGAGGTGTAGCACACATCCGGATACAGGGTTGCCGCGCAGTTCGAGCGGATGAAATCCGTGCCGTTGGTGTTGGATTCCGTGTCGGCGTATCCTACGGCTGGGATTGGTTTGATGAAGAAGAAGATTATGAAGAAGAGTAATGAGGATAAGAAGTGAAGAGGAGTTGGACGTTGGGTTTTATCCATTTGTGTTTGTTTTTGTTTTGCTTTGCCTTGCTCTTTTTCCTTTGTTTTTTTTCCCTCTCTTTAATCTCACAAAACCTTTTTTCGGATTGGCGCTGTTGGAAGTTACGACTGTTTTTTGGTTTGTTTGTGGTGTTTAAGTAGGCGCGGTTGTTCGAGTTTATTTTTTCTTTTGTCCTTCAATTTTGCGCTTAATTACGAGGGTGCCATGGTTGTTCGTTTCAACTTTTGTATGTTTTTTATTGATTTTCTTAATGTAGGGCGTAAAGGGTTTAGAGTGGGCCATGGTGTGATACTGTATAAGGGATAAAAAGGAAGGAAAAAATAGGAAAAAAATATATCAAAATGATTTCAATGTATTTTTTGATTCCGTTCTTCCTTTGTGTGCCGTAAACGACAATTAGGAGTATATGCCATCTAAATTGTGCAAACATGTTAATGATGTTATAAAGTATGGGCACTTTAGACTAGTCTCCAACATTGCAACTGTCTAGCTTCTAGTTATTTCCTTCAAGGGAGAGTAACATATCGAGGCGCTAATTTAGATATAGATTTTTACTGACAACATTCGTAATATAATTACTATGCTATCTCAATTAGTAATTTTGTCATATTGATATATATAGCATGTGAATTTGACTTACCACATCAATAAGGTAGCCCATTTAATATATTGTCACACTAAAATAGTGTTTTGACACCTCTAGCATTGTTTCATATAGAGTAACCTTTTCTCAATGAATATCTTTCATGACATAACAACATCATCGATTTTTACCAGTCTACAACAAATTTTGTCTTGTTTATTTAATAATTGTCATATACTCCTTTTTTTTTTGAATGGATATGCTCCACATTATTTAAGTAATAACTGTTAGATTTGTATGCTATATGATTAGCATTTTCTTATATTACATTGCTCCCTAATGCTTCATGAAAATCAAATGTTGTATATAGTTTTATCAAATTGTGCAAAAGATACGGTCGGGTGGGGGTGGGGGTGGTTTGACTTGAGTGGGAGCGCGTAATAGGAAAGCAAAGTGAAGCATGGCCTTTCACTTTACAACTGCGTTTTTTGAATTGCGGCCAAGAATGCGTGAACCAGATCAACGGTTCAGCTGCTGCCCAATTTTAATAATCAACGGCTAATATTTTATCACAAAATCACAAGCCAAATGATAGGCCACTACTAGGTGCGTCGGCCGCACGCGGTACACGTACGGAGTGTATTACAATTATGCATTACAAAACGCACCATTCTAAACATATATCATTGCTTAAATGGACCACTCGTTAAGCAGCGGAGCAAATAATAATAATAATAATAATCAGGGCTGAGTATCAAAGAGACAAAATATAATTTTAAGAGAGATAAAATATGATTTTTATAAATTTTATCAACAATATTGAAAGAAAAATATAGTTTAAGGGTGATGATCATCCAATACTCTGGTCTGTGAATAGCTCTGCTCTTTTATTCGCTGAACACACATATGCATATGCGTATACACCAACATAAATTTCTACGTACATTATTTTTAAATAAATAGAATACCAAAACGCATTAATGCTGTTGATGTGGAAAAACGTTGACTAGGTTTGGCAAGTGGAAAACAAAATAAATAGGTATATTTGCGTTATAAGTCCCCAAACTTTTTAATCTTTCGTATTTGGATGGTTATTTTAAGAATTTGGGCACTCAGATCCCTAAACTCTTAATATGTTGACACTTATGTCTCCATTTTAAGAATTTAGACACTCAAGTCCCTAAGCTCTTAAACTGTTGGCTCTTAGATCCCCAAATTTGAATACTCGAATATACAAACTCTTAATTTGTTAGTACCATTAGTCCTCTTTTTAAGAATTTAAACTTTAAAATCCTAAAACTTTAATTTGTTGTCACCGTTAGTTCTCATCATGTTTTTTGCTGTTAAATGCTATACAACATGACTATATTTTTTTTAAAAAAAATTATGTTTTCAGGACGTAAGGAATCATAAATCAAGCCAAGCTATAATTTTATTTGAAATAGATTAAATCCAACAATTTTGAGTATCTCATCAAAGCCATTTCATTCTCTAATCCCTCTTACAAAAACGATCTAATTAAGTCCTTTTTATCTACTAATCCTCCCATAACTACCCTCCCACTCCTACTTTACGTACCACACATATTATGCTTGTGCTGGATATGTTTATATACGTTGAACATAAATATCATATCATCATGTATGTTTATAATATTGTTTTCACGTTAAAGCAGGAGTGAGCAAATTATATTGCTCTTTTTGATTAGTAGTACTAGAATGCTTCTAGAGCAAAGTTGCGGATGTGTAATATTTAGCATTTTTTACATGTTTTCTTCATAGTGATGCCAATGCGCCATAATGGGCCACCAATCGCTGCGCTAGTCCAGATTAGGCGACCACCTCTCTTCTCTCTCTCTCTCTCTCTCTCTCTCTCTCTAAAGTTTTTTTTCTTTTTTTTTGGGTTGTTGAAAAAAGGGGTTTTATTTTAGTTAGTTGGGGGATTTTGGTGGTTTGAACGCTTTTCATTACTTGCCCACTATGGTCGAAAGCGTGCAACTTTGCTGTAGCTTTAGTTAACAGGCACCAGTTCACGATATTTATATTGCTTGTTGCTTTCTTTAGTTGTAGCTCCTATACTATAATAATATTATCTTTCCCTTTTAAAAATTTTGCTGCGTAATCTCGCGTAACTTTGATCTAGATTCATGCTTCCAATTCTGCTGTTGTAATAAAATTTCAATTAGGGCTCATCAACATGGCGGTTTCTTCTTTTTTTTTTTTATGGGTAAAATAATCAACATGTCAGTCGATAAACAAGAATAGTTCTAACTTTATTCGTGGTATTTTAATTGCTGATATAAATTTTGGGATAAATAAATAATTTTTATTGCAAAACCATGTCCAATTTTGTAGATAAGGAAAAGTTACCTGATTTTAGAAAATTTACTCTCATTTTTTCCCGAGGAAAATTTACATAATTTAAGGCTTTAATGTTTGACTTGCTATCCATAAAAAATTGGGGAAAATATTTAAGTTTAACAACTACCTTTCTAATTAAGTTTTGTTTCAAAAGAAGATTTAATTAAGGTTTTTTGATGTTCTAATTCTAAACACACATCCAACCTCCAAATACAACCAAACCAACACAACCTCAACGCCTTTTCACAAACTTTCTCCCTCGTTCTTGCCAATATTGTCGAAATGTGAGCTCGACATTAACAACATCACACTAGGTCAGCATGCCTCTCGCTAGACATCTGACCCAAGGTAAGATCCTTTCTCATAGCCAGGAGGTAAGATCTACATGAGGAAGGGATCTTCCCTATTAGGGGTGATACAAACTTAGATACAATTTACCTCGCCAGCCGAATTGCAACCTCTTGAGGCAGCACCATGTGAGGCAACCTTGAAGCACATGGTCAATCTTTCAAGATTTTGTAGCTTGTTTATTTTATTGTGAATTACAATTCAACTTCTTTTTTTTTAGAATTTTCTCTTGTAAAAATTTCAATTTCTACCTATGAACCAAAAGAACCATTAGTTTTACCATGCAAATGCAGATTTTTTTTTTTTTTTTTTTTGTGGTTTTGATTTTAAGATGCAATTGTTGATAATTTGGGTTCTAATTCAAATGTACCATTTTGATAATGTGAGGGCGAACTGGTTTGCGCATTGAAACTAAAAGTTCAAATGTGAAGGGTATGTATCGGTATATGACTTATGTACTTTGTAATCAAAAAATTATATTACAAAATATTGCTTGGACTAGCTAGGTACGTGGCTAAAATTACATGCGAAGCACCCTCATGTGATGGTGAAGGGTTGTGATCCACATAAGTTTTATATTATAAATATTTATCACCTAACTGGTCAAATCAGTTGAGTGTAAATCACGTAAAAACGTCCAATTTTTTGTCATGTCCATTGCAATTTGTCAATCCTGCTCCTTGATTTTGGGGTTTTTGGTACATTCTCATATGGATGACCTAGCCATATTTGATCCAATCCAACAGAATTCTGTTACAAGTTTATTTGTTTTCATTTCTCAAAATTAGGAAAATGATTATATTTTAAGTTTCGTGATTTCGAAACCTCCTAAATTAAGAACTAAATGTCCCACTTCGATATATTAATTTATAGATGTTTCATTTTTTTTTTTTGCATGGTTTATTATATTTTTATTGGTAGAGATCAATAGAATATAGCAATCCCTATAGCTATTTTAGGTAAGCGTAAATGTTGACGGCAAAGTCTACCAATCTCTTAGAACCCAAATTTTGAAGCCTGAGTAAAATAGATCAAAACAACAACAAAACTTGTAAAATGGGATCTGAAAATAACCAACACAATAAATTATGGTGGTTCTATCAAGAATAACACATATATCAATGGAATTTGATCTGTTATTATTGATGAACTTCAAATACACATTCAAATCCTCACAAGACCTTTCAAATTACAAAAAATTTAGAGAACATATTACAGACCCCAAAATTTAGACCCTTTACAAAAAAGAAGGAAGGGAACTCCAAAAAGTGTTTATTATAAAAAAATTTAGACCCTTTTTACAGTTCCTTTCCTTCTTTTTTGTAGGAGGGTCTTGACTTTTTTTTTTGTTTTTTTTTTTTTTAAACATGGTTTGGATCGCGTCCCTCTCTTTTTGCCTTTATCCCGCTTTCTCTCTCTCCTTGAGGTAACATATATCGTTATAAATCTTTGAGGGTTGAGTGTGACCGTGGTCATAAATAGCTATCATGCATCATTCGGATGTTGTGGATTATAAAATAGAGTACTGGGAAGGGAGGCTTGCTATTGGCGATCTATTTATGAGAAGGGAGGCTTGCGTGCCACTCATGGCCCGGGAAATAGGTCGTTATTTGGCAAACTATTTTTCCTGAAAGAAGATAGCTTGCTTGCAAGCCACCCATGGCCCAACAATAAGCTTTCTATTTGGCGACTGTCACGCTCTGAAGTACGTAAGGTGACCTAGAAGATTAATTAGGTTGATTAAGTAGGTTTTAGTTAAAAATTTCCAACTTAGGGAATTAATTAATTATTAAAAATGTGATAAATTTAAAACTTTTGAAAGCATTCAACAAGATAATAAAAACAGATACAATATTACTGTTGGAAAAAACAGTGTGAGGTGCGCAGCAGGAATTTTAAAAATTTTAACATCAGATTATTTTCCAAAACACAAGTTTGACATGTTATATGTATAAATTAAAAAGATCTTACTAACCTTTGTGTGCCGAAGAACCTCCACAATCCGTGAAGAGAAGTAACGTTCCAGAAGAGCCTCAACCAACTGGTCTTCTTTGCTATTCTCTATCCACGACTAGAGTGAGTGCGGGCTCACACGTACAGCTCTTCCACTGGTGACTCTCATTCCAACCAATCAAGAGAACCCAAAGTAAGTGTTCGTGATTCGTAAACAAAAGCTCTCAAGGAGTTTTCAGATGCTTACCAATAGAGTATCACTCTTAATCTCTCAACTAATCTTTTGTAACTCATGAGACTTACTCCTTTTACATAGCGATTGGTCCTGGGGTCAGTCCGTATCAGATTAGGTCTCAAAAATTCAAAACAGAATCAAGTTCGGATCAATATCTGATAAGATCCGCGTGAAAATGTGTAATCTTATCTCTCATTGATCGGCAGGCCGAACTACCGCGTAAATATCTCCACGAATATTTTATTTTTCACCCGAGATTCTATAAGATAAAGTCTCAGTTTTAATTCAAATAACCCAATAGAGAAGTTATCTGATCAAAACAACTTTATCAAGATAATCTCTAAGAAAATAAATCAATTCACAATAATTCTACAAGTTTATCTTGATCTAATTTATCCAATTCAATCAACCGATAAACAGACAATAATTATCCGATCCCAATAATTTAACAAGTTTATCTTGAATTAATTTTATTACAAAATTAATTCAACCGATAAACAGACATGAATTATTTAATTCTTCCAAATTTAACCAATCTGATAAATCCAACATAAGTCGCCAATTATTGAAAAAGCACGCCGTGTCGTTATAGGATTTTGTGAGCTAGCAAAGGGGACCAAATGGACCTATATAGTTCAAGCTCTCGATAATCATGAAACCCAATATCCCAAGTATACATTTCATAATTATCAACTCCAACGCTACTCCACTAAAAGCTTGGAGCTGCACTCTCGAACTACATAGAATTACGAAGCCCGTATAGCCAAGTCTCCATGACATATCATAGTGTATCGTATCCCCATATGATAATCCATAATCGGCTTAAGGACAAGTTCTGTCTTACATTCCTGATTATTTTTATCTTACGTTCCATCATCTCACCATTAGAAAACTTACTATCCAACGATAGTATACCATTCGGTTACACTTATGTATCCAAATGGTTGAGCGCTTTAGTTTTTCAATTACAGGATAACGCATATAAGAGGATATCATCACTCCTAAAGAGAAGCCATAGATTCCATATCTATGAATAACAAGTCTACGCCATCAAGAGTCATGCGTCCAACGTACTGGCATGCATACCACTATTAAGATGTGGGTGTCACCCTTTAGTACATCAAAAGACATAAGTCAAGACAACATGCCCACTATTCATCTCAAGATTAAGATACCATACAAATGATTGTCTAAAGTGAATCAATTTGACAAGACAGAATTATTAATCCAAATCAATTCACTTTATGTCCCGATCCAACATATTGTCACCTATGACAACATGCCAATGTTTCTATTCACGGAATCCATCTCCGATGATCAAAACAAACCATCTCCCAAAAAGGATATAGACAACATAACAATCTTTGCATAAATAAAGTGCCTAACTTTATTTCCTCGATTGTGGATCGTATGATTTAGACCATCACCTTAAAAATCGTGTCTTCCGCACAATCCGTCCATCATATGCCCAATTTTTAAGGTTTAGACCGACAGTCTCAGACTATTGTTTGCTTAACATACATTCAACAAATATAAACGTAAAGAGGACAAGATTTGGTATAAATAATAAATAAATTCTTTATTGATAAAAAATGTCTCCAAAAACTTATTGTATTTTTACTCCCTAGGGCATACATGTCTAACAATCTCCCATTTGCACTAAGTGAATAAATATGACAAATCTCCCATCCCCATAGCTTCCACATGCCTCTCGAAGACTCTCCCAGTAAGTGTCTTCGTAAATGGATCAGCTAAATTGTCCTTTGACGCAATCTTGCATACCTTGACATGCCTACCCTCAACGAAGTCCTTTATCACATGATACTTTCGATCAATATGTTTACTCTTCTTGTGAAATCTTGGTTCCTTAGCATTAGCTATCGTCGCACTGTTATCATAGTACATTGATGCTGCCTTATCCATGCCAGGAACAACCTCAAGATCCCCAAGGAACTTGCGGAGCCACACTGCTTCTTTCGAAGCATCACTAGCTGCCACATACTCGGCCTCCATCGTTGAATCTGAAGTGCAATCTTGCTCAGCACTTCTCCAAGTAATGGCACCACTGCCCAGAGTAAACACAAAACCCGAAGTCGATTTCCTAGAATCCAGACAGGATTAAAAATTTGAATCAATATATCCTAGAGGAGTTAGGTCCTCACCCAAATATACAAGCATATACCCTCGAGTCCTTCGCAGGTACTTGAAAAATATGCTTTACCACAACCCAGTGGTTAGGTCCTAGATCTGCCTAAAATCGACTTACAATCCCGATCGCATAGCTAATATCCGGTCGTGTGTAAAGTATGACATATATGAGACTACCTACTATTGAAGCATAAAGCACTTTCTTCATGTATTCTCTTTCTTCATAAGACTTTGGAGAGTCTTTCTTAGAAAGAGTAATTCAAGACCTAGATGGTTGCCCACCTTTCTTGGAATCCTGCATTGCAAACCTCCTAAGAATTTTATCTATGTAGCCAGCCTGTGACAAAGCTATCATCTTGTTCTTCCTATCCCAAAAGATCTGGATACCGAGAACAAAATTAGCCTCACCTAAGTCCTTCATGTCAAACTGCTTAGTCAACTATAATTTGACCAATGACAATGCCCCAACATCATTGCCAATTAGCAGAATGTCATCTACATAGAGCAGTAGAAAAACCACATTCTCATCCTTTATGTGTTTGTAAACACATGGTTCATCCACGTTTTGTGAGAACCCATAAGTCTTGATTACCTGATCAAATCTTATGTTCCAAGAATGAGAAGCCTACTTAAGTCCATAAATTGACTTTAACAGCTTACAAACTTTACCCTCTTGACCCGTGATATTGAACCCATCTGGTTGTTCCATATAAATGGACTCATCAATATAGCCATTCAAAAAAATCATCTTCACATCTATCTGCCAAATCTCAAAGTCGAGAGCGGCAGCTATGGACAAAAGAATTCGGATGGACTTAAGCATGGCTATAGGCAAAAAGGTTTTCTCATAATCGATTCCTTCTTTTTGCGTATAACCCTTAGCTACCAATCTAGCCTTAAAGTTTTCGACCTTTCCATCCACTCCTCTTTTCCTCTTGTAGATCCACTTACACCCTATGGGTTTTACCCCTTCGAGAAGATCCACAAACTCCCAGACCCGATTAGTCTCCATAGACTTCATCTCTATGTTCATGGCCTTTGTCCAGAGTTTTGAATCAACATCCTCCATAGCTTCTGCGTAAGTATAAAGATCCCAGTCATGTTCATCTGGTTCAGCCAAGAAGATCTTCCCATTGAACATATACCTCTCAGGTTGGCGCCCAATGCTCCCACTACGCCGAAGCCCCTTAGGTCATTGTTCAGGTTCGTTTGGTTTTTCTACACTGATCGGAATGGTTTCGTTTGAAACCTCTGGAGTGATCGGATCACTCCTTAACTCGTCAAGCACCACTTTGCTTCGAGGTTTAAAGTCGTCCATGTAACTCTCCTCAAGGAAAGTTGCATTAGTTGAAACAACGACTTTATTTTCCTTTGGGCTATAAAAATAACCCCCTTTAGTCCCTTTTGGATATCCTACAAACATGCAAGCTTTCGAACGTGCTTCCAACTTATTTGGATCCTTAAACAGGACATGAGCCGGATATCCCCATATATGAATATGGTTTAAGGATGTCTTTCTTCTTGTGCATAACTCGTGAGGAGTTTTAGGGACCAATTTTGAAGGCATATTGTTCAAAAGATAACATGCAATTTGTAGTGCATATCCCCAAAAAGATAAAGGTAATGACGAATAACTCATCATGGACTAATCATGTCCAACAAAGTCCTATTTCTTCTCTTCGCTATGCCATTCTACTGCAGAGTGCCCGACGCAGTCAAATGGGATAAAATCTCATTCTCTAACAAGTGTCCCAAGAACTCATCAGAAAGGTATTCTCCATCTCGATCGGATCGAAGTGCCTTTATGGGTTTACCCAATTGCTTTTCCACTTCAGCCCAAAACTCCCTAAACTTGTCAAAAGTTTCGCTTTTGTGGTGCATCAGGTATACATACTCATACCTTGAGTAATCATCAATAAAAGTGATGAAGTACTCATACCCTCCTCGTGCCCGGATGTTCATCGGTCTACAAACATCACTATGCACAAGTGATTTAAAGGTCCATCCCTTACCAACCTTTGAATCCTATTCAGATTAATGTGACCAAGGCGCAAATGCCAAAGATAAGCCTTATTAAAGTGAGAAGTTTTAAGTCTTTTAGAGTTATTATCATTCATCTCAGCATTAAGCAATAAGTCCATCTTAGGCTTGATAAAATATAGATTATTTTGCATCCATCCAGAACAGATAAAAGATTTATTTTTACGAATCACCACTTTTTCATTAAAAGATACCACGTAGGAGTCTTTAAATAAACAAGATATAGAAATTAAATTCTTTTAAATTTAGGAACATAAAAACAATCTTACAAAAATAAATTCCTATAGTTATCAAAGTAAAGATGGACGTCTCCCACTGCTTTCGCTAAGACCAAGGATCCATCGCCCATTCGAAGCGTGAAGTCTTCATGCAGCAGACTTCTCGTTTCTTTGAATCCCTGCAGAGAAACACAAACATAATTAGTTGCATCGGAATCTATGACCCAAATGTCATTGGATTCCTCAACCAAACAAGTTTCTAAATACAAAAGATCACACCTACCTCCTTTGGAAAGGAAGTCCTTGCAATGCTTCTTAATATGCCCGATCTTTCCACAGAAGAAGCACTTAAGCTTCTTTGGGTTCTTCTTCTTCTTCTTCTTCTTGCTCTTGGTGTTAGCAGGAACATAAGACTTCCTATTCTTGGCCCGTTGCTTCTTTCCATTCCTAGAGTTAGAATTAGAACCAGAAGCAGCTACTATGTTGGCCTCACCACTCGTAGGAGACTCCCTGATCAGCAGTTCGAACTCATGCAACTGTTTCATCAGTATTGTCAAGGTCATATCCCGTCTATTGCTTAAATTAAATGTAGCTCTAAATGGAATAAATTTCTTAGACAGAGTCTCAAAGACCATAATCATCTGAGTTTCAGCATCGATGTCAGCTCCATTGGTTTAAGCCTCAGCAAGGTAACCCATGACCAGCATCATATCCTCCTTTACAGATGTCCCCAGTCTCTGTCTACAATTAAGAAGTTTTTGAAGCACCAATTGCTACTTTGTTATGGCCTGGCCTCCAAACATGTCCTCAAGATTATCCAAGATCTGCTTCGCAGTCTCATAATCTTGATGTCGAGCCTGCAGCACATTATTCATGCTGGCCATAACATAGCAGCGGGCCTGATCATTAGCATCTTTCCAACGGTCATACGCTTAGAATTGCTCATTAGATGAGTCTCCCGTAGGCTTGGGAGGACAAGGGGTTGTCAGAACGTATTTCAGTTTCTCAAAGGACATGACGATATCCAGGTTCCGTTTTCAATCATTATAATTCTCACCAGTTAACAGGTTTTTGTCAAGTATCGATGATAAAGTGTTTTTAGACATTTTTAATTTACAATAAAGAATCATATACCAAACATAAGCAAACATATCATAATAATTTAGTAAGACAACACAATCATGAAAAAACATACAAATGTGTTTATGTGTCAAAACCTTGAAAATATCACAACCTTACAACGATAATTCCCAACTCAGAATTCAACAAGCTCCTAGGGGAGTCATACCAAATTTAATCAAGAACACGGATCCCCTCCTGATTAATATATGTCATCTAGGACCCGTATGATCCAGCATATATTGATAATCGTTTCTTTGGCCATTAATTTTATTAACAGAGGTCTTAGGGGAGGTTAATAATAAAATTAACGTGAGTGTATAACCATCATTTCAATATTTTATCCATGATTTATAACCACCTAGGGGTGTGCAACCATAAATCATGCTAAAATACCTTCAAAGATCCAATCTGGTACATGATAGAAATCCCTTCCTAGGGGTCAGGACCACCATGTTCTTCCTATGGACCAACGATGGAGGCCTTAGGTTCTCTCTTCGAAAACCTTCTCCCACTCAATCTTTTGAAATCAAGGTTTTATTTTAAAATTATGCATGAACAATTTTAATATGAGCGGCACTTTCTATTTTATATGATATGTTATCAATATACATGGAAAATCATATTATAATGCAAACAAGCAAAGCAATCAAGCAAAGCTACAAGCAAAATAATAATTACCGAAATATTATGGTTCCACCCTAGAGAATAGAAAACTAAGATTACAAGAGAATAATCGAGACATATATCAATTCTTCATCCTTGAATCCTCAAGTTGTATCCTTCTTTATGTAATTCCCATCTTCAAGCCTTCAATCCTGTATAAATCAAATACTTCATACTTTCGGTCATATCCAAATTTATTGTTTCTCAAAATTGTCTCAAAAATAAAATTAAAACTACACTACAAAAATTACACATTTTGTGGAAATTTTTAGGCTCTCAGTCGGCAGGTCGATTTGGGTGATCGGCCTGCCGGTCATGCTTTATCATCCTGCCGATCAAAAAGATCGGCCTGCCAAACTAAAAGATCGGCCTACCGAACTAAAAGTTCGGCCTACCGGTAGAGCCATCTGATTTCTGCCCCACTAATGGCCTGCCGAACCATACGTCTGGCCTGCCGATCTGTGACCATCGGCCTACCGAACTGGAGGGTTCGGCATGCCGACCGAGCAGAAATCTCCTATTTCAAAAAATACAATTTTAATGTAATTCATTAATTTTATTTTCATCAATTCAAAAATATAAAATTAGAGACTCAGGAAATATCTAGGTGCGCCATTATCCATCTTCTAAATCCGTTTTCTAGATCCGTCTTCTCCGAATAATTACTTAATTACAAAATTTTTACAAATTTAAAATTAAATAACATTTCCAAGATGGAGATGATAGTCTGCTATCTAATTACATGAAAAACTTAGATACACATTCTAACTTCTAAGGAACCATAACCAGCATAAATTAATTGATTAATAAATAATTAAATAATAATTTAATTAATCATAATTAAATAATGAACATTCACCACATAATCCATGACAACATATAATTATATAGAAACCTAGAGTGCCAACTCTCTATAAAATTAAATTCAAGCATAAGAGATATTAAGATCACAAAATTTATACATATAGTATGATCACAAACTCGTAAATTTATGTGAAAACCACGTCTCTGAAACCAATTGTTGGAAAAAACAGTGTGAGATGCGCAGCGAGAATTTTAAAAATTTTAACATTAGAGTATTTTCCAAAACACAAGTTTGACATGCTATATGTATAAATTAAACAGATCTTACTAACCTTGTGTGCCGAAGAACCTCTGCAATCTGTGAAGAGAAGTAACGTTCCAGAAGAGCCTAAACCAACTGGTCTTCTTTGCTATTCTCTATCCACGACCGGAGTGAGTGTGGGCTCACACGTACAGCTCTTCCACCGATGATTCTCCTTCCAACCAATCGAGAGAACCCAAAGCAAGTACTCGTGATTCGTGAACAAAAGCTCTTAGGGAGTTTTCAGATGCTCACCAATAGAGTATCACTCTTAATCGCTCAACTGATCTTTTGTAACTCATGAGACTTACTCCCTTTATATAGCGATTGGTCCTGGGGTCAGTCCTTATCAGATTAGGTCTCAAAAACTCAAAACAGAATCAAGTTCGGATCAATATCTGATAAGATCCGTGTGAAAACGTGTAATCTTATCTCTCGCTGATCCGCAGGCCGAACAGGCTCCATCGGCTGGCCGAACACATAGATCAGTAGGCTGAACTATCGAGTAAATATCTTCGTGAATCTTTTATTTTCCACTCGAGATTCTATAAGATAAAGTCTCAGTTTTAATTCAAATAACCCAATAGAGAAGTTATCCGATCAAAACAACTTTATCAAGATAATCTCTAAGAAAATAAATCAATTCACAATAATTCTATAAGTTTATCTTGATCTAATTTATCCAATTAAATCAATCGATAAACATGCAAGAATTATCTGATCCAAATAATTCAACAAGTTTATCTTGAATTAATTTTATTACAAAATTAATTCAACCAATAAATAGACATGAATTATTTAATTCTTTCAAATTTAACCAATCTGATAAATCCGACATAAGTCACCAATTATTTAAAAAGCACGCCATGTCGTTACAGGATTTTATGAGCTAGTAAAGGAGACCAAATGGACCTATATAGTTCAACCTCCCGATAATCATGAAACCCAATATCCAAGATATACATTTCATAATTATCAACTCCAACACTACTCCACTAAAAGCTTGGAGCTGCACTCTCAAACTACATAGAATTACGAATCCCGTATAGCCAAGTCTCCATGACATATCATAATGTATCGTATCCCCATATGATAATCCATAATTGGCTTAAGGACAAGTTCAGTCTTATCTTCCCGATTATTTTTATCTTACATCCATCATCTCACCATCAGAAAACTTACTATCCAAAGATGGTATACCATTTGGTTACACTAATGTATCTAAATGGTTGAGCGCTCCAGTTTTTCAATTACAGGATAACGCATATACGAGGATATCATCACTCCTAAAGAGAAGCTATAGATTCCATATCTATGAATAACAAGTCTACGCCATCAAGAGTCATGCCTCTAATGTATCGGCATGCATACCATTATTAAGATGTGGGTGTCACCCTTTGGTACATCAAAAGACATAAGTCAAGACAACGGGCCCACAATTCATCTCAAGATTAAGATACAACACAAGTGATTGTCTAAAGTTAATCAATTTGATGAGACAGAATTATTAATCCAAATCAATTCACTTTATGACCTGATCCAACATATTGTCACCTATGACAACATGCCAATGTTTCTATTCACGGAGTCCATCTCCGATGGTCAAGACAAACCATCTCCTAAAAGGGATATTGACAACATAACAATCTTTGCATGAATAAAGCGTCCAACTTTATTCCCTCAATTGTGGATCGTATGATTTAGACCATCACCTTAAGAATCGTGCCTTCTGCATAATCCGTCTATCATATGCCAAATTCTTAAGGTTTAGACCGACAGTCTCAGACTATTATTTGGTTAACATACATTCAACAAATATTAACGTAAAGACGACAAGATTTGGTATAAATAATGAATAAATTCTGTATTGATAAAAAAATGTCTCCAAAAGCTTGTTACATTTTTACTCCATAGGGCATACATGTCTAACAATTACATGCCTTCATTAAATGATACAATAACCTACTCAAGGTCTTCTACCGCTTAGCGAGTCTGATTGGTGAACTCTAGTTAGTCCTACACTGTATTCCACTTAGAGGGGGAAACGGGTAAACCTACTCAGGGTCTTCTACCGTTTAAATGATACAGTAACTTGATTAAATGATACAGCAACCTACTTAGAGTCTTCTACCGCTTAGCGAGTCCAATTGGTGGACTCCAGTTAGTCCTACGCTGTATTCCACCTAGAGGGGAAAATGGGTTGAAAACAAGAAAAAGGTGAGTGAAAGGCTCAGTAAAACTAAGTTTTGAAAATCATTTAATTTAAATATAAAATTCATCATATAGAAAAATATTTTGAAAACAGAAATAAATAAATCTAATTAAATTGTTCTTACCAAAATAGTCCTTTATTCTTCTGAAAATAAAATCCATTATGTAGTCTTGGGCAAACCATAGTAAATCACCATCGTAATGGTCCAGTTGGGTTATGAGACCTGCTCCTAAGGTCACACTCTACACGACCCGATCTCTGATCATGACATCATGCCCTTATGTGTATTTATTATTATTTAAATCTCATATTACCAAATATTCTCAATTACATTCATTATTTAATTCATTATGAACGTTCATTCTTAGACAAGAAATGAAAAATACTAAGAAATTAACTCTTTTATCATTCCTTAAAAATTAATTTGAAAAAAACGTTTGGTAACAAGTCTTTTTGTGGCCAAGGCCTCTTTGAAAATATTTAAAACAAGGCCAAAACCATTTAAAAATCTAGCTACCAAGGAAGGGGTAGAAGTCCTATATCGATATCCTACACTGATGCCCAACACCGTAGTCCCGACTCTCTATACGCTAGCTCCACAGAACCATGAACAATCTTAAATAGAAACTAAGTTCATCAATTCCTAGCTTAGGATATTCTACACTACTAAGCTATCTCATAGTGTCTTAGTGTGCCATTTATGTCCGTAAAATCATATTATAAAGTTTAAATCTCAATCTGGGTTTTAAAACAGTAAAAACGGGTGAAATTTAGTCATTTTTCTTGAAATCTAGTCGGCCTGCCGAACTTCTTGGTTCGGTCTGCCCGACTGCATCCAGGTTTGGCCTGCCGATTATATGAATCTGGTATGCCAGATTCATGAGTCCAGCCTACCGATGGTCAACATCGGCCTATCGAGTTGGAAAAATTCTAGAAATTTTCAAATTCGAGCCTTGGCCTCCTGAGCTCAGATCTTCATTTTGAACCTGTTTTCTCAATTCCCAAGCATAGAAAACATGTATAAATGATAGAAAAACATAATAAAATACTTTTAAAATAATTTAAACAAGATTTGCAGAAGGATTTTCAAAGAAATCTAAAAATATGAAAAATGGAGAAAAATTAAAAAAAATAGTTTATATCCATTTTTTCATCAAACTAGGCCTAGATTCTAGATGATTTGAGGCTAACTAACTTAGATTAAGAATTTTCTAAGCTTAGATAAGCTCCAATTTTTAAAATACAGAGAAAATAGAGAAATTGAGAAAAAGTTTAAAAGTTTGAAATTTTGAAAACTAACCTTGATTTATCCTTGAATCAAGTTCGTGGAAGCTCAATTGAGTCTTCAAGCTCCTAATCCAGCTGAGATTTAAGGCTTGAGCTCCAAATTTTTGAATTAAAGAGAGAGAAAAGAGAGGGGCAGCGAGAGGAAGAGGGTAGAGAGAGAGTGTGTGTTTGGGGGAGAGGGAGAGAGTGAGTGGGGAAGAGAGGAAGAGAAGGAAAATAAATAGAGGACAAGAATGGGTGGTTTTGCATAGCAAAACTGTGTTCCAGCACATTGTTTTGCAATTGGGACGTATTGAGTATATTTAGTAAACTATTTTGTAGCAAATAGAAATAAATAAATAAAATAATTAAAATGATTTAAAATCAAATTGATTGGAAAATCATTACAAATTAATTAGATTAAGGTCAAATTATAACTTAGCAGACTAATCTACCATTTTACATACTAATAACACTTAACAAATTTTGGGCCACTATAGCGACTGATTCCCAAACACATCCCCCTGGCATGGCTTGGAAATATGTAGTCATTTGGTGACCTACTCCACTAGTGGCATGTAATTGTACTACTATACACCCAAAGCTCAAGGATAGCTCGATGTTGGCGCACTCCCAATAGGGGGTTTCCATTTATTTTAGGGCAGGTTTACCAAACCATAAAAGAAAATTATAGAAAACTAATAAAATTAGAAAGAAAACGAAAGTAAAGTAATAGAAATGTAGATCATTCATTCTATTTGATGATATAATGGGAAATAATTTCATTTCCTTTCTAATGTTTACTAATTTAGGAATAATAATCTTATCAATGTAATTATTAAAATATCCTTTTAGATAATTAAATAACAAAAATTATAACATTTAAATTTGGAGATCTAAGTAAATTTGGTATTCATTCTCTTTGATAGAAAATTGATAAAAAAGGTATATGAAAATTGGTATTTCCTTTCCTCATTTTCTAACTTGTATGGGCCTATTAAACTATCACTGATTTTGTAGGTAAATATAACATTAAAAGGGAAAGGAAATTACTTCTAACTTTTTCTTTTTCTTTGATGCAAAATAAACATGCTTTTAGTCAAATGAACGTCCCCCAATAATATTGGGAAAATGAATTGAGCGCTATGTATAACGAATTTATATAACATCTTTGTATATTATGCACTCATACTTATTATTAATTGGTTTATGGTTTCCAAACAAATTATACAAATAAATACATTTAGTTACTTAGTTATTCGTTTCAACTGCGTTACATGGTTAAAATAAGGATACTCACGGATGGCTCATACTTATTATATTAATTAGTTTTATTCTAATCATTGTTGATTACCGACCAAATTATACAAATAAATACATATCTTAATTACAATTAATAGCATGGCATTTTATTTACTTAAATATTCATTTCAACTGCGTTACATGTTTAAAATAAGGATGCTCACTGATGGATAACTATTTGAGTAAAATCTATTTATATATGTGTGTATAGACACATGGCAGTACTCAAGACCTGTATTGCTTTATTATGGTTAAAATATAGCAAGAAATAAAGAATGCCTTTAGCAACCCAAATAAAATTAAAAGTTAGAACGAATTTATTGTAGTATATGAGAACTTTATACTACTATAGTTTATTTTTACTTTACGGTATAGTATGTGAAAGCTTTACTGTAACAGTTGCAACTATATAATTGAAATGATGTTGTTAAATGAAGTAAAATTAAAATCAAACTCCCTAGAAGGATCTCAAGAATATTAATTTAGGAACATCTAGCCTAATCTAGTACTCGTTGTCCAAAACTATCCAACTGGCTTATTCATAACTTAATTTGATTAGATGTTATATGGGACAACTTGGTTCAAATTTATTTCAACAAATCAAAAGTTTTGTTTTTCGCAAGTAACGTGTTATTGAAGTATAAATTCGAAGTTAATCTGCAAGAAATTGAAAAGGAAGTGATCAGTGATTCATTTGCGGAGAAACGACCACAAAGCTCCATACTGATACTTATTAATTATGAAAGCTACATGCAAAGCCAGTCGTCATTTTCTCATTTATTATTTTTTGGCTTTTCGGGAAGTTGTAGCTAATTTTTATTGTTCGTTTGCGGTCTTGATGTGAAACCTCCAAACTCATCCTACTCTTTTTGGTGTTGTCCAGAATCACAATGGGACGATCAAAAGAGTTGATCAGAAACTTCCTCATCTCCTTATGTCAGAAAGAAAAGAAAAAAAAAAAAAAAGAAGACAAAATTAACAAAATATTCCAAAAGTCAATTTGAGTAGTACAGATGGTTTGATATATATAGATATGTGACAGCGAGGAATACTTTTTGCTAGCTACCCATGTTTCAAGCCCGTGACACATTACTAGTAAGTTTTTTTTTTTCCTTGTAATTATGGTTTTATTTGCCAAATAAAGAAAGCACTTGTAAATCGAGAATGAAAGATTAAGGACACAGAAAGAGAATGATTGGTCCGACCCGGCTCATCAATATAGAGTCCAATTTTAATGTCGTGAAAGAGCTTCCACTGTGGTATATGCTGCCAAAGCAATTTGGCACACTCTATACTAAGCTATTAGGTCCGATTGAGATAGCTTATATTTTTACTTTTAAGCAATAAAAAAAAATTATAAGCTAGAGTTTTTTAATTAGTATATAGATAACATATGAAAAAAATGCTTTTTGATATCAAAAGTGTTTTTAAACCTGTTTGGTTATAAAAAGTAATATAATGTTAGGATATAAATAGAATTTGTAATTTATTATTTACAAATATAAGATTAAAATAGTAAATAAAAAAGATTTTCTTAAGCATTTTTTCATAAGTGTTGAAGAGGTGGTTTATTTTAATAATGTTTATAAAAACCAAAAATGCAAATAGCTTTCATCCAAACAAGTCTAAAAGTAGCTTTTGAGCTAAATAAGTTAAATGCAGCTGATTTTAATCCATTCCAAACGGACCTAACTTTCTAAAAAATGATGCTTTGTTGGGCTGTATGATATTGGCTCCTGACTTAGTTGGCATTTTGTTTTATTTTATTTTTTTCACCGGCCAGATAATAGTTAGTAATGAATTCTCTCGCTCTCTCTCTCTTTCTCTCGCTAATACTAATAAGAATTCTCTGTCCTATAATTCTTACTGATAATTACAAATAAATCAAAGCTATAGTAATTTTTTGAGGGTCTTAAAGCTTGCAGTCGTTGCTTATTTGTCAAGTTTGGTGGTTTGGTTTTTCTAAGCCATGACAGCACTTCTTGATACCTCAAGAATGTTGGGGAATTAGGCGACTCCTAATTCCAAGGATCGCAAGAACGAACAATTGCAGAAAATAAATAGGAGAAAAGAAGAAAAAAGGAGACACCAAATTTTTATACAGGTTCGTCCAAAATTGAGACTACGTCCTGTTTCTGCCGCTTGCAGATTCCACTATTATGAATGAGATTACAGATTACAAGAGCAGTTTCTCACACACTCACAAATTGTGCTTACCAAAACTCTCTTCTATCTAACACCCAATGGGAATTTTTTCTCTCTCAAGGATGGAGCTCTCAAGAATTTTGCCTCTCACAAAATTATGCCACTCTTAATTTTCACACACACACAACCCTAGCCACCTTATGTCTATTTATATCCAAAGGAGGAGAAAATTCGCAACTTATGGGAAACCCTAGTGGTTTTCCGTTTTTGGGACCTTTGAATTCGACTCTGATTCAAAAAACATCGCGCAGCACAGTGCGTCAGCGCCGCGGCGCTCGAAACGAGCGCTGCGGCGCTCCCCTGCGGCGCCTAGGCGCTCTTCTCCTGGCGCCTAGGCGTCATCAACTCGACGCCTCGGCATAATCCTCATGGCGCCTAGGCGCTTGCCACATTGCGCCTAGGGCGCAATTCACCTGGCGCCAGAGAGTGTCTAATTTTCAAGAAATTAATTAGTTGAAATTTTTGTGCAGAAAGACATAAAGGAAATGAATGCAAATATGCAATGAAGTATATGAGTTAGGAAATTTACGCATGCTTCTCATAGTGAGGTAAGTTTCCTAAAAAAGAACTAAGAAGGAAAAAGGAAAAGAAAGAAAAAAAAAAACAGCCAGGAAAAAAGCGTTGGTTTGGAATTTGAATCAAGACTAGGTGTCGGATCAATGTCACGTAGAACATGGCATTATCAATGGTATGAATGAAGTCTAAACTTCAAATATACCATTCCATAATTAAGCTGATCACAATTTTAGCAAAAAATCTGTCTAAAGTGCTTGAAGACTGGATTATTATTACAAAGAGAACCCATAATTCACTCTTAACCTGCTTTAAGATCTACTTTAACTCAAGTTACACGATCCATTATACGGCATCGATGCGATTGACTTTCGAACTCGCCGGCGTAATTTTCTCAAATTCATGCTAATCCAATGAGGATTATCTTGACAGATTGATGATGAGTTTGCGGACAGGGTGGAGGAAAAACATTATCTTGAGACAAAAGATAGTAATTAGTTTGTTGTGAGGGGCCAACAAGATTTCTTGGTCTAAAGAATAAATACATGAGATTTCAAAGGGGGAACATGTTCACTATTGATTGAATATGAAAGAGGTTCAGGTTGTAGTTATTAGTTAGCAAAAAAAAAAAAAAAAGGTAAAAAGTTGACCACAATTTTAGCATGAAAAGCTGTCCTCCATGCAAAATGGCCTACTATATCATTGTCAGGTTTAGAGGCCTAAAGGAGTACTCATAACCGGATTCAACTCCGTTGAATGAGGAGGAAATCAATTCTCCACGGTAAACATTATTTGAAGGATGTCAAACAACAGTGTATCTTTGTATTTGAACTTTCAGTGTTTTCAATGTTCTGGCAATTTCTCTCTACTTTTATGCCCTGCCTTTTGACAAATTTAACTGTGGTCGTTGCCCTTAATTTGATTACCATTATCTTATGCCTCATTTTGATCTCTCTCTCTATGAGAATGTCTCACAGTATGATTATGTTTTATATCCGTAAACACAAGGTTCCATGTGGAAATTGGAAAGTTTTCAAAATGGTTGTTTTAGGTGTGAAAATAGGAAATTAGATTTTTTTTTTTTTTTTTTTTGAGAGATCGTTGTGAGTAAAAAAAAAAAAAAGAATGTCTTTGATTATATTTTTGAAATTATATATTGACCATATAAGTTCTAAAAAATGAAAATGGAAAAAGAAAAACTTCAGAGAGTTTTGTTTTGTTTTGTTTTGTTTTGTTTTTGTTTTTGTTTTTTTTTTTTTTTTTTTTTTTTTTTTTGTTCTGAATTGGAGAAGTTAGGTTTTGTGAACGAGCATCTTTAGGTGGTTTTGTGAACGAGCATCTTTAGGTAAAGCCATACAGAATACGAAAACAATTTTTCTTCTTTTTTGTTTCTAATGAAAATTAATGGAACCAAACATGATTTCAAAACTATTTCCAAGTCACAACCCCAAAGACAGGAGAAGCATTTCTAAAAGTCTTATAAATAGGCTCTTGCTTGTTAGACATATATGCCTTAAGAAGTAAAAATGTAATAAGTTTTTAGAGACATTTTTTTATCAATAAAGAATTTATTCATTTTTTATACCAAATCTTGTCCTCTTTACGTTCATATTTGTTGAATGTATATTAAGCAAACAATAGTCTGAGACTGTCAGTCTAAACCTTAAGAATTAGGCATATGATGGACAGATTATGCGAAAGACACGATTCTTAAGGTGATGGTCTAAATCATACGATCCGCAATCAATGGAATAAAGTTGAGCGCTTTATTCATGCAAAGATTGTTATGTTGTCTATATCTCTTTTGAGAGATGGTTTGTCTTGACCATCGAAGATAGACTCCATGAATAGAAACATTGGCATGTTGTCATAGGTGACAATATGTTGGATCAGGACATAAAGTGAATTGTTTTGGATTTCTATCTCATCAAATTGATTCACTTTAGATAATCATTTGTGTTGTATCTTAATCCTGAGATGAATAGTGGGCCCGTTGTCTTGACTTATGTCTTTTGATGTACTAAAAGGTGAGACCCACATCTTAATAGTGGTATGCATGCCGGTACGTTGGAGGCATGACTCTTGATGGCGTAGACTTGTTATTCATAGATATGGAATTTATAGCTTCTCTTTAGGAGTGATGATATCCTCTTATATGCGTTATCCTATAATAGGAAAACTGGAGCCCTCAACCATTTGGATACATAAGTGTAACCGAATGGTATACTATCTTTGGATAATAAGTTTTCTTATGGTGAGATGATGGAACGTAAGATAAAAATAATCGGAAAGGTAAGACGGAACTTGTCCTAAAGCCGATTATAGATTATTATATGGGGATACGATACACCATGATATGTCATGAAGACTTGGCTATACGAGCTTCGTAATTCTATGTAGTTTGAGAGTGCAGCTCCAAGCTTTTAGTGGAGTAGCGTTGGAGTTGATAATTATGAAATATATATCTGGGATATTAGGTTTCATGACTTGAACTATATAGGTCCATTTGGTCCCCTTTGCTAGCTTACAAAATCCTGTAACGACACGGCTTGCTTTTTCAATAATTGGTGACTTATGTCGGATTTATCAGATTGGTTAAATTTGAAAGAATTAAATAATTAATGTCTGTTTATCGGTTGAATTAATTTTGTAATAAAATTAATTCAAGATAAACTTGTTGAATTATTGGGATCGGATAATGCTTGTCTGTTTATCGGTTGATTTAATTGGATAAATTAGATCAAGAAAACTTGCAGAATTATTGTGAATTGATTTATTTTCTCAGAGATTATCTTGATAAAGTTGTTTTGATCAGATAACTTCTCTATTGGGTTATTTGAATTAAAACTGAGACTTTATCTTATAGAATCTCGGGTGAAAAATAAAAGATTCGTAGAGATATTTATGCTGCAATTCGGCTTGCCGATGGGGCCTGTTCGGCTTGCCGATCAGGCTGTTTGGCCTACCGATCAACGAGAGATAAGATTACACGTTTTCAAACGGATCTTATCAGATGTTGATCCGAACTTGATTCTGTTTCGAGATCTTATCAGATGTTGATCCGAACTTGATTCTGTTTCGAGTTTTTGAGACCTAATCTGATAAGGACGACCCCAGGACCAATCGTTATATAAAGGTAGTAAGTCTAATGAGTTACTAAGATCAGTTGAGAGATTAAGAGTGATACTCTATTGGTGAGCATCTGAAAACTCCCTGAGAGCTTTTGTTCACGAATCACGAACACTTGCTTGGGGTTCTCTTGATTGGTTGGAAGGAGAGTTATCGGTGGAAGAGCTGTATGTGTGAGCCCACACTCACTCCGGTCGTGGATAGAGAATAGCAAAGAAGACCAGTTGGTTGAGGCTCTTCTGGAACGTTACTTCTCTTCACGGATTGCGGATATTCTTCAGCGCACAAAGGTTAGTAAGATCTGTTTAATTTATGCATATAGCATGTCAAACTAGTGTTTTAGAAATTACTCTGATGTTAAAATTTTTAAAATTCCCGCTCCGTACCTCACACTATTTTTTCCAACATTGCTTATTATCTATTCCCAAATGACTAGCGTTTAGAAATTGCAAATTGTGAGCATTAAATTACAAATTATATTTATGGGTTTAATTTACTTGTCGTAGTCAACAACTAAGAAAACTAAACAAGGAACTCCTCCACTATTATTTCTAACGAGATGTTGTTGATGAAGATACACGTATAGTAAGCGTCATTAGAAAGTGGACTTAATGAATTAACCATCGATTTATGTAATGGTTTGCAGCAAATTAATTTGCATAAACTCTTTGGCACACACGAGATGCATAATGGATAGAATCGAATAGCTTTTAATAACTATACTAATAAATTATTTGTTGATGATTAAAGGAAAACTTAAATTTATTAGTTGATAATTAAAGGGAAACTTAAAGGGTCGTTTTTAAACAGTGCTACTGCATTTGGATTACGATCACCAAAGTATCTTTGTTAAAGGAAACTGATTTATTCCGGCTTTTGTTCAAATCCTAGTCTCAAAGTTGTCATCTCTAGTTTTGCTGTCCCTTTCATTGTCTTCTGATTATCTTCGAAAGTTATTGCTCATAAATAAAAAATTGGCCAAATATATGTACAGACGTTTATACCTTCACTTGTCCCGACTAAATTAATTTTGTTAGGCTTCGGCCAAATCGGCCAGAATTGGCGGGCCACAAACATGGGCATATGTAGATCCTTATAATAACTTTGATGTCTTATGATAAAGTAGGAAAGCTATAATTGGTGTATTACTCTACTATCTCAACTATAATTGCAACAAGTTTATTCCAAAAAAAAAAAAAAGGATGCTGAGAATAACTACAGGTATTTATTCATTTCGAATTTCTAAGCTCGAATTACTTTGTGTCTTATGTTTATACATACGTTGATCTGTGGTTAGGATTTGATTGGACCTCATATTGTAGTTTTAGCCAATTCTAAGACCTCTAGAATTTCTTTCTTTTATAATTGAAAATAAAGCAACTTACAAGAATACCCCTTAAAAGCACCACCTTATTAAAAATACTCTCCAACAAACCACTTATTAAAATTGCCTCTTTATTAAAAATTGAGGATTTATTAAAAGTCCAAGTTACCCTTCCTTTAGAAATAGAACCTGCCAAGTTTTGTCATGGAACCCACCTCCGGTCGCCAGAACTGGTTGCTAGATTGTAACATGTCAAGTTCCAACTTGGAACCTACTAGATTCTAACTTTTTTTTTGAAACAAAGAATCTCCAATCACCTCCGATTGCCTGCGTGGGTGATAGGTTGTAACCTACCAGGTCTAACTTGAAACCTATCAAATTTTAACATATTTTCTTTGAAACAAAGACGCACCAACTCCTTCTGGTCACTGGTGCGGGATGTTGGCTTGTAACTTGGTTTGTTCCAAAATTGGAACCTATCAAATTTTAATATATTTTCTTTAAAATAAAATGTACCAACTGCTTCCGGTTGCTAGGGTTGCATACCGGATTGTAACCTAGTAGGTTCTAAAGTCACAACCCGCTAAATTACATCCCAAAACCTGCCAGATTTTATCACGAAACCAGCCAATTCCGTTGTGGAACCTGCCAAAATTCCTTATCGGAGCCTACCAAATTCTATCCTAGAACCCACTAGGTTCTGTCACGGAACCCGCCAAGTTCTGTCGCCAAACCTGTCAAATTCTGTCTTGCAAATCATCAAGTTCTAAAATGAAATCTTCCAAATTTTTCCAATTTGTCATAAAGATCAAATTACTAAAGGAAACATCACCAAAAAAAAGCCTAAAATTACAGGGAAAAAAGCACAAAAGTTACACATTGGTGGTTAATTATGAAAAACATATCAGAGACTACACTCTTGGATTAATCCCACTACTCTTCATCTCTTGATCTACCTCCAATGTTTTTATGCTACTTGGCTTCTTGATCTGTGTCCATCCTACTCTTGATCTTGCTTTTCTTGTTATGCATTCTCTGGCACTGATTTGTTATCTGTTTGCATCATAACAAGATGAAATTTGTTAAAACAAAGTGAAAAAGGAAAAAGAAATGTACAAGTCATTACTACAAATACTATCTTCATCACATCCATAATAGATCATGATTGTTCAATTTCTACTCTGTATAATCGGTTTATGAAGATTTCGACATCAAGATTTAAAATCTTTATTCTCATGCCCCAAAACAAACAATCATAAAGTGCTACTAATTTAACAGTTTCTTTTTCAACATTTGTGATCAAGAATGCTTTGGCTTTTGTATTTTACCCAAGAACAACTAGGTTATGATTGAATTGTAAACTAACTTTCTTTTCTACCTGGTTTTTAAGAATATTTTGGTTCAAACTTGAATTTATTTATGATCTACATTTCTTTGAGTAATCAACAGTTCTACTAAAGAAAAATACAATAATGTAGATCTAAAAATAATTTGTAATATTATAGTTTATGCATTTTATGTTTTTGTTTGCTTATTCCCAAAGACAATAACACGCAATAATGTATCTGCAGTAATTTCCAAAAAAGCATGATTAGACAAACAAAATCAACAGAACTTAAAAAGTCAAATTCAATGTTTCTTCCTCGACTTTTCTCTGCATCCAAACACAACTTAAATCCTAAAAGAACTTCATCAGAAAGCTTGAAAACCACAATCAATTTCGATCCAAGAAAAGCCAATGCCATAGCCTAAATCACATTAAATGAGTAAGATCGTACTAATCAAATTAGAAAAAGTCCAAACAAATCAAATCCTTTTAACAACAACGAATCAAATAGAGAAACTAATAATATTAAGAATATGACTATGAAGTTAACGATGAAATATCAACATCAGAGTTATTAACATAAAAAAAAAAAAATCAGTCTGGTAATTTATCTTTGAGATTTTTTTTTTTCAATTTGGATGGTCAATGCGTTGAAGCGAGTCGTCGCCGCCCTCATCTCCCTCCCTATGCCGACCATCGGCTGCCTACCTGCCACGCCGCCATCGGTCGATTCCTCTTCGCAGTCAACCATGACTACATCGTCACGAGGAAAAACAGGGAATCCTGTACATGGCTAAGATCGATCTAGCGCTCTAGTTCCTAGCACCCTGTCGGTGACAATGAAACGTTGCTGTCCACATGCAATGTGTCTCCGGCGGAATCTCGTCCAACTCACTGGCCTCTGAACTCGACGACAATGACGATATATCTTGAACCTCCTCCTCGTCACCATCGCAAGGACCTATGAAGAAGAAATTTTGTGGACGAGGAGATCAACAAAGCTTAGATCTCGAACAAACGACAACCAATCACTTCGATCTTGATCTCGCAGGAGAGAGAGAGGGCGAATAAGGGAGAACTGAGGAGGAGAGAGAAAGGGGGTGTAGAAAGAGGGGGAATATGAAATATTAATAAAAAAAGGGAGAGAATAGGATAGAGAAAGAAAAAGATGGGATAGGACTGTGGTAGGATTTGCATTGTATGAATGTTTGTTTGGATAGGGTAAAAAAGTCAGCATATAAATTAAATTAAAATAACAATAAATATAAAATGGACAGTTTTAAAAAATTAAAAAGAGAAAAATTTTTAATAAGGGGTCTTTATAAGGAGGTACTGTATATAGTTTCTCTTGAAAATAATTATTACGTTAGTCCAAGAATAACTATCTAAGACGGGATGAATTGGGATTTTTAAAATTTTTTTACAATTATTGAAAATTTTTAGATTGATTGTATGAGCAAATAAGCAATATAAATGAATCAAGCAATTATGAATTCTTAAAAATGAAGAGATAAGGAATGAAAAGTACAGACGCTATTTATAGTAATTTGGCAATATGCCTACGTCCACTATCATCTAGTAAGACCTTGACTAGACCTGTTCCACTCTCTCAATCGTATTTTCGGCACAATCACTCCAAGTATAAACAGGTGACTTTATCTACCAGAGGCTTACTATTACCTTTTACAATCCATTTACAGAGATTAGCTAACCAAAACCCCTGAAATTTACTAAGGCTTTAGAAACCTAATGCACTTAGTTTACAAGATTTTGAAAGTTTAAGCTCAACACTTACATCTCCTTGAAATATGTAGAAAATAAACTTTGAATAGACTAAGAGATGATTAAATACACAATGAAGATTTTTAACAAGTTTGGCTCAAGAATGATAGAAGACTTATTGAACACTTAGAGATTGATATAAAGACGATTCTAGGCATTTTTGGTGATAAAAAAACTCATAAATGAGGTTATTTATAAACTATAACTTGAAACTAGCCGTTTATAGTCGTTTCAGGAGCATTTACAATGGCTATAAAACTAGTCGTTGGACGCCGCAGTCGACCGCCATGTATGTGGCGCAGTCGACCCCGTTGCATGAACATGCAGCCCTAATGGACTGTCGCAGTTGACCACTATAAGTATAATGCAGTTGACTACTATATATATAAATCAACCAGATCTTACTAACCTTTGGATACCAAAGAGTTTCTACAATTTGTGAAGAGAAGAAAGTTCCAGAAGAAACCTTAACCAACTAGTCTTCTTTGTTATTCTCTATCCAAGATCAAAGAGTGTATGGGCACGCATCATACAACTCTTCCCCAATAACTCTCCTTCTAACCAATTGAGAAAATTTAGAATTAAGGTTCGTGATTGTGAACAAAAGCTTTTAGAAAGTTTCAAAGACTCACAAACTAGAGTACTCACTCTCAATTTCTCAATTGATCTTAATAATTGAGAGAACTCACTCCCTATTTATAGAAGTCGTAAGGCCTCAAAATTTTGAATTTGGATCAATATCTGATAAAATTGCTTGAAAATTCGTGATCAAATTATCGCTCTATTGGCATACCAAACTTTTCCATCAGCCTGCTGAACTTACTCCATCGGTAGGCCGAACTTGAAGATCAGCCTACCAAACTTACGATAAATGATCCCTGTGAATCTTTTATTTCCCATCCAAGATTCTTAGGATAGAGCCTTAGCTTTAATCCAAAAAAACCAATAGGGAAGTTATTTGATTAAAACAATCATATCTAGATAATCTCTAAGAAAATAAATATTCCCGATAATTCAACAAGATTATCTTGAATTAATTTACAATAAATTAATTCAACCGATAAGCAGACATGAATTATCTGATCCTATCGAATTTCAGCCAATCTAATAATTTAACATAGGTCATCAATTTATCGGAAAAGCATGCCATATCATTACAGGATTTATTATAAGCTAATAAAGGGGACTTGATAGACCTATATAGTTTAAGCTCTTGATAATTATAAAATACAATGTTCTCGATACACATTTTATAATTATTAACTCTAACACTACTCCACTATAAGCTTAGAGCTACACTCTCGAACTATATAAAATTACGAAGCCCAAATTAGCTAAGTGTCCATGACATATCATAATGTATCGTATTCTCATCGAATATCTATAATTGACTTAAGGATAAATTCTATCTTACCTTCCTGATTATTTAATCTTATGTTTCATTATCTCACCATTAGAAAACTTTTTATCTAAAGACAATATATTATTCGGTCACACCTATGCATCGAAATAGTTGTGCGCTTTAGTCTTCCAATTACAGGATAACGCATATAAGAGGATATCAGTAACTCCACCAATTGAGCTATAGATGCCATATCTATGAATAACAGGTCTACACTATCAAGAGTCACGTCTCCAACATATCAGTATGCATACCATCGTAAAATTAGGATGTCACGCTTTGGTACATCAAAAAACATAAGTTAAGACAATGGGCCCATTAATCATTTTAGGTTTAATATATAACACATATGATTGTCTACAGTAAATTAATTTGTCTAGACAGAATTATTAATCCAAATCAATTCCACTCTATATTCTGATCCCATACATCATCACCTATGACAATGCACCAATATTTCTATTCGCGGAGTCGACCTCCGATGACCAAGACAAACCATCTCCCATTAAGGATATAGACAACATAACAATCTTTGCATAAATAAAGCGCCAACTTTATTCTCTCGATTATAAATCTTATGATTTAGACCATCACCTTAAGAATCATGTTTTCCACATAATCTATCTATCATATGCCTAATTCTTAAAGGTTTAGATTGACAGTCTCAGACGTTTGCTTGCTTATCATATATTCAACAGATATAAACGTAAAGAGGACAACATTTGGTATGCGAACACTACATAAATTATTTATTGATAAAATGTCGCCAAAAACATATTACATTTTACTCCTTAGGGCATACATGTCTAACATCTTTTGCAACAGTATGGTGCCAAAATTTGTTTTAAAAAAATAAAACAATTTATAACTTAATTAATTTAAAATGGATTTTAAAATAATTTTAACACTATTTCTTGGTCTTTAAAAAATAGTTTGCAATATGTAGAAACGATTTAGAAAATTTTTTACGACACTTAAAAATATTTTTAATAATTTAAAAATAACAATAAAATACTTAAAATCAATTTAAGTTCTAAAATCATTTATGAAAAATTAATTATTCGAGCCAATTAAACTTGATAAAGATTTTCATGCATGCTCTAACATTGTATAGGCTTAATAATTAAAATAAAACCTATTCTTCATGCTTGTTGATGCCCTTCTTTAATCTTCAAATTCTCGGTTTTACAATTCGTGTTTATGTTAATTTCATTTGAATAAAATATTATTTCTAAATAACACTACATACTCAAGTTAAATTGTTAGCAACAAAGGAATTAATTGTTTGTTGTCATCAAATCAAAAATACATATTTTCATTTGCAACCTTAGGTCCAACAATCTCCCCATTTTTTATAATGACAAACAATTTATTTCTTTAGGTAAAGTAATGGAAGAAATTTGCTAGAAATAAACAATAAGTGTTGCTCAGATATTTCTCATCATATGTTAACCTTAAGCTTCCCTTATAAAACATAATATGCCTCCCTTTTAATATGTGTAATCTTGAGGGAATATGTACATCTATCTCAATGTCAATAAAATTTATAAAAATAATCTTTAACAAAACTAAAAAATAGACATAGCTCCCCTTTCCTTAAGTACATGCTCCCTGTATTTTAAGTAACCTGCAATATATGCAATTAAAAACAATCAAGAAATCAGCCATATTTTCACCCCTTTTATCATCAGCAAAAAGATATACACAATCAGATATATCAATGAACACATAATCAATTATGAAATTTATAATTGGAAGAAATCATAATGTATAGAAACCAGAAAATAAAACATGATCTAAGAATCAAATCCTAATATGGTCTTAAAATAGAGAAAAAGTAAAACATAAAAATGACCATAACTCATAAAATAGACACGAAGCTAAAGACGAGTCAAGGTGGAGGCTGTCCACGCATATTGAGGTGTCGAAGCTCCTTAAGAATGCTGCCTACTGTGTTGTTCAAGTCCACCATATTGTTGTTGAGTCTAGTAAATTTCCAATTAGCATAGGTATGAAAATAGGCAAAGTTTGATTCAAATGAATCAAACCTCGAGACGAGCTTCTAATATAAACCACTAGATGATGAGCTAGCTGGAGGTGCTTGTAGTGGTTTTTCTCCATGGAAAAATACTCCTTAGCTTGTTCAAACTCCTATTGCTCTTCCTCTTTAAGATGAGAGTGAGTAATCCTACTTCTCGTTGCCAAATACCATTATCTTCTTGGTAGCCCATCCTGTTAAGATTGACTACAGTGAAGTACATGCTCGGTGCCGGTTTGTACTAGACACTATTTAAGTAATTATGGTTTAGAAAATTCAGTGACTGTCCAAAAAGACGGGTCGTCACACACATAGTACCGACAATAATAAATTACAACCACAATCCAAATATAAAGAAAAGGATTAAAATATTACAATCCTTGAATTTAAGATAAAAAAAATAAACTAAACAAATTCCCATAGCTCGTGAGTCTGCCTAGTAGACTCCCAATTAGTCCTTAGCTAAAGTTTACCTAGAGGGGGAAAGTTTAAAACAAATAAAATGTGAGCAGAAGGCTTAAAAGGACTAAGCTTTTGAAAACAGTAATTTGAATATAAAAATTTATCATTGATACATAAATTATGAAGCACAATAAATAAATAAAATTCATTCTTATCAATTTAGTCTTATTATCCATCCAGAAGTAAATTCATTATTATTATGTTAGGCAAACCATTAATATCACCACCGTAATGGCTCAGCTAGGTTTCAGGACCTACCCTGAAGGTCGTTCTCTATATGACCTAATAAGAACCTCGCCAATATACTAACGAAACCCGCTATCAATAAGAAGGAACCAAGACCGTTTCTACTCAGATTTGGATGGAAGTCACCGCGACCCGTTGCTTATATCGAAGCAAGAACCTTGGTATATCGAAGACGCCACAATCAAGGATGGAAGCTTGATTGATAAGTTAGGTTCGAACACTCGGATTGATCCGAAGAGTTCATGCAGTTCGTCAAAGAACCAAAGAAAGAATTATTTCTCTCAGAAAAATAAAAATTCATTCATCCTCCATTAACCTTGGGAACGCCTATTTATAGGCCAAAATTACAAAGTGTTGCCCAAAAAGAAAAGTTGACAAATTCAAACATAATTACTAAGCCTAAAATAAAAACCAAAAGAAAGGAAAGTCTTAACGGCTGATTTTTAGCTATTTACACGCCCAACAATAAAAGGAAAGTGCAATTAATCCTCGTCAACAATTTGTATAAATGATTAGCCGCGTGTGTGCCAAAATGGGAAGGTTTCCGAAAGTCTTCCATTGACTTGATCTTGCAAAATTTGAGCTGATTTCAATCAGGCTTGACTCATCCGGATTCTTCTAGAACTTGGATCAAATTGACGCACCATTGTGGTTGACGTGGGCCTGGTTCAATAGGCTTGCACAAATTTTCTTGACTCCAGATTTCGTGAATCAGCCCATTTAGTGCTTCCTTGAATTTCCTAGCTCGGGCTCTTGTGACTGGTCCAACAGGAATTTGTATTGGGTCAACCACCTTCCATGCATTTGAGCTCCCTAAGTCTCCATCATTCCCCTCCTCTTGAAAAGGATTTGTCCTCAAATCAGACTCTGCATCAAAAGGACTCAAATCAGAAACATTGAAGGTAGCACTTACATTATACTCACCTTGCAAATCCAACTTGTAAGCATTGTCATTAATTCTTTCAAGGACTTAAAATGGACCATCTCCTCGTGGTAACAACTTTGACTTTCTTTGTTCTAGGAAACGCTCCTTTCTAAAGTGCAACCACACCCAGTCTCCAGGTTCAAAAATCCGCTTGTGTCGCCCCTTGTTGGCTTGCTTTGCATATTGTTCCGTTCTTCGCTCAATGTTGAGTATTGCTTTCTCATGATATTGTTTAACAAAGTCAGCCTTCCTTTTGCCATCTAAATTAACAAGCACATAAACAGGTAGTGGTGATAAAGGATTAAGACCATAAACAATTTCAAAAGGTGAATACTTAGTAGCAGAAAACAGTCTTCCCTTGATTTAATGTTCTTACTGATGATTGCTCTTAATAAGGTTGACAAAGTCCTATTTACTATCTCAGTTTGACCATCAGTTTGTGGGTGGCAAGTAGTAGAAAACAACAGCTTAGTACCTAACTTACTCCACAAAGTCTTCCAAAAGTAGCTCAAGAACTTAGCATCTCTATCTGAAACAATTGTCCTAGGCATGCCATGTATCCTCACAATCTCCCTAAAGAACAATTCAGCAACATGCGATGCATCATCAGTTTTATGACAGGGAATCAAATGTGCCATCTTAGAAAACCGATCTACAACCACAAATACACTATCCTTCCCACGTTTGGTCCTAGGTAAACCTAACACAAAGTCATTGAAATATCAGTCCAAGGCTCACTAGGAATTGGCAAAGGTGTGTATAAACCATGGGGTTGTGCTCTCGATTTAGCTTGCCTACACGTGACACATCTACTATATATCCTTTCAACATCCCTTTTCATGTGTGGCCAAAAGAAGTGTTCTTGCAAAACAGCTAAAGTTTTAGCAATTCCAAAATGCCCCATCAATCTGCCAACATGGGATTCCCTTACTAACAAATCTCTCAAAGAACAATTAGGCACACAAAGCTTATTCTCCCGAAACAAAAATCTATCATGTCTATAAAATTTACCCATTGCGTTTTTCTCACAAGCTCGATACTCCTCACTAAAATCTTGGTCTAAAGGGTATAAATCCTTAATATGCTCAAAACCAAGTAGTTTAGCGTCAAGGATAGAAAGTAATGCGTACCTGCGAGAAAGTGCATCTGCAACAACATTCTCCTTACCTTGCTTGTATCGAATGACATAAGGAAATGTCTCGATGAATTCCACCCAGCGGGCATGCCTCTTGTTCAACTTTTGTTGTCCCTTCAGATGTTTCAATGACTCGTGATCAGTGTGAATCATGAATTCCTTGGGCCATAGGTAGTGTTGCCAAGTCTTTAATGCTCGAACCAACGCGTACAACTCCTTGTCATAAGTAGGGTAATTTAGTGTTGACCCACTCAATTTTTCACTGAAATACGCAATTGGTCGTCCTCCTTGCATCAGCACGGCACCTATACCTACACCAGAAGCATCACATTCAATTTCAAATGTTTTAGAAAAATCAGGTAAAGCAAGTAAAGGAGCATGAGTAAGCTTATGCTTAATAAGCCGAAATGCCTTCTCTTGTTCTTCTCCCCACTTAAACCCAACATTCTTCTTGATTACTTCTGTGAGTGGTGTAGCCAAAGTACTGAAATCCCTTACAAACTGCCGGTAAAAGCTGGCAAGTCCATGAAAACTCTGTACTTCTCCAACGCTTGTGGGACTTGGCCATTCTTGGATAGCCCTAACCTTTTCTTCGTCGACCTGTATACCTTTAGCACTAACAACAAAACCAAGAAAAACAATCTTATCTGTGCAAAAGGTACACTTCTTAAGATTAGCATACAACTTTTCCTTCCGTAAAACATTTAAAACAAGTTTTAAATGTTCAATATGATCATCCCAATTGCTGCTATAGATCTAGATATCATCAAAATAAACAACAACAAATTTCCCAATGAAAGCTCGCAAAACATGGTTCATTAAACGCATAAATGTGCTAGGTGCATTGGTTAAACCGAAAGGCATTACCAACCACTCCTACAAACCTTGTTTTGTTTTGAAAGCCATCTTCCACTCGTCTCCCTCTTTCATGCGAATTTGATGATATCCACTCTTCAGATCAATTTTAGAAAATACACAAGCACCATGCAATTCATCTAACATGTCATCCAAGCGAGGAATGGGATGTCGATACTTTACCGTGATGTTGTTGATGGCTTGACAATCAACGCACATCCTCCAAGTCCCATCTTTCTTAGGCACAAGTAAAACTGGTACGGCGCACGGGCTCATGCTTTCTCTCACGTGTCCCTTCTCCATCAACTCACTTACCCGCTGTTGGAGTTCCTTTGTCTCCTCGGGATTACTTCTATAGGTTGGTTGGTTTGGAATTGTAGCTCCAGGTATGAAGTCAATTTGATGTTCAATCCTGCGGATTGGAGGTAAACCTTGTGGTGTTTCCTTGGGAAAGATATCCTCATACTCCTGCAAAAGAGAAACAACAAAACTATGCAAGGTGGAATCAAGATCGTTAGTGTTTAATAACGCCTCCTTATACATGAGTAAAATCATCGGCTGATTAGAAAACAAAGCTCTTCTCACATCACTCTCTCTTGCATAAAAGTTTGTTTTTCTCTCTAATTTTACCTCATTGGCCAAATCTTCTTTTGTACTGGCCCTCTCAATGTTCTCTCCTTTTCTCTCCTTTTTCTCGGCCCCTATATCTTTTTTCCCTCTCTAGCCGAACTCTCTCTGTGCACTCCAACACTCATTATTTTCACTCCCTTTCTCTCTCTTTTTCTCATTCTCTCCTTTTTGTTCACTCTCCTTTTGTAACCAAACTTGATCTTCATGAACCTGTTTTGGTGTCATTGGTACAAGAGTGAATGGTCTCTGGTTGTGCACAAGAGAATATTTATTGGTGTAGCCATCATGTTTGACTCGACGATCAAATTGCCATGGTCGACCTAGTAACAAGTGCCCGGCTTCCATTGGAACTACATCGCACAAAACTTCATCTTCGTATCTACCAATGCGAAATGAAATTAATGCCTGTTTAGTTACCTTCACTTCACCACTATTATTCAACCATTGCAACTTGTAAGGTCGAGGATGTTTGGTCGTTGGCAGCCCTAATTTCTCAACCATAGTACTGCTAGCAACATTCGTACAACTCCCTCCATCTATTATCACACTACATATCTTGTTCTGCACGTGGCACCTAGTATGAAAAATGTTCTCACGTTGCTCTTCTTCTTCCTCTTTGGCTTGCACACTAAGGGCTCATCGAGTGACCAACAATTCACCTTGGACAGCACACTCCTCCTCATCCACATCCTCCAATGGTGGCATGGAGTCCTCGTCTGATTCGTCATCCGTAACAACCTCTCCGTCGTCCCGTAACACCATTTGCCTCATTAATGCTTGCAACTGAAGATTGGAAACGTTTTTCAACCGTTCCATTTGCCTCATTAATGCTTGCAACTGAAGATTGGGAACGTTTTGTTGTCGAAGATCATCTTCGGCTTCTCTTTCTTGATTCGGATTCATTTTTTTTTTAAACCTGCAAAACAACGTTAGATAATAACGAACCTTAATTCTCTCCCTCACGTGTTTCACTCTATCACTTGGTCACTCCGTTCACTCGTGTTTCACTCAAATAATTGGCTTTTACCCTCGAATGTTCTCACCACTTTTGCCTTTTTCTTTTTTTAACTCACTTATTCTCTCTTTCAGTTCTTTTGGAATTACACAAGCAACAATAAAATCTATCCGGCAACAAATTCAGCAACACGTTTTGATACGCAGTTCAAAATGAAGCAATTTTTTTTTTCACTGTGAGGTGAGGTCAAATTTGGATACCTGGACACTCAAACAATGGAAAGGAAACAAAAAAATTTTAAGGAGGGTTTCGAGACTTTTTTTTTTTGGATCCTCTTGATTTTTCTTTTCTTTTCTTTTCTTTTTTTTTTTTTTTGTGAAATTCGGCAAGAACAAGAATAATAAACCAAGAAACACAAAACAGGAAACTACCACCTAAACTTGAAACCCAAGATACTAGTTACCCAAAACCAAACTAACCAACTTTTTTTTTTTGAATAGAATAGAACCTAAGTAATAAATTAGAATTCAAAAACAAATAAGGATAGACAAACCTGAGGCTAGAACCGAGGCTACTGATACCAAATGATAAGAACCTCGCCAATATACTGACGAAACCCGCTATCAATAAGAAGGAACCAAGACCGTTTCTACTCAGATTTGGATGGAAGTCACCGCGACCCGTTGCTTATTTTGAAGCAAGAACCTTGGTATATCGAAGACGCCACAATCAAGGATGGAAGCTTGATTGATAAGTCAGGTTTGAACGCTCGGATTGATCCGAAGAGTTCGTGCAGTTCGTCAAAGAACCAAAGAAAGAATTATTTCTCTCAGAAAAATAAACATTCATTCATCCTCCATTAACCTTGAGAACGCCTATTTATAAGCCAAAATTACAAAGTGTTGCCCAAAAAGAAAAGTTGACAAATTCAAACATAATTACTAAGCCTAAAATAAAAACCAAAAGAAAGGAAAGTCTTAATGGCTGATTTTCAGCCATTTACACGCCCAACAATAAAAGGAAAGTGCAATTAATCCTCGTCAACAATTTGTATAAATGATTAGCCGTGTGTGTGCCAAAATGGGAAGGTTTCTGAAAGTCTTCCATTGACTTGATCTTGCAAAATTTGAGTTGATTTCAATTAGGCTTGACTCATCCAGATTCTTCTAGAACTTGGATCAAATTGACGCACCGTTGTGGTTGACGTGGGCCTGGGTCAATGGGCTTGTACAAATTTTCTTGACTCCAGATTTTGTGAATCAGCCCATTTAGTGCTTCCTTGAATTTCTTAGCTCGGGCTTTTGTGACTGGTCCAACAGGAATTTGTATTTGGGTCAACCACCTTCCATGCATTTGAGCTCCCTAAGTCTCCATCATGACCCGATCTATGAGTATGGCATTTCAAATGGTATTTACTACACGTCTGGTTTTATATCATTATTTTGGTCCTATCTTACTGAATATTCTCATTTACATTCATTATTCTATTCATTATGATCATTTATTATTCAGTAGATAATGAAAATAACTAATTAAATTCATCTCAATCATTTCTTGAAAAATTTTTAAAAGAAATCATTTTATGGTCAAAACTCATTTTAAAACATAGCTACCAAGGAAAGAGGTTTAGAGTCCTACCTCAATATCTTATACCGATGCTCAATATCGTAGTCTCGACCCACTATACGTTAGCTCTACGGAACCACGAACAACCTTAAAGGTAAACTAATGTCTATCAATATTCAACTTAGAGTATTCTACAATACTACACTATCTCATGGTGTCTTAGTATGGCTTTAAAGTTCACAAAATCATATTACAAGGTCAAAGTCTCAATCTAGGTTTTAAATGTTAAAAATGGGTGAAAAAGGGCAAATTTCACAAAGCCTGGTTGCCTGCTGGACTTCCTGGTCTTGCCTACCGAACTCCATAGTTTGGCCTACCGGCCGTACGAAACTGGCCCGTCGAACTATTCCAAGTTCGGCATGCCGACGATATGAGTCTAGCCTGCTGATGCTTATAATCGGCTGCCGAACTGGCAAAATTTGAAAGACCCGAGACTTCGAGTCTCGGCGCTCCCTGAGCTTAAAATCTCATTCCTAACCTGTTTTTCAGTTCCTAGACCATGCATAATGTTCATAAATGCTAGAAAAACACTTTGGAACACATTTAAACACTTTTAAACAAGTTTTACCTAGAAATTTTTAAATTATTCCGAAATTGAGAAAAAAAGTGGAAAAACTTGATTTATAGATTCATGAGTGTTTGAGTTCTACTAACTTAGATAGAAGGGTTTCTAAGCCAAAACAAACTCGGAATTCAACATTCAAAGAAAATTGAAAAATTTGGACAAAAGTTTGAAATTTGAAAAATAAAGTAACTAACCTCGAATTTGTGCTTGAAACCAAGTTTGTGGAGGCTCAATCTTGCTTCCAAGCTTCCAATCCAACTAAACATCGAAGCTCTTGCTTAAATTTTTGGGACGAAATTAAGAAAGAGAGGAGAGAGGGAGAGGCGCTGTGGGAGGAAGAGAGTGAGTCTAAGAGAGTGAGGGGGAAAGAATGAGGGAAAGAGGGATGAATAGAGAGGAAAAAAGTGGTTTAGCAGAGTGAAAACCATATCCAACACATGATTTTTCAAAAGGGACATATTGGATATTTGACAAACTGTTTTGTTTCAAAATTCAAAATAACAATTGAAAATAACCAAAAGTAAGATAAATTTAAAAATACAACAAAATAATTAAATTAAGTTCAAATTATATTAAGGCATATTAATCCACCATTTCCATACTTACCATACTTAATTAATTTCAAGGTGTTATAAATTCACATTTTGTTCAAAATTTTTTAAATGTATTTCTCAAACTAAGGTTCCTAAATATGTTACTTAATTATTTTTTCCCCTTCACCAAACACAATAAAAATCTACTCTACTTTTCCTTGAGGCTCCTAAGTTGACTTCTATTTCCTATACTTCATCCTAATTTCTCTTCCTATCAAATTTGTATAGAAAGAGTAGTCGTTCCATTTTCACTTGTACCTTTTTCTATATATGGACTTATAGTTTGTACTTATCCACCAATCCGAAGTCAAAAACTTTGTTCACAATGAAATTAATTTTACCAGACGTGATTAATCATCATGAAGATATCTTATTTGTCCTGGTATGGATAGCAGAGCTCATCCGAGAGTTAAATCAAGAGTAGCCAACACTATTCAAATATCCCGAATGGGGAATTTTGGAGCCATGAATGGAAAAGACATGGGACTTGCACAGAATTTGCACATCAGACATTTTAGTTTCCGCTTAGCTTTTGATCCAAAAACCAAAACAAATATCCTCGAGAATCTTAAATATAAAGGTACACAAATGAACACTCCTTATTTACAATATTGGCGCCGTTATTTCTACTTCTTTTTCTTAAACCCCTAATTCTTCATTAGATTACAAACATATTGGGTTAAATTTAATGTTGGCTTCCAAAAAACACGATTTTTCACCTCAGTCTCCTAAAACTCAAACCAGTACAAAACTCCTGTCGAAATTATCATAATTAGTTGTAATTTTGGCAATTATCTCATTGAGGTGTTTATTATTTTTTGTGGTTTTAATCATGTGTGCTTATGGAGTGACCCACATGATTGAAATTCTGTATAAACTATCAAAAAATTGACCCCTAAATACCAAAGTTGTAAATTTTATTTTAATCTCACAGAGGGATTTTTTTGTTTCATTTTTTTTTTTGTTGAGTGCAAAGCTGGATAACCCATATGTTTCAGAGGACAAATTTAAAATCAATTAATACTATATAGTTACCAGATAATATAATTACATCTAACAAAACTAAAATTAACTTAATTTAGGTATAAACCCAAATGAAACCATGTATTCCTTACAGTTGATTTAGAATATCCTAAATGAAGTAGTGAAATACACCCTCGAAATCATGTGCACTATGCACGGTTCAGACCCAACGCTTGAGCTGTATGAGATTTAATTTTGTTTGAACCCCAAAGGAAAAGATTTTATTCAATGTCCAATCACCCCAAATCCAAGATGTGGAAAAGAGGAAAATGTTGAAATTAAGTTTCTACAAGAGATAAAAAGCTGGAAAAAAAAAAAGAGAAAAGGAAAAATTCAAATAAACTATCTATAAGAAGCTGATTCAACCATATCAGCATGGGACAAATCTATGTAGTTGTATTGATTGGTATTGAATAAAGTACATTTGCAACCTGTGTTTGATAACTAAGCTAGAGTTTGGTCTGTTGTGCATTATAGTATAAAAATATATTAAATTGGACGTCAAGTCCTCTATCTTCAACCTTTTTTTATTCTTTTAAAACCTTTTTGTTGACAAATTAATTGACAATAAAATCTCCAAATTTTCTTCTTAATTTTTTCTTTTATTTTGGTTTTTTTTTTTTTTGGAGCAAGTTGAGTCAAATTTATAAGACGATTTACCAAAATGTTGCTAATAATTTGACACTAGAAGGTTCAAGAAATTTAAGAAAATAAAAGAGAGAATGCATGACAGAAATTAAGCCACAATTACAATATGTAGCTTAATTTTTTTCATAAAAAATAATCTTGCACAAAAACTGTCACACAAAAAAATTCGAAATGCTAAAAAATATAGTAGGCCTTCGTCTGTTGCGTGCAGGCAACTGCTATGGCACTATCCTACCATGATGCTATTTACAACATCAATTTTGCGTGTTTCCCAATGCGCTTCAAGAAATTTCTTGTTACACTTCCACTCCATCAATTTCTTCCTATAATACAATGAAAAAATTACAAATGCGCACAGAAACAGAGAAGGGGTGGTAGTGAGCGCAATCTGAAAACAATCGCCACTGCATGATGGAGATCAAGACCTAGCCCTGAACTGGGCTTAGCCCTTTAAGGGCTAGGGCTTAGCTACAGTTGGGCCAGAGGGAAAAGACCAGCCCCAGCATAGTCCTCTATTAAGAGGGCCAAACTAGCACAGCCCAGGCAGATCAGGGGCATGGGCCCGCCCTACCTGGCACGACCCTCTTGTTATTCCAAAAACAACTTAGAAATAAAACAAATACATGCCTAATTACAATCTACTTTAGTACTAGTAATAATGTTTACGATTACTTCCGATTAATTATCTCTTACTCTAATCAAAATTAAATATTGTATCTACAGGCATAATCTAAAGATAATTTCATATTTACTATCATAGGTTGTAGGGTTTAAATCCCATACTCTAAGGTTAAATAGAAGAAAATAAAGAAGAAGTTTCACGCACCCGAAAGTCCTCCCATTTGCCAGACAGAAATAGATGAATAATGAGATCTGAGGGAAAGTGTTGATAACATTTAGCTATTTTATAAGGGGATTCGTAATGAGAATAATGATAAACTAGAAAATAAAAAAATATTTGGAATCCATATTTTGGTCAATTTTTTTTTTAATGTATTTCACAAATTAAGGTTCCTAAATATGTTGCTCAATTAGTTTTTCCCCTTCACCAAACAAAACAAAGATCTACTCTATGTCTCTTTGATTCTTGTAAGTTCATTTCTATTTCCTATATTTCATCCTAATTCCTCTGCCAATCAAATTCATATAGAAAGAATAGTCATTCCTTTTTCACTGATATCGTTTTCTATATATGGACTTATAGTTCGGACATATCCACTTATCTGAAGTTGATAACTTTGTTCACCATGAAATTAATTTTACCTTAAAACATGTGATTAATCATCATGAAGATATCTTATTTGTCCTGGTGTGATAATGGACCTCATCTAAGAATTAAATGAATTTTTGAGTCATGAATGTTAGAACAAAATATTATAATGAAAACCATCATCGCCTAGGATCATTTATGTCAAATCACCGAGATAATTAATAAAATGTAAAAGCTAACCTAAATCCATAGATAGAATGTGATTTCTGAGTCTGTAGGTTGAGGATCTTCCAAGTCCGGTACATAAGTCCTCCTTCAAAGAATGTTTTTGTAATCTCTCTGTGGATGAGTAATAGCAAAATAACGTATGTATTAACTTGGGAACCACAACTTTTTTATATAACTACTAACCTTGACAGTTATCCTTAATTACCTATTTAGCCCATCATAAAATCATTAATTATATTTTGGTTCTACACATAGGAGGCCCATACTTAATGATGCTTTAAAAGCTCAAAACCTAAATTGATCACTTTAATTGGGCTAACCTTATCTAATAGCCTTTAATACATGCTTATTTAATATATTAGCTCATATATTGGATTAATTCCAAAAATCTTCCACTTGGGTTATATATGAAACTTTCTAAATGTGAATTATACCTTTTGAGCTCATGAATTTTACTATCAAAACCTCATACATCTCAACAATCTTGTCCATTAACCATATCAATATAGGACCAAAATGACATTTGTTACATGTAACGTAACTAGACCCATAAATGATCACATATACTAATACAACTAATGACAAAGATCAAGCATGGATGTACAGCATGGAAATTGCATGCAATGTGATCTTAACATGCCTATTTCCAATAAGTCCACCTTAAAACCTTAGTGAGATCAAACCATACCAAAATCAAAGTGTGAATAAACTGAAAACTTTATTTCTGTAAAAAAATAACCTCAAAATATCCATAAACTAAAATAATAGAAAATGTTTATATTAGAAAAACATCTAAAATTACAAACTCCCACTGAAATTGAATATCTTGAAATGATATGACACCCATACAAGTAGTGTGCTCATGAAACATTTTGGGTGGCAATCCCTTCGTAAGTAAATCCACAATCATGGAGTTGTACTGATGTGCTCTATAGACAACTGTTTACTCTGAACTCTTTTTTTCACAACCAAGAACTTGATGTCTATATGCTTTAACTTCATCAAGCTCTTGTTGTTGTTGGAGTATAGAACTACTGTCTTATTGTCACAAAATAACTTGAGTAGTTTTTTGAATACTGTCCATTATGCATAGCCCTGTGAAAAAAATTTGTAGCCATATTCTATGATTGGATGCCTCATAACACGCTATGAACTATGCCACTATGATAGAAGATGCTACAAGAGATTGTTTAACACTCTTCCAGGAAATAGCACCTCTAGCCAGAAGGTAGACATAACCCAACGTAGATTCATACTATCTTAGCATCCAGTATAATCAGAGTCAGTATAGCCAATGATCTCAAGCTATTCCAACCTTTGATACATGAACATGTAGTGCTTTGTTCTTATAAATGTCTCAAGACTCATTTGGTTGCTATCCAATGATCTTGTGCAGGATTGCTTAAATATTTGCCCAACATCCCTATACCATACGTGATATTAGGACACGTACAAATCTGAGCATACACTAGACTCCCTACTGTTGACGCATAAGGAATCTTCTACATTTCCTAAATCTCAAAATCATTCTTAGGACACTGATTGAGACTAAACTTGTCTCCCTTAGCCATAAGGGTATCATTTGGTTTGCAATCCTGCATGCCATATCTCTTGAGAACCTTTTTGATGTAGCCCTTTTGTGATAATCTAAGAATACTCTAAGAGCAATCTCGATGTATCTGTGTACCTAACACAAAAGAGGCATCACCAAGATCCTTTATCTCAATTTTTTTTTATAGAAATCTTTTGGTTTTGTGTAATAATACTATATCATTGCCGGTAAACAAAATGTCATCAACATATAAAACTAGGAAAACATACTTACTCCCACTAAACTTCTGATATATACAATCATCAACCACATTTATCTTAAAACCGAATGAGATGACAACTTGATGAAAATTGTAATACCACTGACGAGACGCCTGCCTAAGCCCATAGATTTATTTCTTTAATTTGCAAACTATCTTCTTTGTATCTCCTGACACAAAGTTTTCTGGATGCACCATATAGATTGTTTCATCAATTTTGCCATTGAGAAACACAGTCTTGACATTCATATAATAAAGCTCAAGATCAAAATGTGCCACTAATGCCATTATAATCCTAAAAGAGTCTTTCAAAGAAACCAGAGAGAAAGTCTCTTTATAAGTAATGGCCTCTTTTTGTGTAAAGCCATTGGGAATAAGACGAGCCTTATACCTCTCCACATCGCCTTTCGAATCCCTCTTAGTCTTAAATATCTATTTGCAACCAATGGGCTTTTCTCCTTCAGGCAATGGGACAAGATCCCAAATGCCATTGGCCTTCGTGGATTTTATCTCCTTATTCATGGCATCAATCTACTTTTGAGATCTAGAACTTTTGATGGCTTGACGGAAGTTGATTAGATCATCCTCCACTACTCCAATGTCAAACTCATGTTCTTAGAGAAATATAATGTAATCATCTGACACTGCACTTCTCCTTTCTCTAGAAGATCTCCTTAATGGCATAGGTTCCTGAGGTAGTAGAGTTTGTTCTTTTAGAAAAATTTATGGAATGGGAGGTTATTCGACATGGTCAGCTTCTTGAACAATGTCAGGAATAGGAGCCTAATCAATGTCAATAATAGCTGTGGGATATCAACATATTCTTCTTCAAAGAGAAAGTCCCTAATCTTATCTCTCCCTACAAACTCGACATCCTTAAAACACTAAACGCTTTCTGTCTCAAAAATCGACTTGGTCATGGGTTCATAAAACTTGTACCCCTTAGACTTTTTGGAGTATCCAATAAAATAACAACTCACTATCCTTAAGTCTAGTTTCTTTTCATTAGGCCTATAAGGCCTTGCCTTATCTAGACATTCCCAAATATGCAATTGCTTTAAACTACGCTTCTTGCCTGTCCAAAGTTCGTAATGGGGTTTTGGCAATTACTTTAGTTGGAACCCTATTAAGTTTATATGTTGTAGTCTTAAGTGCTTCTCTCCAGAGTAATTCTAGAAAGGTAGAATGAGAGATCATACTCGTCACCATGTTTTTAAGCATCTTATTTTGTCTTTTAGCAACACCATTCATAGTGGGCAAACCTACATAGTGTATTGTGGGACGATGTTACATTCCTCTAGGAATTTAACAAATTGTCCTAGACGTTATTCACCTAAACCATCATATGTGCCATAATATTCACCACCATAGTTACATCTGATGCTTTTAATCTTTTTGCTGAGTTGGTTCTCAACTTCAACCTTCTAATTATTGAACACATCTAGCGACTGTGACTTTTCATGAATGAGATATATGTAGCCATATCTAAAAAAATCGTTTGTAAGCATTATAAAATATTGTTGACCCTTCCAAGAAACTATAGAGAATGACCCATAAATATCTGTATGTATAAGTTCTAAGACATCCAAAGTCTTGTTGGCTTTAAATGTCTTTTTATTGGTTTGTTTCCCTTTATACAGTCAACATAAACATCAAAATCTGTAAAATCTAAAGGGTCTAGAATTTCATATAACACAAGTCTCTCTATTCTCTTTTTGGAGATATGACCTAATCTCTTATGTCATAACTCAGCTGAATTCTCATTGGTTAATTTTCTTTTTATACCTCGTGTACTTAATTGCAGAGATTTATTAAATGAAGCAATTGTATCAATTAAATAAAGATTATTGTAATCTAATAAAGAACTAGAATAAACCAATTTTGAATCATGAAACAAACTAAATTTTCCATTTCCAAATGAACAAGAATAACCAAATTTGTCCAATGTAGAAATAGAAATCAAATTCTGCCTAAGAAGATGGTACAACAAATGTCTCATAAAGATCCAAATAAAATCTAGTCTTTAACAATAATCTAAACTTCCATATTGCTTCAACTTCAACCTTTTTGCCATCCCCCGCATAGATGTATCTTTCTTCAACATTTGGCTTTTGGTATTTAAGGCAACCTTGGCTAGACATACTAATGTGAGTGGTTGCACCAAAATCTATCCACCAAGTGTGTTTAGGTACTAAAGTTACATTAACATCAAAACAAACCAAATTAAGAAGCATATCTTTCCTAGCACACTAAATGTGGTAGTTGGTGCAATGCTTTTTCTTATGTCCTACAGCTCCATAGAAGAAACAAACTCGTGCCTTTTGGATCATCCGGTTTCTTTTGTTCTTTCTTTTGAGGTGTCATAACTATAGCTTCCTTATCTTTCTTTCTTTCTTTCCCTTTGTCCTTGGACATATTATCCAAGTGAGCACTTTCTATCTTTTCTTGCTTCAACCTTTCCTCTTCATGTACACAGTATGAGATGAGCTCATTAAGAGACCAAGTCTCCTTTTGGCAGTTATAACTCATCTTAAACTGACTGAACTGTGTGGAAAAAGATATTAGAACCAAATGCACTAGTAAGTCCTCAAGAAAGTCAAACTTAAGTGCTCTTAGTTTTGAAGCAAAATGAGACATCTCCATGATATACTCCTTGATGTTCCCCTTACCTCTGTATCTCATTGAGATGGGGCTTGCCAAAAGTATACTTGTTTCAACCTTTTTATTTTTAGTAAATCTCTTCTCAATGTCCTCGAGGAACTCTTTGGCTGTTTTTATTGTTTCTGATATAGTGCCCTTGAATTCTTCTAGAATGGCCTTCTTCATGATCATCATACACATGCGATTGAACTTCTCCCACCTTTCCATGTCCATTTTTTCATCAGAGCAACTCTTATCTATAAGAGGTGCAGGAGAAGGAACCCTTAATGCAAGGTCAAGATCCATGACTCTAAGAACTATAAGGAGGTTCTCTTGCCATGATTTGCAGGTGCTACCATTCATCGTAGGAATAGAATTGATGTTAGCAGTAATGTTTGTGGTAGAACTAATAGTTGAATCAGAGAACAAAATAACAAAAAAAAGCTCACATAAGAATCCAAAATAACAATAATAAATCCAAATAAAGGTAACCCCATTTGAAGATACCGGGCACTCCATTAATATTTAGTCTTTTGATAGAAATATTAACTTGTAAGTGATATCCTGATGTAATAATAAAACACTGACGATAACAACACGTCAAACAATAAATCTTCCATTGGGCTAATTTATTGTTCACATGTAAAACTAGATAATTATCACGTATTTACTACCACAAATGTATATGCAATTCTGTTAAATATTGGCATTCTTTTGGGCCAGTCCATATTTACATAAGTTATATGGATATAATCGTTTATATTCCAAAACAAATTAATTTTCACAAAAGAGGCTACTTTGGTGACATGTTGCTTCAATTAATTCATCTCAAAAAATATAGATATAAAATACCAATGTTTGAATTTAAAATTGCACCAAAAATGATCAAAATTAAAATAAAAATTAAAAATTAAAAAATTGATCAAAAGTCAACTAGTCAATGCCAACTACTTAAAGTCAACTGGTCAACTTGACTAGTCAACTTGGACTGGGTCGGGGCTGGACTAGGTCGGGTGGTCCCAATTCGGATCCTAACCTAGCCCTTTTTTTTTTTTTCTTTTCTTTTTGGGCTATAGGTCACCTAAGGGTTTAACCCCTGGTGACTTTTGGTCACGGGCAAATTGGGCCCATGTATGTTACTTTCTTTTTTTTATTGGTCACCAGAGGGTTAAGGGTTCCTCTCTGGTCACAGGTCCAGTTGCGTCCGCATATGTTTCCTGCTTGAGCCTAAAAAAATAATAATAACCCTAGGGGTCTTTTCTTTATGCGACAGTGGCTGAATTCATATAGCTGTATCCAATTAAAAAAATTTCTTGAATCCCAAAAAACTCAACCGAATCCAACCTTAAAGATATATATATATATATAATATGAATCCTTTATACATATATAAAGTATAAACAAATATATAAAGTATATATAAACGAATCATTTCTGAAAAACTTTTGGCATACTGCCGTACATAACAGCCAAAGTATAACAAATTTAAAGGAAAACTTTATACATCTGTTTATATATAAAATATATATATATATAACCAATTCCATCGAAAACAAATACATGTACAAAAAATTGAATCCAAACAAAACATATATATGTATGTGTGTGTGTGTATATATATATGAATACAATAACATATTTCCTGAATAATTCAATCAAAATTTCTAAATAATTATTCTTAAATTCAACAATTTTAAAGAGCCATAGATTGTTAAATTTGAGAATTTTCCTATAAGAATCACATCTGAAAAATTATTGATTCCTATTGATTTAACATAAAGAGGCTCTAGTTATTACTTGTTAGAACAAAATATTGTGATGAAAATCATAATCACCAAGACCATTCATGTTAAATCACTAAAATAATTAATAAGATGTGGAAGCTAGCCTGAATCCATAGATAGAAATTGGTTCTTGAGTTTGTAGGTTAAGGATTTTCTAAGTCTAGTACGTAAGTCCTCATTCAAAGAATATCTCTGTAATCTCTCTATAGATGGGTAACAGAAAGATAAACTGACTTGGGGACTACAACCCCTTTATATAACTGCGAGCCCTAACAGTTATTCTTAATTACCAATTTAGCCTATCATAAAATCAGTAATTATATTTTGGTCCTACACATAGACGCCTATACTCAATGATGCATTAAAAGCCCAAAACCTAAATTAATCACTTTAATTGGGCTAAACTTATCGATAGCCTTTAAGACACATTTATTTAATATGTTAGCCCATATATTGGATTAATACCAACAATGAATGGAAAAGACACTTGGAATTTGTGTATTTCTACTTAGCTCTTGATCTAAAAACCAAAACAAATGTCCTCAAGGCTGTTAAATATAAAGGTACATAGATAAACACTCTCTTTATTTACAATACTGGTGCCATTATTTCTCTTCTTTCTCTTAAAACCCTTATTATCTTCTTTTGATTACATATATATTTGGGTTAAATTTAAATCTGGCTTGGAAAGAACACAAGTTCTCTCACTTTGGCCTTCTACAACTCAAAGTAGTACAAAACTCCCCTCAATTATCATAATCATTTGCAATTTTAGTAATTCTGTCATTGAGGCGCTCATTGTTTTTTTTTTTTTTTTAACGGTTTTAATCACGTGTGCTTATCGAATGACCCACATGATTGTAAAAACTTTCAAAAAATTGACCCTAAATACCAAAGTTGTAGCCTTTATTATAATCTCATAGGGGACATTTTGTGTCATTTTTTAATTGTAAGGTACAAAATGGGATAACCCATATTCTTCAGAGGCTAAATTTAAAATCAATTAATACTATATAATTACCATATAATATAATTACATATAACCAATTTGAAATAAACTTAATCTAGGTATAAACCGAAATGGAACATAGAATTCCCTATAGTTGATCCAGAAAATTCTAAATGAAGCAGTTAAATACATCCCTGGAATCAAATGCACTACATATGGTTCAGACTTAACCCCCTAGTTGTGCGAGATTTAATTTTGTTTGGCCCCAAAGATTTTATTCAATGTCTAATCACCCTAGATCCAAGATGTGGAAAAGAGGAAAATGTTAAAATTAAGTTCCATGTCTATGGTAAGAGATAAAAAGCTGGGAAAAAAAAGGACAAATTCAAATAAACTATCTATATGAAGCCGATTCAACCATATCAGCATGAGACAAATCTATGTAGTTGTGTTGATTGGTGTAGAATAAAGTATATTTGCAGCCTTTGTCTGATAATTGAGATAGATTTTGGTCTGTTGTGCACTTTAGTATAAAATTAACTAGTGTTTAGGCTCACATATATTAAATTGGTCGGCAAAGCACTATATGTTCAATCTTTTTTTTATTCTCTTAAAAACTTTGATTTTGACGAATTAATTGACAATAAAATCTTCAAATTTCCTTCTTAATTTTTGTTGTATGTTGTCTCTTTCCGGAGAGAATAGAATCAAACTTTAAAGGACGATTTCCTGAAATGTTGTTGATAAATTGACAACGGAAGGTTTAAGAAATTTAAGAAAATAAAAGGGAGCATACATGACTGAAATCAGGCCACAATTACAGTATATGGCTTATTTTTTCCATAAAAAATAACCTTGCACAAAAACTGTCACCCTAAAAAATTAAAAAATGCTAAAAAATATAGCAAGCTTCCATGATGTTAGTTACTACATCAATTTTGCAAGTGTTATCCGAAGCGCTTCAGGAAATTTCTTGTTTCACTTTCCACTCCATCAATTTCTTCCCATAATATTATGAAAAAAACACAAATACACACAGAGATGGAGAAGGGGTGGTAGCAAGCGCAATCTGAAAACAATAGCTACTGCTTGAAGGGGAACAAGCCCTGTAACTTCTACAAACATTACAAAAAACTGGACTTTTAGTTACAACTATTTTTACCAAAATTTTTTGTCACAATACATCTACGTGACTAATATGTTTTTAGTTACAATTTTAATTTAATTTTTAAGTTTGGACTACAATATGTTTTACATTTATATTCACTTTAATTAGCGGTTGGGATTTGGTTGCACCTCATATTGTTGATTTAGCTAAATAAAAAGACCCCTAGATTTTTTTTCCTTTATTACGACTGAAAATAATTTTCGGGTTTTGTTTCTATTAAATAGAAAAAGAATGTGATGGGATGCAGAAGGGAGGCCACACGATAATGTTTTTTACTTTTTTTTTTTTGTGAATTCACTTTGGCCCCTAGCAGAAAAACTAAAAAATTGAGTTTAGTTTTTCTGCCATACGACTTAGAAGCATTTATCGAATAAGGCATCCTCCAAACAGCTACAATTTTTTCCCCGTCTCTCTTTCCTTTCTTCCTCTTTCTTTTCTCTCCCCTCCCAATTGTACTTCTTTTTCTATCTCGTTTCAGTCCACCGTCATCGACACATTGCTCCTTTCGTCACAAGCTACTCTTGCTGTCAACACTCTGCTTATGTCATCCCAACGTGTCCCATTTCTAGCACGATGACTAAGTAGTAGCGTTGCTGCTTGAGGCTAGTGGCATTAGGAGAGGCCATCCCATGAAATTGGAGGCAGGCACTTAGGCACGTGACAAGACTCTTTACGCGAGGATGGTGTCGTCGTGAGGAGGTTCGCGAAAATCGACCTCCTCTACTTTCTCCGACGATTTGTTTGCTGCCTCACAAATTAAACTCCAACCCTGGATAGGAAGCACGATGAACCCTCATTTGGATGCACATAGTACCTCTCCGAATCATGGCTCGATTTTCTTAACCTAAGCTCCACTTGGGCATAGATCCGCTCATCATCGTGGAGATCCTTATTGGTTTCTTTAATGATTTTAATTAATTTATTGATTTCTAATGAGAAAATTCAATAAAAATTAGTGGTATTTGATCGGTATCACGGCGGTTATCAGTTAGCCACTGCCCACCGGCTAGTATCAAAATGGTAAGGTACATGACTAGTTGGTATTACAGTAGTTATTGACTGATATGTTTAAGGGTAAATTTAGAGCCAATTTAAAATGGCTTAAAAAATCTGCTTTTTGTTTTTTGCTTTAAAAGCTACTTTTTGGTATGTTTGTATAGGCGCGTAAAAGGAGGTTTTGGCTTTTATAAGGACTTTTATAAGAAGCCAACCATTTGATGCTTATTAAAAACTTTTTTATTTACACTTGTGTCCTTTTATTTGAGAATAATAAATTATGAATTCGATCCATATTTTTAAATTACAATATTTTTTAAACTAATAAGAGCTTTTGTCTTATTTAAACAAATACATTTAAAAGCTTTTCTAAAATAAAAAAGTACTTTTCTATATACTATCCAAACACTTATTAAAAAGTGCAAGTTTATGCTTATCTTTAGCAAAAAAACAAACTATCTCAAATGGGCCTTTAGTATTTTAAATATAAATGTAATGATGTGATATGAACTCACATTTTGTGCAAATATGTTTTTTTTTTTTTTCATAACTTAAATTAATGGGATATTAGAAGAAATAGGACAAGTTTAAAACTTAAGGAAGAAATTATCATATTTACTAATGCTAGTAAAATATATGCCATTTCTAATTTTAATCTAATTGGTTTCTAAGTTTGTCCTTTATTATAGGATTTTTATTTCTATTTTCTCCTTTTTCACAATTCCTTTTTCTCTCTCTACCATCCATCTCTCCTCTCTCTCCATCGAGCTCCTCTCTCTCCTCCTCCCCCTCTCCCCTCAACACTGCCAATATTCATGATGGAGATACCCACTAGAGATCTTAGCACCAATCTCTCTTTCTCCTCGAGAGTCGAATGACCAGTGTTCCACTATAGCAAATTTTTGATTATATGACCTTTATTTAACGAACGTTTCTCAAAAACTGTCGTGGTAAGGAGGAAAAAATGCAGCAAGTTACGCCTGCGAGGATGAAAACTGTCGTGGAATGGAGCTAAAGCTACTACAATGGTTTTTTTAAAAAATCGTCATGCTAGCTGTGGATCCATTCCACGACGGTTTTTTAATAAAACAGCCGTGGTAGCTTACTTAAAACCCCTTTGTCCCACCTCAACATTCAGATATCAGAAACTCATTCTCAAATACAAACATAGACTCATCCAAATCAGCTGTCGTCATCCCTCTCTGCCTCCACACTCCTTAATCTCAGTCCAAATTATAAGTTTTTGTTAGAAATTGATAAATTGTTTTTCATTCTGTTGTATAATTAATCCAAAATTGATAAATAGTTGTTGATTTTGTTGTTTGTTCCATGAAAATTGTATTGTGGATCATGGGTATGAATTATTTGTTTTATAATGAGTATATGTAACTTGTTTTATGACGAGTGATGTTTTTGTTTTATGATTAGTATATATAGGTGGGTGTGTATATAAATTGTGAAATTAATTTTAATTGAATATTTACTATTTATTATTTTGATTTAGGACTTGCAAAATGGATAGGAAATGGATGTAGGATTTTCGATTGTCTAGAGAGTATGTGAATGGTGTGGAAGAGTTCTTGGATTTTGCCAAAAGTCATGCCAAGGGTGGTAAAGTTCGGTGTCCTTGTGTTTAATGTGAAAACCATAGATTGCATCCAATTCCAATTGTTAGAGGACATTTATTTCGAAATGAAATTATAAATAGTTATCAAACGTGGCATTTTCATGGCGAGTCTAATTTCAATCCAACTTTATTAAGTAAAGAAAATGAAGCTATTGTGGAGGATAATATAGATGATGAAGACAATATGGTTGACATGGTCAATGATTTAGAAGAACACTTTGTGCACCGTCTGGATTTATTTGAGACAATAATGAATGATGCCGAGATACCCGTGTATGAGGGGTGTATCAATTTCACTAAATTGTCTGCTTTAGTTGGATTATAGAATTTGAAAGCGTCAGGTGGGTGGTCAAATTCTAGTTTCACAAAGCTGTTGGAATTTTTTGGAAGGCTTCTACCAGAGAGTAATAAATTACCAACTAGTATGTCTTAGGCTAAGAAGACTTTAAGCACTTTGGGAATGGATTATGAGAAAATTCATGCTTGTGAAAATGATTGTGTTCTCTATAGAAATAAGTATGAGGATGATAATTATTGTCCAGCTTGTCAACAAGCAAGGTGGAAGAAAGGAAAGGAGCCAATAGATGGCAAGAATAGAGCACCAACAAAAGTGTTATGGTACATTCCACCGGTACCACGTTTGAGGAGTTTATTTAGAAACCTAAAACATGCCAAGAATTTGACATGGCATCATGACAAACGGGTGGATGATGGTATGCTTAGACACCCGGTGGATTCACCACAATGGAAGACTTTTGAAGCCGATCATCCTAACTTTAGTGTGGATCCAAGAAACATACATTTTACTTTGTCAACGGATGGAATGAACCCACATGGTAACATGAGTAGTAGGCATAGCACTTGGCCCATAATACTTGTTAACTATAATCTCCCTCCAAAGATGTGCATGAAGCGGAAGTTTTTAATGTTGTCTTTATTGATTTTGGGTCCTTACCAACTAGGCAATGACATTGATGTATACTTGGCACTGTTAATCGATGACCTGAAAAAGTTGTGGGAAAATGGAGTTGAAGTTAGAGATGCTTACCGAAAAGAGACGTTCACACTCCATGCAATGTTGATATGGACAATTAACAACTTCCCCGCATATGGCAATTTATCTGGTTATTCGATAAAGAGTTCTATTGGTTGTCCTATTTGCATGACGGAAACATCTCACAAACGATTGAAAAATGGTAAGAAAATTGTTTTTCTTGGTCATATAAGATGGTTGCCAAGAGATCATCGCTACCGCAAACAAAAGAATGCCTTTCATGGCAACAATGAAGAAAGAGACCCTCCTCGTCCTTTGACAGGTGAACAAATATTTGAAATGATAAAAGATATAAGATTCATATTCGGTAAGAGAAAGCAAGGTAAGGATGAGCCGCCAATTGATGGACCATGGAAAAAAAAAAGATCAATCTTCTTTGATTTTTCATACTGGAAGACACTTTTTGTTCGTCATTGCTTGGATATTATACATATTGAGAAAAAAGCTTATGAATCCATAGTTGGCACGTTGCTTAACATTCCGGGCAGGACTAAGGATAGAGAAAAAGCTTAGTTGGATCTCATGGAAATGTAGATTAGGCCTAATTTGTTTCTCGAGAAAAGAGGGAACCGCACTTACTTACCTTTGTTGAAGCACACGTTACCAAAGTGCAAAAGAGAAAGCTTTGTGAATGGCTTACTTTGTTAAAAGTGCCAGATGAGTATTCTTCAAACTTCAAAAAGTTGGCGTCGATGAAGGATTTGAAACTTATTAGCATGAAAACACACAATTATCATGTGTTGATGCAGCAATTACTACCCCTTACTTTGCAGGGAATTCTAATAAAGGACATGAGATTTGCAATTTCCAAGTTGTGCTCATTCTTTAATTCAATATGCTCGAAGGTAATTGATCCACTTGTGCTAGATTCACTGCAATCGGAGTTGGTGCAAACCTTATGCATGCTTGAGAAGTATTTTCCACTGGCATTTTTTGACATCATGATTCATTTAATGGTGCACTTAGTACGTGAAGTTAAGTTATGCAAACTGGTGTATTTGAGATGGGTGTACCCATTTGAAAGATATATGAAGGGTTTGAAGGGCTATATGAAGAATTGAAATAGGCCAGAGGGATGTATTGTAGAAAGTTACATAGTTGAGGAATCAGTTGAATTTTACTTCGAGTACCTATCTGATGCAGACACAATTGGGGTGCCAAAGACTATAAACATTGAGGCTAAGGGACTATCTACTGGCAATCCTTCATTAGTAAATCGAGAGGAATGGGAGCAAGCTTGTCTTTATGTCTTGCACAATGCTAATGAAGTGGCGCCTTTCATTGAGGTGCACATGAATGAATTAAAAAAAGCATATCCAAAAGAGCAAGAAATGAGAAGTGGTTACAAGATGAACACAACTGGACCTTTCAATTATGGATTAGAGCACACATCTATGGCAAGTGCTCCACATCACAACATGGAGGCATGTCACAGGAGATGAAGAACCTAGCTAGAGGACCGTCGTTGGTAGTTACAAGGTATATGTCATATTCCATAAATGGTTACACTTTCTATACTCGCGAAAGAGATGAGAAGCATTTGGTGCAAAATAGTGGTGTGACTCTCCGTGCTGAGGCTATGCGTATTGCCTCCGCCAAGGACAAGAATCTGGTATATGGGACCATGAACTACTTTGGTTTCATTGAAGATATTTGGGAACTTGATTATGGGGGATTACACATAGCACTTTTTAAGTGCAAGTGGGCCAACAATAATTATGTTAAGAATGATGATGACGGCATCACGGTGGTTAACTTTAGAAGAATGGGATACATGAATGATCCTTTCATTATGGCATCACAAGCAATCCAAGTTTTTTATACTACAGATACCCAAGACATGGAGTTGTCTTTAGTCATCCTGACAAAGCCAAGAATAGCTATCGATGGTGAAGAAGCTAGCAAGGATTGCACAGACATCCCTTCATTCACAAAAGGATTGCCATCGGTTGAAGAGATAGATAATTTTGAAGATGATGTTTCGCACTTGCTTCGTGGAGATGTGGAATGGATATGTATTGAGGAACAAATGAAAAAAAAAAGATAAAAAAATGAGCATCTATAAACCAATTTATATTAATTTATTTTAAAATTTTTCTTCAATTTCTTTCATTTTTCATCTTTTTTTAAGGGTTTGTATATCTATCTACAGTTATATTTGTGGTGAAAATAGAGAAAAAGTATACATTATGGGTCATTGGATGCTTAACACAAGCTGACCACTCTGGGCGACAAAGAAAATCATGTGTAAGAAATATTTTAAACAATATTTTACGACGCTTTTTGCAAAAACCGTCGTGAAATGAAGTCTTCCACGACGGTTTTTGAAAAAACCATCGTGGAATCCTGTAAACATATCATTACATTATATATGATATGATAGGATTCAACGACGGGTTTTGCAAAAACCGTTTCGTGAAAGCCTATCATAGCATTTAATAAGCTATGATAAGCTAGAGCATTCCACGACGGTTTTTGCAAAAACTGTCATGGAATGCTCTAACATATCACAACATTTTTTATGTTGTGAAAGGCTTCCGTGACGGTTTTTGCAAAAACCATCGTGGAATGATGCAGCTTATCACAAAGCATAAATATGTTGTGATAGGCTTCCACGACAAATTTTGCAAGTACCGTCGTGGAAAATGCTGCAGCTTATCACAGCATTTTTCATGTTGTGAGGCATTCCACAACAGTTTTTGCAAAAACCGCAACCCACCCTTGCCCCCCCCCCCCACCCCAACTTGGCCTCTCGCCCCCACCTGCCCCCCTCAGCTCTCGCCTCACCCCCCTACCTGCCCCCTAGCCCCCTACCCATGGCCCCCACCCACCCCCTAGCCCCCCCACCTTGCCCCTTACCCCACCACCCACCCGCCCCCGCCCCCCCAATCATACATGTGTAATATGTGAAATTATGTAATTGAAATCGTAAATTTGTGAATATGTGTAATATGTGAAATTGTGTAATTGAAATTGTAAATTTGTGAATATGTGTAATGTGTGAAATTGTGTAATTGACATTGTAAATTTGTAAATATGTGAAATTATATGAATATGTGAAAATGTGCAGTTGAAATTGTAAACTTATGAATATGTGAAGATTTGAATTTGTGAAATTATGTCAAGATATGAAATTGGGAACTTGAAATTGTAAACTTGTGAAATTATGTGAATATGTGTAATATGTGAAATTGTGTAATTGAAATTGTAAATTTGTGAATATATGTAATTTGTGAAGTTATGTAAACATGTGTAATATGTGAAATTATGTGAATATGTGTAATTTGTGAAATTATATATGTAATTGAAATTGTAAATTTGTGAATATGTATAACATGTGAAATTATAAGAAATTGTGAAATTGTGTAATTGAAAATGTATGAAGATGAATATGTGAAGATGTGAATATGTGTAATATGTGATTTAATATTACTATGTATGTGTTAGTTTCTGCTTACTTTGCAGAGGTATAATGTCTCGCGAGATCAACAGTGACCAATACAAGGACGAGTACGAAGACTACACTCTATCTTCATCCCAATATAGCAAGGGAAACCGACGCAATAAGCCACGAAGGTGAACCGAATTTGATCTGAAAGTAGACTTTGGGCGTAGGGCTACATTGATTGAAAAAATTCATCGAATGAGAAAGAAAGGTTTAAGAATTGAAGTGATTTTTGATTTAAAAGGCCAACTGAAAGGCGCACCTAGCCATGAATTAAGCAGTTGGATTGGAGTCCTCAGTCGAGAGCACATTCTGATATGACAAAAGATTGGAGGTCTAAGGATTTGGATAAAGTAAAAGATGTGATTTAGAGAGAGATACACGAAGCTTTCACAATCGAGGATTGGTATAGGAAAAGGGCTTTGAAGGTTTGTGGTGAATTAGCAAAGGGGTTTAGATCTGACCTCTACATTACCTTCGTACAGCCATATCTTTCCATTTCGAAGGAGGACGAAAAATGTATATAAATGGCCTCCTACGGTAGTACAATACTACCCCTCCATAAATGATGATGATTGGGAAGCTTTTGTGAGGTATCAACGTTCCATCGAATTCCAACTGTTAACGCAAGAAAAATAAGAGCAAAAAATGAATACTGCTCTATGGTTGGCCGAGTCGGATATACAGAGCTCAAGCAATCCTTGGTTCGTTAATATTTTACTCATATTAAATATATCAATTATTCTATCATTACGATGTTACTAACATAGTGTTACACAGTTTGCTAAGATGGGCATGCTACCAACATGGGAGGAGTTGAGGGTAAAATCATGCCAAGGTCCCGATGGCTAGTTTAAAAATCCAAAAGTAGCAGAAATTGGAAACTTGATTGTAAGTTTTTTGAACACGAACAATTAATTTGTAATTTAATTCCATTTGAAGGATCTTAAGAACAACATGGTTGTGTTATTATTTTATAGGATGAATACACGACGCAACAAAGTCAAGGGAACTTCTAATCAGTTGGTAACGATGACATTTTGACGAGGGCACTAGGGAAACCAAAACATTCAAGACTTGTTCGCAGTCAATTAAAGTATGTGAAGCAATCTCAATACTTTAACCTCTAATCAGGTACTTCGAAATTGAATTCCCAAATGTCAAAGATGTAGATAGAGATTGTAGAACTGCGAGGTCTTGTAACCAAACTCATTTCCCAAGGACGTGGCAAGTTGATGGATGATAGCATCTCACAATGCAATAGCTTCAAGGCTAGTTGTAACCCTCCCAATAATGTAGTAGAAGCACCAGAAGTCCAATTGTCACCTCTTTGTTAAGAGCCCGAACAATGCAGGCTCTTTGTTGAGGATAGAATTAATGATGGGTGTGCACTTGGGAATGTATGGATGGAGAGTCTTCCAACTGATACAGTTCATGGTTGACTATTAGGGGAAGAAAACATGCGCATTAGCATCACTACCATCAGAGTTAGAATAGCTAAATTGCTTGTTCTAACACTTAAAGCAATAACTATGGGTGAAGCAGCCAGAAGCTTCATCGCATGGTTGAAGAGGTTAGTTGAAGTCATTGCATTGACGAAGACAAGTCAAACACCTAGCCACATTCCACAAGATCTAAGCGAAAAGAAATGCCAAAAAAAGAAAAGCTCTACCAAAGCAAGACAATCACAACCTGAGGTAGAACAAGAACAAGAACAAGAATAAGAACAACCCATTGCTAATGAGCAACTCCCTGCATTTAACTTTGCTTCAATACCTCAAGAATTTATGTAGTTGGCTCTATACACACATTCTTTCATGCACGATGGGTCGACGATTTAGTGCCCGATACGAGTAAATGTCACTGGCAATGAATTGCCTATCTATGTGGGGTATGAAAACGTTTACTACTTTATTAACTTTGATAAAATCGAGGCAAACTATATCCTGTATACCCCAGGTAATAACTCTATCCTTATTTCATATTTTCAAAATATAGGTATAGTTGTAAGGTGCTTTCAAATAATTGATTGTATTGTTTTTTATTGTAGTTTTTTGGCGGAATATTATGAAGTTCAAGGCTTGGCGCAAAATTTCAGCTTCATATCTCCGGGATTATTTCAAGCGCTACAAAAGACCTATAGAGTTATCGTGGAGAGCGCACCACATCACTCCTCCACCTATTAGCTTAAGCACCGAGGGGGAAATTATTCTTCCTGCCATACAATGTTGGAGAACATTGGATGTTGGCACATATTTCGCTATGGGAGGAGCAAATATATTGGTTTGACCCCTTTGGACACCCACCACGTGAGGATTTCGTATCAGTCATTAGATTATAAGTATTAATATTCTCTTTTAAAATTAATTTTTTTTAGTCCCACATAATTGTATTGTCTATTAATCATTTAAAAATGACACATTGTTAGGGCGCTTAACAATTGGAAGCTTCAAGCAGGAAGCGATGTCACAAACCGACTGAACGGACGCTATATTCCAAACGTAAGTGTCCAAGATAATAAGAAAATGTAGAATGTGGTTTTTTTATTCTACGTTTCATACGGGATATAATTACAAGTGGTATACAAGCCTTAGGAAAAAAAAGATCTTTATATACATACAGATAGACATGAAGTTAGATTATAGTGGGTATAATTTGTAAATAGGTATGTGCTCTTTAGATAGACAGATGGAGATGGTAGATAAACAATTGCTCAAAATAGCTTAAATGTAAATGATCTTGTAAATACCTTGTAATTTCAATATACACCAATTTTTGTATGCAATTAGGGCCTTGCTGTAATGGATAACACATGGGACTGGCTATCCCGTGGGAAATCAAAAAATTTTAGAGATTTTTTTTATGGTGATACTAATTTTGCACGATGGTTTTCTACGGTTTTTTTAGAAAACCATAGTGGAAATAAGGCTTCCTTGACGGTTTTTAAAAAACCATTGTGAAATGTGTGATTCCATGGTGGAAACAAATGCTTCCACGATGGTTTTTTTTAAAACCGTGGTAGAATCATTCTCATTCCATGACGGTTTTTTAAAGAACCGTCGTGGAAGCCTCATCGTGGAAAATTATTACCCATATCCCCCTTTCCACACCATTTTTCCTATTACACGATGGTATTTTGTACCACGACTGAAGTTTTCATGACAGTTTTTTAACCGTCATGAAATTTTCCACGATGGTTATAAGCCGCCGTGGAATCATCAGTTTGTAGTAGTGTTTGTAGTTACTGTACATATCGCAAGGTTAAGCAAATTGCTGTTTCCACACCAACAACCCATGTAAGAACCATGTTAGACATGCATGCCCTGAGGAGTAAAAATGTAATATGTTTTTGGAGACATTTTTATCAATAAAGAGTTTATTTATTATTCATATACCAAGTTGATATCCTTTTTATGTTCATATTTTTTGAATATATGATAAACAAATAAAAGTTTGAGACTGTCGATCTAAGCCTTTAGAATTAGGCATATGATGGACAGATTATACAGAAGACATGATACTAAAGGTGACAGTTTAAATTATAAGATGCACAATCGAGGGAATAAAGTTGGGCGCTTTATTTATGTAAAGATTGTTATGTTGTCTATATCCCTGTTGGGATATGGTTTGTCTTGACTATCGGAGGTGGACTCCATGAATAGAAACATTAGCACGCTGTCATAGGTGATGATGTGTTGGATTGAGACATAAAGTGTAATTGATTGGATTAATAATTCTGTCTCGGCAAATCAATTCACTTTAGAAAATCATATGTGTTGTATCTTAATCTTGAGATAAATAATGGGCCCGTTATCTTGACTTATGTCTTTTGATGTACCAAAGGTGACATCCACAATTTATGTTAGTACGTATGTTGGTACATTGGATACATGATTCTTGCTAGTGTAGACTTGTTATTCATAAATATGGAATCCATAGCTCCTCTTTAGGAGTCGTTGATATCCTTTTATATGTGTTATCTTGTACTTAAAAAACTGGAGCGCTTAACCATTTAGATACATAGGTGTAATCGAATAGGATACTATCTTTGCATGGTAAGTTTTTTGATAGTGAGATAATGTAATGTAAGAGAAAAATAATCGAGAAGATAAGACATAATTTATCCTTAAGCTGATTATGGATAATCCTATGGGGATACAATACATTATGATATGTCATGGAGACTTAGCTATTTGGGCTTTGTAATTTTATATAGTTTGAGAATACAACTCTAAGCTTTTAGTAAAGTAGTGTTAGAGTTGATAATTATGAAATGTATATCTAGGATATTAGGTTTCATAATTGTCAGGATCTTGAACTATATAGGTCCATCAATTCCTCTTTACTAGCTCATAATAAATCCTAAAATGATATGGCGTGCTTTTCAAATTAATTGGTAACTTATGTCAAATTATCATATTGACTGAAATTCGATAGGATCAGATAATTCATGTTTGTTTATTGGTTGAATTAATTTTATGAAAATTAATTCAAGATAAACTTGTTGAATTATCAGATCAAATAATTCATGTCTGTTTATTGATTGAATTAATTTTGAATAAATTAATTCAAGATATACTTGTTGAATTATCAAGAATATCTATTTTAATAGAGATTATTTATATATGACTATTTTAATCAGATAACTTCTCTATTGGGTTATTTGTATTAAAACTGAGGCTCTATTCCAAGAATCTCGGGTGGGAAGTAAAGATTCACAAGGATAATTTATCGTTAGTTTGGTAGGCCAATCTTCAAGTTTGGCCTACCGGTGGACTAAGTTCGGTAGGCCAATCTGCCAGTTTGGCCTGTCGATTGAACGAATTTTGGTCACACGTTTTTACATGCGAATTTTATCAGATATTAATCCTGATTCAAATTTTTGAGGCCTTATCTAATAAGGAATAACCCTAGGCCAAACCTTTATAAATAGGGAGTGAAACTCATAAGTTATTTAGATCAGTTAAGGAATTAAGAGTGAGCACTCTATACTGTGAGTCTCTGCAACTCCCTGAGAGCTATTATTCACAAGGCACGAACCTTAGTTCTGGGTTTACTTAATTGGTTGGAAGGAGAATCACTTGTGGAAGAACTGTACGAGTATGCCTACACACACCAGTCGTAGATAAAGAATAGCAAAGAAGGCTAGTTGGTTGAGGTCCTTCTACAATGCCCTTCTCTTTATCGATTGAGAATCTCTTTAGTAAACAAGGTTAGTAAGATCTGGATAATTTATACATATAGTGTGTTAAACTTGTGTTTTGAAATATACTCTGGCATAAAATTTTTAAAATATCGCTGCGTACTATGTTCCAACAAACCACTCCAATGAGATTCCAATGATTTGTTCTATCTCTTCTCCCTTCATCTCTCCATCATTCTCTCCCTATCTATAGAAATAAAAAAAAGACTAAAATCTCCGGTGGTGGGCAACGAGAATGTCGGCAAGATTCGTAATCTCTAGTGCCTTTATGTGATTTACAGAGAAAGGTGGCTTGAAAACTCTGTTGGATTCATCATCTCTTATGCATGTGAGCTATTTACAAAGGAGGGAGAAAGAGAAGAGAGCGACAATGGGAAAAGAAAGGAAGAGAGAGGGGAGGAGAGAGAGACTAAAAGAGAACTAGTTTTTAGAGTAGAAAAGGGGAAATTAGAGCAAGAAAGGATTAAGTATGGGTATTTATGAAATTTTAATTAGGTATAAATCCATGTTTACTCTGTTTTGGCCTATTTATTAAAGATTTCAAAACTTTGACTTATTAATTTTTAGGGTTAATGAGATATGTGGCCCTTTTTATTTGTAAAATTAAAATATGTTTACAGTTCATACATATTTTTTATATGTCCCAATATATATGTATAAAGACATGAATGACCATAATAATGGTATTGTTAGTTTAAATTTATTTTTTTAAAATAACGATAATATACGTATTTAAAATTTCAAATGGATTATGATATCATTATATTTAAAAAAATCCCTAGAATTAGAGTGTTTCTTGCTTAAATTCAAATTGGTATATAAAATAATGACTTTAAAATTCCCTGAAAAGATGGAATTTTTTATCAACAATTTAGATTTACCGACAAATTAGAATTAGGATGTTATAATTAAAATAATGATATAGTTTTACTGTCAAATTAAAATTAGAGTTTTGTAATTAAATTAATGACACAACATTATTAAGTCTTTTTATGTGTCTTTTTGGTTATATAATTGATATATCATAAAGTTAATGATACGCAATGACATTCATTTCTTAAGACTTCAAATTGATGATATTTTCTGTTTTTTTGTGATATGTAATTAAATTAATGATATAGTATTTATTAAGTCTTTTTGTGTATCATATAGGTTATATAATTGTTATATCATTAAGTTAATAATACTTAATGATAATAATACTTAATAACATTCATGTCATTTTTTTAAGACTTCAACTGATAATGATAATGCATCAATGTAATATGTTAACATAAGAAATATACGTGTATATTTTTTCCTTAATTTAACTATTCTAAAAATAAGAAAATTTGTTATAGGGTATTTTAAGGTTCTGAATATATAAAATTGTAAAAAAAAGACATATAAGTAATATTAGCATAATGAAAACAGATATTAGTTCACCCCTTAAATTATGTAATTATAGTGAAAGAAATTTAGGATAAAAAAAGTGATACCTAAAAGGGTAAGTGGCAAATTGTATAGTCATACTTATAAAATTATGTTATACTAAAATATTTATTTATTTATTTATTTATTTATTTATTTTGTTTCACTCCCAACTAATGAAAAGGTTTAAGCATGTAGTTGGATGCGATATCTATTGAGAAAGCTATATATTATGCCATACTAAAAAAAAAAAGAAGAAGAAAAATTGTATTAGAATAGTAGATTTGATAAATTGATGAGTATTGAAAAAGTTGAAAAAAAAAGCATATTTAACATGATTCACTACTTTGTGAATATAAAAATTTAAAAGTACTCCTAAAAAGCATACCATATCTTTTTCTTTATTCTTTCCTTTCTTTGTCTCCCATTGCCCTCTTCCTCTCCTACATTTATCTCTCCTCTCCCTCTCTCTCCTTCAATCTGGTTCCCCAATCTTACTTGCTCGCTAATGCCGCCACATCCAAAGCTCAGTGACAAAGACGGAGTCATGATCGAAGTTGTGAGTCAAGCTTCTTTCTTTCTCTATCTCTCTTTCCTATCCCCTTTTCTCCTTCGATTCTCCTCCGATCTAGTTTTCTTGGCTGACTTGCTCGTCAGTGCACCACCATGTCCAAAGCTCAAAGATGAAGATGGAGTCACGATCGAAGCTGCATGTCGAGCTTCCCTCTCCTTCTCCTCTATTTCTCTCTCTCCCCTCTGATCTAGTTTTCTTGTCTGACTTGCTTGCCAGTGCCACCATGTCCAGAGCTTCATAACAAAGACATAGGGGCCATTTGGTATTGTTTTCAAAATAGGTGAAAATGTTTTTGTTTTGAAAAATGAAAATTTTTTGGGAATTGTGTTGAAAGTGTTTTTAAAATTTTTGTCTCAAAAAATGTGCAAAAACATTTTCAAAAATTATGAGAACAAAACCAAACAGACCCTAGTCACTCATAGAGCCACACATCGAGCTCGAGATGGAAATCGACCAATGTGACATCACCAACACTGTTTAAGAGAAAGAATTTTAATCTCCTCTAATGCCATCGCTTTGTCGGCATCGACTTGCCCATCTACAACAATGGAGGTTGTTAGATCTCCCAGATCCACGCCATATCATGGCGCTTTGTTATTTTTTTAATCTTTTGTGGTTTTTATGAATCTGTTTAGAATTTAATAACATGAGGGAAAACAAAAATTGTTTAATGCCGGTGATTTTTGCAAATCTTTTTTTTTTTTTTTTTTCTTACTTTCTTTTTTCCTTTGGTTGAATATGGTATTTGTAGGTAGCTGATGATTCGGCCAATAAATTTTTTTATTAGCACATAACTATTATATTTATTGGGTCATTGGTGACATCGCCAATGCCGGTCAAGTTTATTGGAGTCATCGGTAAATTTTTATATTTACCAAGAAATACACTATTTACCCATATTATTTTATATAAATAACTATTGTAGGTTGTTTAAATTTTCCCAACCAATTCAAATAGAAAAACCCTAACACTTTCTCTACTCTCTCTTGCTATTTGCCTCTCTTATATATTATAATTTTTTTTGGCATAAAAAGTTTCAAATATACGTGGAATTTATAATAAATAAGTTTCACAATATAGCATTTCTAAAAACCCCCCAATCTATTTATGTAGTCCAAAGGACATAATTAAGGGAAATTATAGGAGATAGACCAATTTTAAAATATTACAGAAGTAAATAATCTATATATAAATAATTATAAAATAATAGATCATTTTTGGTTTTAGATGTTTTTGTCTTCCTAGTTTACCCTTCCATTTTGGTTTCTTTTTCCCTCTTTCTTCTTCTTTTTCGTTTCTTCTTATTCTCCCATCTAATAATCTCTCTCTTTTCCTTTTCCCATTCTCTCAATCAAATCAAGATCTGTTGTCTCATTTTTCTATCTCCTTAGCCCTCCCTCCATTTAAATTTTGATACCTCATGAATTGCTTAAGTATTTTTGGTATCTTGTTCCTATTTTGTGGTGGCATTCTTAAATTTAGATGACATGGTAAATAAATAGTGGAGGGATAGCCATCGAGACAGAAAAATAGGGACAACATTTCTAAACTCCTCTTAATCGATTGTCTCTCTCTTCTCTCTCTCTCTTTTTTAATTCTTTTTCTTTAGCTGACCTCCTTCTTTCTTATCTCAATCTCGACCTCCTTCTTCTTTCCCATTGTGACGATAACTAGCCATTCTCTCTCACTGACACTGTCAATGGTGAAGTCATCGCAATCTCTGTTTGTGGAGATATGTTTGTCGTCACAATGAACTACCAAAGCATATGATGACAACAATGATAGCAAGGAATTGGATTGGGTTTGAGTAGAGGAAAGAAGGGTGGGGTTGTGGTTGGGGAGGAGAGAGAGAATATGTGCCCTTATCTATGTCTCTTTTTTTTTAATGCATCTGGTTTTTTCTATGGAGAAGAGAAAGACAACTGAGGAGCATTATATTTTGTATTTTATTTGAGTGTAAAGTCACATTTACATTTAATTGGCCTAATAATTATAGTTCTCCAAAATTTGGCCTATTAATTTTAATCTCTCTTTAAACATGCCTAAACCCCTCATTGTCCCCGTATAATTTATTTATCAAGGGCCCATTTAGCAGAGTTTATGCTAGCGTTGTTAATCAATAAAAGAAGAGAAGCAAAAAAAGTGGCTTTTTAGTAAGTGTTTGTAACTATGTTTTTAAAAGAGTTTAAATATAACAAAATGGTTTTAAATTTTTCAGCATGTAATAACATTTGACAAATCATCCAAATATTTTTAAACACATCTTTTGTACGTAAGAAATAAAAAGCAACTTCTACAAAACCCTATCAAACGGGTCCTAAAATGAGCTAGTTGTAATTGAAGTTAGTAGTCTAATCTTAAATCTTCATAGTAATTCTAATTGTTGATATAGATATTATTAGACATGTATGCCCTAAGGAGTAAAAATATAATATGTTTTTGGAGACATTTTTATCAATAAAGAATTTATTTATTATTTATATACCAAATCTTGTCCTCTTTACGTTCATATTTGTTGAATGTATGTTAAGCAAACAAAAATCTAAGACTGTCATTCTAAACCTTTAAGAATTGGGCATATGATAGACAGATTATGCGGAAGACACAATTCTTAAGGTGACAGTCTAAAATATAAGATCCGCAATCGAGTGAATAAAGTTGGGCGCTTTATTCATGTAAAGATTGTTATGTTGTCTATATCCTTATTGGGAGATAGTTTGTCTTGGCCATCGGAGGTGGACACCACAAATAGAAACATTAGCACATTGTCATAGGTGACGATGTGTTAGATTGTGACATAAAATAAATTGATTTGGATTAATAATTCTGTCTCGGTAAATTGATTCACTTTAGACAATCATTTGTATTGTATCTTAATTCTAAGATGAATAGTGGGTCCATTGTCTCGACTTGTGTGTTTTGATGTACCAAAGGGTGACACCCATATTTTAATAGTGGTACGTATGCTGGTACATTAGAGGTATGACTCTAGATAGCGTAGACCTATTATTCATAGATATGGAATCCATAGCTCCTCTTTAGGAGTAGTGATATCCTCTTATATGTGTTATCCTATAATTGGAGAACTGAAGCGCGCAACCATTGGATACAAAGGTATAACCGAATGATATACCATCTTTGGATGGTAAGTTTTCAAATGGTGAGATGATGGAACGTAAGATAAAAATAATCGAGAAGGTAAGATAGAACTTATCCTAAAGCCGTTTATAGATAATCATATGGGGATACAATACACTATGATATGTCATAGAAACTTAGCTAGATGGGCTTTGTAATTCTTTGTAGTTTGATAGTGCAACTCTAAGCCTTTAGTGGAGTAGCGTTGGAGTTGATAATTATGAAATGTATATCTAGGATATTGGGTTTCATAATTATCGGGATCTTGAACTATGTAGGTCCATCAGGTCCCCTTTGTTAGCTCCAAAAAAATCTTGTAACGATACGACGTGTTTTTCTAATCGTTGGTTACTTATGTCAGATTTATCAAATTGGCTGAAATTCAAAAGAATCAAATAATTCATGTCTATTTATTGATTGAATTAATTTTGTGACAAAATTGATTTAAGATAAACTTGATGAATTATCAGGATCAGATAATTCATGTTTGTTTCTCGGTTGGATTAATTTTGAATTAATTCAAGATAAACTTGTTGAATTATCAGGAATTCATTCATTTTCTTAGAGATTATCTAGATAAAGTTGTTTTAATTAGATAACTTTTCTATTGGGTTATTTGAATTAAAACTAAGACTTTATCCTATAGAATTTCGGGTGAAAAATAAAAGTTTCATTGAGATTTTTTTTCGACAGTTCGGCATGCCGGTTAGATAGATCAACATGCTGACTAGGCAATAAAAAGATCACGTGTTTTCATGTGGATTTTATCAGATATTGATCCGAATTTGATTCTGATTCAAATTTTGAGACATTATTTGATAATGACTAACTCCTGGGTCCAACCTATATAAAAAAGGAGCGAGTCTCATTATTATTTAGATTAATTGAGAGATTAAGAGTGAAACTCTACTAGTGAGATTTTGAAACTCCTTGAGAGCTTTTGTTCACAAATCACGAACACTAGCTTTGAGGTCTCTCAATTGGTTGGAAGGAGAGTTACCTGGTAGAAGAGCTATACGTGTGAGCCCATACTCACTCCAATCATGAATAGAGAATAGCAAAGAAGGCCAGTTGGTTGAGGTCCTTCTAGAATGTTACTTCTCTTCACTGATTGCGGGAGCTTTTCGGCACACAGAGGTTAGTAGGATCTAGTTAATTTATACATATAGCATGTCAAACTTGTGTTTTGAAAAATACTCTGATATAAAAATTTTTTTAAATTCTTTTGCGTACTATTTTTCCAATAATTGGTATCAGAGTCATGGTTTTTACATAAATTATGAGGTTGTGATCATGTTATATGTATAAATTATGTTATCTTGATCTCTCATATGATTGAATTTAATTTTATATAGAGTTGAAATTCTAGGTTTCTATATAATTTTATATGTTGTCATAGATTATGTGGTGAATGTTTATTAATTAATTATAGTTGATTAAATTATTATTAATTAATTAATTAATTAATTTATACCGGTTATGGTTTCTTAGATGTTAGAATGTGTATCTAAGTTTTTCATGTAATTAGATGGTGGACTATCATCTCCGTCTAGGAATTATTATTTAATTTTAAATTGGTAAGAATTTGGTAATTAAATAATCATTCGGAGAAGATAGATCTAGAAGATGGACGATAGTGCTCCCAAGTATTTCTTGAGTCTCTAATTTATGTTTTTGAATTGTTGAAAATAAAATTGATGAATTGTATTAAAAATTGTATTTTCTGGAAAGGGTGATTTTTGCTCGGTCGGCATGACGAACCCTCCAATTCGGCAAGCCGATGGTTGTAGATCTACAGGCCGGACATGAGGATGGACAAGCCATCAGCGGGATAGAAATCTGATGGCTTTGATGGCAGGCAGACTTGAAAAGATCGACAAACGAGTGGGTCATGACCGACAGGTCGATCACCCAAATCAGCTTGCCGGCAAAGAGTTGGAAATTTTTCTAGAAAAGGTGTAGTTTTTCGATACAGTTTTAATTTTATTTTTAGGACAATTCTGAGAAACATTAAAATTTAGATATGACTAGAAATTTAGAGTATTCGATTCATACGGGATTGAAGACTTAAAGATGGGCATTACATCAAGAAGGATATAGGTTGAGGATTCAAGGATGAAGAATCGATAATATGTTTCGATTATTCTCTTGTAATCTTTGTTTTCTATTTTTTAGGGTGGAACCATAACATTATGGTTATTTATTATTATTTTGCTTGTAGCTTTGCTTGATTGCTTTGCTTGTCTGCATTATAATATGATTTGCCATGTTTATTAATAACATGCCATATAGAATAGGGAGTGCTGCTCATTTAAAATCGTTCATGCATGTCTTTTAAAATAAAACCTTGATTTCAAAAGATTGAGGGTGAGAAGGTTTTCGAAGACAAGACCTAAGGCCACCATCATTGGTTCATAGGAAGAACATAGTAGTCCCGACCCCTAGGAAGGGATTTCTATCATGTACTACATTGGATCTCCGAGTGGATAAGGTATTTTAGCATGATTTATGGTTACACACCCTTAGGTGGTGATTATAAATCATGGATAAAATATTGAAATAATGGTAATATACTCATGTCAATTTTATTAGTAACCTCCCCTAGGAGCTCTGTTAATAAAATTAATAGCCAAAGAAACGATTATTAATATATGCTCAATCATACGGGTCTTGGATGGCATATATTAATCAGGAGGGGATCCGTATTCCTGATTGAATTTGGCATGACTCCCTTAGGCGTTTGTTGAATTTTTAGTTGGGAATTATCGTTGCAAGGTTGTGATATTTTTAAGGTTTTGACACATAAACACATTTGTATGTTTTTACAACATTATATTATCTTACTAAATTATTATGCTATGTTTGCTTATGTTTGGTATATGATTCTTTATTGTAGATTAAAAATGTCTAAAAACGCTTTATTTTCAATACTTGACCAAAACCAATTAATAGGAGAGAATTATAATGATTGAAAACAAAACCTAGATATCGTCATCTCTTTTGAGAAATAGAAATTTATGCTGACAACCCCTTGTCCTGCCGAGCCTACGAGAGACTCCACTAATGAGCAATTCCAAGCGTACGATCACTGGAAAGATGCAAACGATCAGGCCTGCTGCTATGTTATGGCTAGCATTTATAATGTGTTGCAGGCTCAATATGAGGATTATGAGACTACTAAGCAGATCTTGAATAATCTAGAGGGCATGTTTGGAGGCCAGGCCCTAACAAGCAACAAGGGGCACTTTGAAAACTCTTGAACAATAAGCAGAGGCCAAGGACATCTGTACAGGAGCACATGATGGTGGTCATTGGTTATGTAACGCCCCCCTTATGGACGTCATAGATGTTATTATATACATTCTTTAATACTTTCATTTAAACTTTTATTTTGAAGTCAACCATATAACTTGAAGATAATTTGAAAACATAATTTTAGAATAGCATACCCAGGATCCATGCATACATTGTTTTTATATCATTAATAATTTAGTATTTGATCAATAAAATGATTTACTTGATCATAAACATCCTTAAAAAAAGTAAATATACTAAATATTAAAATCACAACTTAAATAAACATCACAACATTTTAAAACTATTTGCTCTCCTAGTTCGGCAAACCGAACTTGGGGCTTTGGCAAGCCGAACATAATCGACAGGCCGGAGTTCGTCCACCGGCAGGCCGACAGAGGCTTTGTAAAACGGGGTTTCAAAAACTTATATGTTCGGCAGGCCGATCAACACTTCAGCAATCTAACCATTAATGGTCGGCAGGCCAAACAGCTTTAGAAAATTAAGATTTTTCAATCAAACTTAATAATTTAAAAGCGGAAGACGTATCTTAAAGAAAAACATCGTAAAAGGGGTCATAGTTCCAATCCTTAAAATTTAAGCAAGTAAACATAATTAAAATTATAAGATATAGTTTAATCCATAAAAGCTTCCTTCCTTGGCATTTTTTCGATTATAATTCATCTTGCTTAGCTCACACGTCTTTCTATATCCTCCACCTAGTCCATGACCTTCTTACCCTTATCTGCAACATGATATAAACTTGAATTAGCTAATGCTTAGAAAGTACATATATTTCTCACAATTTAAAAACATTTCATAAACATCATCATCATCATCATCATCATTTTCATAATAGTGCATTAAGCACATTTTCATAGAAACATATCTTTCATTACTTTAACCATATTAAAACTTATTTCATTTTATCTTAAGGGCCCAAGTGTTGCACCATAATCATCTTCGTAGGTGCGCCGTTATGAGAGCAAAAGGGTAGTTAATCCTAAACCAAATATGACATCATAACATATCATAACATTGGTGTGCAACACTTATTTAGGTGATACATATATACATATATAATCTTTCATACTTTTGAAATACATCATCATATATGCATAACTTTTGAGCATCAAATCTTTCATGAAAATAAAAATGAAACCATCATAAAATCATCATAGATATCATCATAAACATAATTTCAAACCTTTTATAAAACATATCATGTTGTAGGTGAGAATGTATTTACTTGTATAGCTTACTTAACCTTAACTTAGTAGACTTAGTAGGTGACAACGCCGCGGTCTCAATGTGCTCGCTTCATCATGTGTTTATGTCATACGTTCATAAAAATAGCAATTAACATTTACTTTCATAAAACTATAAAATCATCATCACATAATAACTTCTATTTGCATATTCCATCACATATCCTTTCCTTTCATGAAAATATAAATTTCATAACCATTTCATCAATATGAAAGCATTAGCATCACCCATCAACACAAAACACTTCACTGACTTACATGGATTCAAGACTTAAAAACTCAACATTCACACATACTTTTGGCACCATACTTGACAGGGGTAAATTCAACACATAAACATGTTACCATGATTTTTCTTTAGTCATAAAAATTACATTAAGTATCTAAAACAAGTCATACATAACAAACATGAAATTTGCCATTAACTTACACAGTGAGTCACATAAATTCATCATTTTCAAACAATTATAACACATATATTTTAACTCTAGAATTCATACTAACAACTTACTAACATATATTACAATATCATAAAATTATCTCTTCATCAATAAATTCATTTAAACATACAAAACATCACATAATACAAAAGTCCAATAATAACACTGTTAATGCAGTTTCTTGACCTAGTCTCAATAAAAATTTCATAACACATAAAATACTCATCAAATAATCACCAAAATTTCTAGTTCATAACTTAACATATATATGAACATTCTACCCAAATTTCGTAGAAAAAAAAGCACATTGACCCCTTGAACACAAATCACATTTTCGTGCATCATAACCAAACAACAATATTTTACTGTGAGTGGTAGAGGGTAGAAAATTCATAACTTAATTTAGAAAAATCAAAATGACTTGAAACTTAAAAGAACATTAACATAACACACATATGAACATCATATTAAAAATTCAGAATAAAATAAAATACCTAGACAAAGTTACGGTAGATGGATTAAGGAGGAGAAATGCTTTTCAGAATTACCAAAAAATGAGTTCTTACCTTAAAAATTGAAGCTTCTTTAGTTTATCTTTGAATTTGGCTTGGTGGAAGGTGAGATTTCTTGGTGTTATTTTAGGTGTTTGCAGCAGGGAAATGGAGAGAAAAGATGGAGAAGAAAATGTAGAGAAGAGAGAGTGAGAGAGAGGAGACGAGAGAGAGAGAGAGAGCAAAATTATCGTGAAAAGAGAAATGGAAGTAACATACAAAGGAGGCCTGTCTAATCCGTTATCATCAGAAATTTTCTGATTAAAAGTTGGCTAATTGACGTAGAGAAGGGTGAGGATTGGGGGAAAGTCAAATTGCCATGTCATCTTACCATATTTCAACACTTCAAATAGGGAAACCATATCAATTACATTCAATCAATCAAAAGTCAAATGTTTTATTTCCTTAAATGAGGAAATTAATCCATAAATGTGCCAATTAATCACTTTAAACTATCCAATCATCGTAATCATTTAAATCACAAATTTGGAGAGATTTCTACTGACTGCTCGTCAGCTGTCATCGGCCTACCAATTCTTAACTTCGGCCTGCCAATCCTTGAAAGGCTATTTGGCCTGCCAAATTTGAAAGTTTGGCCTGCCAAACTGTCCTTAAAATACAACACATCATAGCATTCAAGTCATCATTGCATCATAAATAAACATACATTGTAATTAACATAAACACTTGAGCACATCAATTCCACGCGATCATCACCTATCATAAAACTTAAAATAAATGGTTAGTGACAATAATATCATAAATAAATATGGATAACACTTAACGTCATTACTTTCATTACATAATTCTGTTACATGAAATAGGCAGGTGTTACAATTCTCCCCACCTTATAAGAGTTTTGTCATCGAAACTCAAAACAATTGCGGAAACTTAGTTCTCATGTTATCCTCACGTTCCCATGTAGCTTCCTCTACTTGTTGATTCCACCATAGTACCTTCACCAATGGAATTTCTTTATTCCTCCAGGTCTTCATTTTTCGATCGAGTATCTCCTCTGGCTTTTCTTCATAACTCAAGTCTTCTCGTAACTTGATCACTTGTGGCTCAATCACATGTGTTGGGTCTGGAACATACTTCTTGAGAATAGAAACATGGAACACGTCATGCATTGTAGACATTTTTGAAGGCAACCTTAACTGATAAGCAACTTTACCTATCCACTTAACGATCTCATAAGGTCCGATATACCTTGGGTTCAACTTGCCTTTCTTTTCAAACCTCATAACTCCTTTCATCGGTGCAACCTTCAAAAACACATAGTCACCTACGGCGAACTCTTAGGGTCTTATTCTCTTATAAGCATAACTCTTTTGACAGCTTTGAGCGGTCTCTATTCTTCTTTTTATCATCTTTATCATCTCAGCAGCTTCGTTGACAAAATCGGTCATTTCAGCATCGACGCTTTCCATCAACTTCTTCTCACCAGCTTCATGCCAATATATAAGTGACCTACATTTTTGTCCATATAGGGCTTTATAAGGTGCCATTCCAATCATTGCCTGATAGCTATTGTTGTAAGCAAACTCTTCTAATGGTAGCATTTTACACCAGCTGGTCTTGAAATCGAGTGTGCAGGCCCAAAGCATATCTTTCAAGATCAGGTTCGTTCTCTTTGTTTGGCCATCTGTTTGAGGATGAAAAGCTGTACTGAAATGCAACTTGGTCCCCATAGCAGTCTGAACACCTTTTTAGAATTTGGATGTGAACCAGCCATCACGGTCTGAGATGATAGACTTAGGGATTCCGTGAAGTCGTACGATCTCCTTGACATAGAGTTCCGCTAACTGTTCCATAGAGTAAGTGATCTTGATGGGAATGAAATGTGCCTTCTTCATTAGTCGATCCACAACAACCCAGATAGCGTCATAACCATTCATAGTCCTGGGCAAACTGGTAATGAAATCCATTGCTATATCCTCCCACTTCCATTTCGGTATCTGGATAGACTGTAAATCACCACCAGGTCTCTGGTATTTAGCTTTAACTTGCTGGCATGTCAAGCATTTCTCCGTATACATAGCAACATCATGTTTCATTCCGAACCACCAGAAGTTACCCCTTAGATCATTATACATTTTGTTGCACCTGGATGAATTGAGTAAGGAGTGTCATGAATTTTTGCCAAAATCTTGTTCCTTAAGCTATCAACATTAGGAACACATAAGCAGTCCTTGAGGTACAGAGTTTCGTCATCCGCAATACGAAACTCTTGACATTTTCCTTCTTGCATTTCTTGCTTAATCCTTGTGAGGCTTACATCTTCATCTTGTTTTCTCTAAATTTCATCATACATCGTCGGAGCAAGAGTGAGTGCTGACAGCTGGCCTGCTATAAGTTCTAATCCAAAGTCTAGAATTTCCTTTCTCAAAGGTGGAGACATTGCTTGCATTGACATTAGCGTAGCCACAGTCTTCCTACTCAAAGCATCGGCCACTCGGTTGGCCTTCCTAGGATGATAAAGGATTTAACAATCGTAATCCTTCACCAACTCTAGCCATCTTTGTTGTCTCATGTTCAAGTCCTTTTGAGTGAAGAAGTACTTCAGACTTTGATGATCGATGAAGATCGTGCATTGGACCCCATACAAATAATGTCTCCAAATTTTCAGCACAAAGACAACTGCTGCTAACTCAAGATCATGAGTAGGATAGTTCTTTTTGTAATCCTTTAGTTGTCTTGACGCATAGGCAATCACCTTGTCATTTTGCACTAGAACAGCTGTGAGGCCCATTTTAGATGCATCGTTATAAATTAAAATCCATCACTTCCTTCCAGAATAGCCAATACTAGAGCTGTCGTTAGCCTCTTCTTTAGTTCCTCAAAACTCTTCTCGCAAGCATCTGTCCATTCATACTTCTTTCCTTTGCGAGTTAAATTTGTGAGTGGAGCTGCTATCTTAGAGAAGTCTTCTATGAATCTCTGATAATAACCTGGTAGACCTAAGAAGCTCCTTATTTCACTTGCATTTGTTGGTTGCTTCCAGTTGAGAACAACCTCTACCTTAGTAGGATCTACCATGATTCCTTCCTTTGATATAACATGCCCTAAGAAAGACACTTTGTTGAGCCAAAATTCACACTTAGAGAACTTTGCATATAGCTTGTGTCTTCTTAATGTCTCCAGCATAATTTTTAAATGCTCCTCATGTTCTTCTTGATTCTTTGAATAGACAAGGATATTATCGATAAACACAACAACAAATTTATCGAGGAAATTCTTGAATACCTGATTCATCAAATCCATGAAGGCCGTAGGTGCATTCGTTAGATCGAAGTACATAACTACAAATTCATAGTGGCCATACCTCAATCTGATGGCTGTCTTAGAAATATCTCCTTCTTTAACCTTTAGCTAGTGATAACCCGACCATAGATCAATCTTTGAGAACATTTATGCACCCTTAAGCTGATCAAACAAATCTTCTATACGCGGCAACATGTACTTGTTCTTAATCGTCATCTTGTTCAGCTCTCTATAGTCGATGTAGAGTCTCATAGTGCCATCCTTCTTCTTTACAAACAAAACTGGAGCTCCCTATAGAGAGTGACTCGGACTAATAAAGCCTTTGTCGAGTAGCTCCTTTAATTGCGTGTGAGGCTCTTTTAACTCTGCAGGGGCCATTCTTTAAGGTGCCTTTGAGATTGGATCGGTGCCTGGTGCGAGCTCAATCTCAAATTCTACTTCTCTTTTAGCTGGTAAACTTGCCAAATCATCAGGAAACACTTCTGCATATTCACGTACTATAGGCACATCTTCAATTCTTATCTTTTCTTCTTGGCTTTTGTCCACGATGTTCGCCAGATAGACCATGCAGCCACTTGCTAATAACTTCCTTGCTTTCATGGTAGATAAAAACATACTGGGTTTCTTTCTGGACTCGCCAACATATACAAATTTCTATTCACCTTCTGGATGGAAGATTACCTTTCATTCCCAATATTCGATAGAAGCATTGTACTTGCTTAGGAAATCCATCCCAAGAATCATATCGTAGTCATACATGTCAATCACGATGAGGTCGATGAAAAGTTCCCTATCAAAAATCCATAGGGGCACCATACGCAGATAGTGCATAGATAATATCACTTCCCCAGAGGATAGTGTCGTAGTGAATCCCTGTCTCAAAGGCTCTAAACGAACCTCTAACTTCTTAGCAAATGACGTGGATATAAAAGAATGTATAGCACACATATCAAAGAGAACATAATCATCATTAGAAAAACTTGTTATCTGACCTGTGGCCACATTGGAGGCTGCAGCAGCAACTTGTTCTTTTGTCATGGCATAAATGCGGGCATTCATAGGTGGGGCTTCAAGCCTTCCTTAACTGATTAGTGGCCCTTCAAGGGAAGCTTGCATCTGATGGAGTTGGGCTTGAGGAGGAGCTCTTTGCGGGACATTAGCATTCATCAGTTTGGGGCAGTTCTTGACAAAATGATCTTCACACCCACAAATAAAACATTGGTTTGTCCCTAGATGGCATTCTCCTAGATGTTTCTTTCCACATTTGGTGCATGGTTGAAACCACTTGCTATTGTTGTTGTGCTGACCATCATTATGCCTCTTGTTGTCTTGGCCCTACTGGTTTTGAGGATTGCCATTCCTCTTATTGTTCCTTCAGTTCTGGTTGTTGTTGTTGTTGTTGTTCCTGTGAGGAGGGTGGTTCTGGCTGTTTGCATTGTTGGCTTGCTGACCAAACTGAGACTGATTCCTTCTTAACTTGGACAAGTGAAACTTAGCACGTTGGGCCCTCATAACAACCAGTTCTTGCATCCTGGGTGGACTAGCTCCATCAACCATCGCAACAATTTCTGGCCTGAGAACTTTGATCAATCTTTTGACCCTTTCACTTTCATCAATAACCATTCCTGGGCATAGGCAAGCTAGCTGGTCAAACTTTATCACAACATCTGTAACTGACATATCCCCTTGGTGTAGATTCTTAAACTCCTCATAATGCTTCCTTGTGATTTTCATGTGGAAGAACTTCGTGTTGAACTCATGTACAAAGTCAGCCCATGTCATCTCATCAATGTTCCTACTTAATTTTATGCCATCCCACCAAATTCTGGCCTCCATGGTGAGACAGTACGATGCATAGAGAACCTTCTCATTGTCAGTGAAATCCATGAGTCTTAGAGTGGACTCAATTGTCTTCAACCATCCTTGAGCGACTAACGGATCCTTAGAACCCTCAAAATATGCTAGTTTAACTATCTTCCATCTGACTAGAAGGGGTTCCTGATAGGCTGCTCTAGGTTCAGCAGCAAGAGCTGGAACTTTGTTAGCTTGAGGCTGTGGAGGAGGAAGAGGAGGAGGCACATCATTGCCTCGTTGTTCGCCGTTCTGACTGCTGGCCCTCAATTCGGCAATCTCTCTTCTTTGATCCTCCAACTACCTTTGCAGCTCGACGATCATCATCATAAGCCTTTCATTGGTCTAGGTGCGTGTTTGCATTCTTCTATGGCCGTCCATTGTTAATTTCCAAAAAGAATTAGAAACTTAGAAATAATCTTCTAATATGAGACAGGTTTTCACTACTAGAGCATTAGGCATTTAATTTCTAAACGTTATCCTTATCATCATACTTGCATCATATCATAAAACTTTAAAAACATACTTACTTGGAGGACTTGGACTGACGTGTGGCGATATGAATTGTAAACAAAAATTCGCTCTGATACCAAAGCTAGTAACGCCCCCCCTACGGATGTCACAGATGTCGTTACATACATTCTTTAATACTTTCATTTAAGATAAATGCTTTCATTTAAACTTTTAGTTTGAAGTCAACCATATAACTTGAAGATAATTTGAAAACATAATTTTAGAAAAGCATACCCAGGATCCATGCATACATTTTTTTTATATCATTAATAATTTAGTATTTGATCAATAAAATGATTTACTTGATCATAAACATCCTTGAATAAAGTAAATATACTAAATATTTAAATCATAACTTAAATAAACATCACAACATTTTAAAACCATTTGCTCTCCTAGTTCGACAAACCGAACTTGGGGATTCGGTAAGCCAAACATGATCGGTAGGCCAGAGTTCGTCCACCGGCAAGCCGGCAGAGGCTTTGTAAAACAGGGTTTCAAAAACTGATATGTTCGGCAAGCCGATCAACACTTTGGCAGTCTGACCATTAATGGTTGGTATGCTGAACAGCTTTAGAAAATTAAGATTTTTCAATCAAACTTAATAATTTAAAGGCGGAAGACATATCTTAAAGAAAAACATCGTAAAAGGGGTCATAGTTCCAATCCTTAAAATTTAAGCAAGTAAACATTATCAAAATTACAAAATATAGTTTAATCCAAAAAAGCTTCCTTCCTTGGCGTTTTTTCGATTACAATTCATCTTGCTTAGCTCACACACCTTTCCACATCCTCCACCTAGTCCATGACCTTCTTACCCTTATCTGCAACATGATATAAACTTGAATAAGCTAATGCTTAGTAAATACATATATTTCTCACAATTTAAAAACATTTCATAAACATCATCATCATCATCATCATTTTCATAATAGTGCATTAAGCAAATTTTCATAGAAACATATATTTCATTACTTTGACCATATTAAAACTTATTCCATTTTATCTTAAGGGCCCAAGTATTGCACCATAATCATCTTCGTAGGCACGCCGTCATGAGAGAAAAAGGGTAGCTAATCCTAAACCAAACATGACATCATAACATATTATAGTATTGGCGTGCAACACTTATTTAGGTGATACATATATACATATATAATCTTTCATACTTTTGAAATACATCATCATATATGCATAACTTTTGAGCATCAAATCTTTCAAGAGAATAAAAATGAAACCATCATAAAATCATCATAGATATCACCACGAACATAATTTCAAACCTTTTATAAAACATATCATATTGCAGGTGAGAATGTACTTACCTGTATAGCTTACTTAACATTAACTTAGTAGACTTAGTAGGTGACAACGCCGCAGTCTCGATGTGCTTGCATCATCATGTGTTCATGTCATACATTCATAAAAATAGCAATTAACATTTACTTTCATAAAACTATAAAATCATCATCACATAATAACTTCTATTTGCATATTCCATCACATATCCTTTCCTTTCATGAAAATATAAATTTCATAACTATTTTATCAATATGAAAGCATTAGCATCACCCATCAACACAAAACACTTCACTAACTTACATGGATTCAAGACTTAAAACTCAACATTCACACATACTTTAGGCACCACACTTGACAGGGGTAAAGTCAATACATAAACATGTTACCATGATTTTTCTTTAGTCATAAAAATTACATTAAGTATCTAAAACAAGTCATACATAACAAACATGAAATCTGCCATTAACTTACATGGTGAGTCACATAAATTCATCATTTTCAAACAATTAAAACACATATATTTTAGCTCTCAAATTCATACTAACAACTTACTAACATATATTACAATATCATAATATCATCTCATCATCAATAGAATCATTTAAACATACAAAACATCACATAATACAAAAGTCCAATAATAATACTGTTAAAGCAGTTTCTTGACCTAGTCTCAATAAAAATTTCATAACACATAAAATACTCATCAAATAATCACCAAACTTTCCAGTTCATAACTTAACATATACATGAACATTCTAGCCAAATTTCGTAGCAAACAAAGCACATTTACTCCTTGAAGACAACATTTTCCTGCATCATAACCAAACAACAATATTTTACTGTGAGTGGTAGAGGGTAGAAAATTCATAACTTAATTTAGAAAAATCAAAATGACTTGAAACTTGAAAAACATTAACATAACATACATATGAACATCATATTAAAAATTCAGAACAAAATAAAATACCTAGACAAAGTTACGATAGATGGATTGAGGAGGAGAAATGCTTTTCAAAATTACCGAAAAACGAGTTCTTACCTTAAAAATTGAAGCTTCTCTATTTTATCTTTGAATTTAGCTAGGTGGAAGGTGAGATTTCTTGGTGTTCTTTTAGGTGTTTGTAGCAGGGAAATGAAGAGAAAATATGGAGAAGAAAATGTAGAGAAGAGAGAGTGAGAGAGAGGAGGCGAGAGAGAGAGAGAGCAAAATTATCGTGAAAAGAGAAATGGAAGTAACGTACAAAGGAGGCCTATCTAATCCGTTATCATCAGAAATTTTCTGATTAAAAGTTGGCTAATTGATGTGGAGAAAGGAGAGGATTGGGGGAAAGTCAAATTGCCATCTCATCTTACCATATTTCAACACTTCAAATAGGGAAACCATATCAATTACATTCAATCAATCAAAAGTCAAATGTTTTATTTCCTTAAATGAGAAAATTAATCCATAAATATGCCAATTAATCACATTAAACCATACAATCATCGTCATCATCTAAATCACAAATTTGGAGAGATTTTTACTGACTGCTCGTCAGCTGTCATTGGCCTGTCTATTCTTAACCTCGGCCTACCGATTCCATGAGGTTCAGCCGGCCGATTATTATTATCGGCCTGCCGATCCTTGAAAGGCTATTTGGCCTGTCGAACTATCCTTAAAATACAATACATCATAGTATTCAAGTCATCATTGCATCATAAATAAACATATATTGTAATTAACATGAGCACTTGAGCACATCAATTCCACGCGATCGTCACCTGTCATAAAACTTAAAATAAATGGTTTGTAACAATAATATCATAAATAAATATGGATAACACTTAACGTCGTTTCTATCATTACATAATTCTGTTACATGAAATAGGCGGCTGTTACAGGTTACCTTGCTGAGGCACAAACCAATAGAGCCGACATTCATGCTAAAACTCAGATGACTATGGTCTTTAAGACTTTGTCAAAGTTATTTATTCCATTAGAGCTACATTTAATTTGGGCAATAGACAGGATATGACCTTAATAGAGTAAATGAAACAGTTATAGGAGTTCGAACTACTGATCAGGGAGTCTCCTGCTGGTGGAGAGGCTAATTTGGCGGTTGCTTCTGGTTCCAATCCCAACTCTAGGAATGGAAAGAAACAACGGGCCAAAAATAGGAAGTCTTATGTTTCTGCTAACAACAAGAACAAGAAGAAGATGAAGCTTAAGTGCGTCTTTTGCGGGAAGGTCGGGTACATAAAGAAGCATTGCAAGGACTTTCTTTCCAAAGGAGGTTGGTGTGATCTTTTATATTTAGAAACTTGTTTGGTTGAGGAATCCAATGACGGTTGGGTCATAGATTCCGGTGCAACTAATCATGTTTGTCTTTCTCTATAAGGTTCATAGAAATGAGAAGTCTGCTTCATGAAGACTTCACACTTCAGATAGGCGATGGATCCTTGGTTTTAGTGGAAGCAGTGGGAGACGTCCATCATTATTTTGATAATTATAGGAATTTAATTTTGTGAGATTTTTTTTATGTTCCTAAATTTAAGAGGAATTTAATTTCTATAGCTTGTTTATTTAAAGACTCCTATTTGGTTCCTTTTAATAATAAAGTGGTGATTCGTAAAAACAAATTTTTTATCTATTCTGGATAGATGCAAAATAATCTATATTTTTTCAAACCTAAGATGGACTAACTGCTTAATGCTGAGATGAATGATAATAACTCTAAAAGACTTAAAACTTCTCACTTTAATAAGACTTATCTTTGGCATTTATGTCTTGGTCATATTAACCTGAATAGGATTCAAAGATTGATAGGGGATGGACCTTTAAGTCACTTAATAGTAGAAACTATACCTCAATGTGAATCTTATTTGGAGGGTAAAATGACCAAAAGACCATTCAGGTCTAAGGGCAATTGGGCCGAAGGGGTTCTAAAACTTATGCATAGTGATGTTTGTGGACCAATGAACATCCGGGCATGAAGGGAGTATGAGTACTTTGTCACTTTTATTGACAATCACTCAAAGTATGGGTATGTGTACCTAATGCACCATAAGAGCAAAAGTTATGAAAAGTTCAAGGGGTTTTGGGCTGAAGTGGAAAAGCAATTAGATAGACCTATAAAGGTACTTCGATTTGATTAAGGTGGTGAGTACCTTTCTGATGAGTTCTTAGGACACTTATTAGAAAATGGGATTTCATCCCATTTGATTACACCAGGTGTTGGAAAAAATGGTGCGCAGCGGAATTTTAATTTTTTAATATATCAGAGTAATTTTCAAAACACAAGTTTGACATGCTATATGCATAAATTAAACATATCTTACTAACCTTTGTGTGTTGAAGAACCTCCGCAACATGTGAAGAGAAGTAACGTTTTAGAAGAGCCTCAACCAACTGGTCTTCTTTGCTATTCTCTGTCCACAACCGGAGTGAGTGTGGGCTCACACGTACAGCTCTTCCACCGGTGACTCTCCTTCCAACCAATCGGGAGAACCCAAAGCTAGTGTTCATGATTTGTGAACAAGAGGTCTCAGGGAGTTTTTAGGTATCACTCTTAATCTCTCAATTGATCTGAGTAAATGATGAGACGTACTCCCTTTATATAGCAATTGGTCCTGGGGTCAATCCTTATCAGATTAGGTCTCAAAAACTCGAAACAGAATCAAGTTCGGATCAATATCTGATAAGATCCGCGTGAAAAAGTGTAATCTTATCGTTCGCTGATCGGCAGGCCAAACATGCCCCATCGACAGGCCAGACACGTCCTTCGGCAGGACGAACTACCGAAAACAAATCTCTGCAAATCTTTTATTTTGCACCTGAGATTCTCTAGGATAAAGTCTCAGTTTTAATTCAAATAACCCAATAGAGAAGTTATCTGATAAAAAAAACTTTATCAAGATAATCTCTAAGAAAATAAATCAATTCTCAATAATTCTACAAGTTTATCTTGATCTAATTTATCCAAAATTAAATTAACCGATAAACAGACAAGAATTATCTGATCCTAATAATTCAACAAGTTTATCTTGAATTAATTTCTTACAAAATTAATTCAACCAATAAACAGACATGAATTATTTAATTCTTCCAAATTTTAAACCAATTTAATAAATCTGACATAAGTCACCAATTATTGAAAAAGCACGTCGTGTCGTTACAGGATTTTGTGAGCTAGCAAAGGGGACAAAAATGGACTTATAAAGTTCAAGCTCACGATAATTATGAAACCTAATATCCTATATATACATTTCACAATTATCAACTCCAACGCTACTCCACTAAAAGCTTGGAGCTACACTCTCGAACTGTATAGAATTATGAAGCCCCTAAAGCTAAGTCTCCATGACATATCAAAGTGTATCGTATCCCCATATGATAATCCATAATCGGCTTAAGGACAAGTTTTGTCTTACCTTCCCGATTATTTTTATCTTTTGTTCCATTATCTCACCATTAGAAAACTTACTATCCAAAGATAGTATACCATTCGGTTACACCTATGTATCCAAATGGTTGAGCGCTCCAATTTTTCAATTACAGGACAACGCATATAAGAGGATATCATTACTCCTGAAGAGGAGCTATGGATTTCATATCTATGAATAACAAGTTTACGCTATCAAGAGTCATGCCTCCAACATACCGACATGCATACCATTATTGAGATGTGGGTGTCACCCTTTGGTACATCAAAAGACACAAGTCGTGACAACGGGCCCACTATTCATCTCAGGATTAAGATACAATACAAATGATTGTCTAAAGTGAATCGATTTGCCAAGATAGAATTATTAATCCAAATCAATTCACTTTATGTCCCGATCCAACACATCGTCACCTATGACAACATGCCAATGTTTCTATTCATGGAGTCCAACTCCGATGGTCAAGACAAACCATCTCCCAAAAGGGATATAGACAACATAACAATCCTTACATGAATAAAGCACCCAACTTTATTCCCTTGATTTCGGATCATATGTTTTAGTTAATCAGTCCATCATATGCCCAATTCTTATGGTTTAGACCGACAGTCTTAGACTACTGTTTGCTTAACATACATTCAACAAATATGAACGTAAAGCGGACAAAATTTGGTATATAAATAATGAATAAATTCTTTATTGATAAAAATGTCTCCAAAAACTTATTACATTTTTACTCCTTAGGGCATACATGTCTAACAATCTTCCACTTGCACTAAGTGAGTAAATACAACAAATTTTGCATCCCCATAGCTTCCACATGCCTCTTGAAGACTCTCCCAGTAAGTGTCTTCGTGAATGGATCAGCTAAATTTTCCTCTGACGCGATCTTACACACTATGACATGACCGCCCTCAATGAAGTTCTTTATCATATGATACTTCCGATCAATATGTTTACTCTTCTTTTGAAATCTTGTTTCCTTAGCATTAGCTACCGCCGCACTGTTATCACAGTACAGTGATACCGTCTTATCCATACCAGGAACTATCTCAAGATCCCCAAGGAACTTGCGGAGCCACACTGCTTCTTTTGAAGCATCACTAGCCGCCACATACTCGGCCTCCATCGTTGAATCCGAAGTGCAATCTTGCTTCGCACTTCTCCAACTGATGGCGCCACCGCCTAGAGTAAATACAAACCCCAAAGGTGATTTCCTAGAATCCAAATAGGATTGAAAATCTGAGTCAGTGTATCCTAGAGGAGTTAAGTCCTCAACCAAATACACAAGCATATACCCTCGAGTCCTTCTCAGGTACGTGAAAATATGCTTTACCGCAACCCAATGGTTCGATCCTGGATCTGCCTGAAATCGACTCATAATCCCGACTGCATAGCTGATATCTGGTCATGTGCAAAGCATGGCATATATGAGACTACCCACTACAAAAGCATAAGGTACCTTCTTCATGTATTCTCTTTCTTCATAAGACTTTGGAGAGTCTTTCTTAGAAAGAGTAATTCCAGACCTAGATGGTTGCCCACCTTTCTTGGAATCTTGCATTGCAAACCTCCTGAGAATTTTATCTATGTAGCCGGCCTGAGACAAAGCTATCATTTTGCTCTTCCTATCCCAAAAAATCTAGATACCGAGAACAAAATTAGCCTCACCCAAGTCCTTCATGTCAAATTGCTTGGTCAACCATAATTTGACCGATGACAACGCCCCAACGTCATTGCCAATTAGTAGAATGTCATCTACATAGAGCAGTAGAAAAACCACCTTCCCATCCTTAATGTGTTTGTAAACACATGGTTCATCCACATTTTGTGAGAACCCATAAGTCTTGAGCACCTGATCAAATCTTATGTTCCAAGAACGAGAAGCCTGCTTAAGTCTATAAATTGACTTCGGTAGCTTACAAACCTTACCCTCTTGATCCGCCACCTTGAACCCGTCTGGTTGTTCCATATAAATGGACTCATCAAGATAGCCATTTAGAAAAGCCGTCTTAACATCCATCTGTCAAATCTCGTAGTCGAGAGCAGCAGCTATGGACAAGAGAATCCGGATCGACTTAAGCATGGCTACAGGCGAAAAGGTTTCCTCATAATCGATTCCTTCCTTTTGCGTGTAACCCTTGGCTACTAGTCTAGCCTTAAAGGTTTTGACCTTTCCATCCACTCCTCTTTTCCTCTTGTAGATCGACTTACACCCTATGGGTTTTACCCCTTCGGGAAGATCCACAAGCTCCCAGATCATATTAGTCTCCATAGACTTCATCTCTATGTTCATGGCCTCTATCCAGAGTCTTGAATCAACATCCTCCATAGTTTCTGCGTAAGTATAAGGATCCCAGTCATGTTCATCCGATTCAGCCAAGAAGTCCTCCCCATTGAACATATACCTCTCAGGTTGATGCCCGATCCTCCCACTATGTCGAAGCCCTTGAGGTTGTTGTTCAGGTTTGTTTAGTTTTTCTACACCGATCGGAATGGTTTCGTTCAGAACCTCCAGAGTGAATGGATCACCCCTTAACTCCTCAAGCACCATTTTTCTTCGAGGTTTAAAGTTGGCCATGTAACTCTCCTCAAGGAAAGTTGCATTAGTAGAAACCACAACTTTATTTTCCTTTGAGTTATAAAAATAACCCCCTTTAGTCCCTTTTAGATATCCTACAAACTCGCAAACTTCCAAACGTGCTTCCAATTTATTCGGATCCTTAAACAGGACATGAGCCGGACATCCCCATATGCAAATATGATTTAAGGATGTCTTCCTACTCGTCCACAACTCGTGAGGAGTTTTAGGGACCGATTTTGAAGGCACATTGTTCAAAAGATAACATGTGGTTTGGAGTGCATATCCCCAAAAGGATAAAGGCAATGATGAATAACTCATCATGGACCTAATCATGTCCAACAAAGTCCTATTCCTTCTCTCCGCTACGCCATTCTGCTGCGGAGTGCCCGACGTAGTCAAATAGGATAAAATCCCAATCTCTAATAAGTGTTCCAAGAACTCATTAGAAAGGTATTCCCCACCTCGATCAAATCGAATTGCCTTTATGGGTCTACCCAATTGCTTTTCCACTTCAGCCTGAAACTCCTGGAACTTATCAAAAGTTTCGCTTTTGTGGTGCATCAGGTACACATACCCATATCTTGAGTAATCGTCAATAAAAGTGACAAAGTACTCATACCCTCCTCGTGCCCGGATGTTCATCGGTCCGTAAACATCACTATGCACAAGTTCCAGAACCCCTTCGACCCTATTGCCTTTAGACCCGAATGGTCTTTTGGTCATTTTACCCTCCAAACAAGATTCACATTGAGGTATAGATTCCACCGTTAAGTGGCTTAAAGGTCCATCCCTTACCAACCTTTGAATCCTATGTTGGATATGTATGCCCTAAGGAGTAAAAAAATAATACGTTTTTGGAGACATTTTTATCAACAAAGAATTTATTTATTTATATATACCAAATCTTGTCCCCTTTACATTCATATTTGTTGAATGTATGTTAAGCAAACAGTAGTCTGAGACTGTCGGTCTAAACCTTTAAGAATTGGGCATATGATGGACTAATTATGCGAAAGACACGATTCTTAAGGTGACGATCTAAAACATATGATCCGCAATCGAGGGAATAAAGTTGGGCGCTTTATTCATGCAAAGATTGTTATGTTGTCTATATCCCTATTGGGAGATAGTTTGTCTTGACCATCGGAGTTGGACTCCGTGAATAGAAACATTGGCACGTTGTCATAAGTGACGATGTGTTGGATCGGGACACAAAGTGAATTGATTTGGATTAATAATTCTATCTTGGCAAATTGATTCACTTTAGACAATCATTTGTATTGTATCTTAATCCTAAAATAGATAGTGGGCCCGTTGTCTCGACTTGTGTCTTTTGATGTACCAAAGGGTGACTCCCACATCTCAATAGTGGTATGAATGCCGGTACGTTGGAGGCATGACTCTTGATAGCGTAGACTTGTTATTCATAGATATGGAATCCAAAGCTCCACTTTAGGAGTAATGATATCCTCTTATATGCATTATCCTGTAATTGGAAAACTGAAGCACTCAACCATTTAGGTACATAGGTGTAACCGAATGGTATACTATCTTTGGATGGTAAGTTTTCTAATGGTGAGATAATGGAACGTAAGATAAAAATAATCGGAAAGGTAAGACAGAACTTGTCCTCAAGCTGATTATGGATTATCATATGGGGATACGATACACTTTGATATGTCATGGAGACTAAGCTATACGGGCTTCGTAATTCTATAAAGTTAAAGAGTATAGCTCCAAGCTTTTAGTGGAGTGGCGTTGGAGTTGATAATTGTAAAATGTATATCTGGGATATTGGGTTTCATAATTATCAAGAGCTTGAACTTTATAGGTCCATTTTGGTCCCTTTTGCTAGCTCACAAAATCCTATAACGATACAGCATGCTTTTTCAATAATTGGTGACTTATGTCGGATTTATCGGATTGGTTTAAAATTTGAAAGAATCAAATAATTCATGTCTGTTTATTGGTTAAATTAATTTTGTAATAAAATTAATTTAAGATAAACTTGTTGAATTATGGGGATCGGATAATTCTTGTCTGTTTATCAGTTGAATTAATTAGATAAATTAAATCAAGATAGACTTGTAGAATTACTATAAATTGATCTATTTTCTTAGAGATTATCTTGATAAAGTTGTTTTGATCAGATAACTTCTCTATTGGGTTATTTGAATCAAAACTGAGACTTCATCCTATAGAATCTCGGGTGGAAAATGAAAGATTTACGAAGATATTTATGCGGCAGTTCGGCCTGCCGATGGGGCCTGTTCGGCCTACCGATCAGGCTGTTTGGCCTGCCAATCAGCGATGGATAAGATTACGTATTTTCACATGGATCTTATTAGATATTGATCCAAACTTGATTCTGTTTTGAGTTTTTGAGACCTAATCTTATAAGGACTGACCCCAGGACTAATAGCTATATAAAGGGAGTGACTCTCATGGGTTACTCAGATCAATTGAGAGATTAAGAGTGATACTCTACTGGTGAGCGTCTGAAAAATCCCTGAGAGCTCTTGTTCACAAATCACGAACACTAGCTTTGGGTTCTTTCGATTGGTTGGAAGGAGAGTCACCAGTGGAAGAGCTGTATGTGTGAGCCCACACTCACTCCGGTTGTGGATAGAGAATAGCAAAGAAGACCAGTTGGTTGAGGCTCTTCTGGAACATTACTTCTCTTCACAGGTTGCGGAGGTTCTTCAACACACAAAGGTTAGTAAGATATGTTTAATTTATGCATATAGCATGTCAAACTTGTGTTTTGGAAATTACTCTAATGAATTAAAAAATTTAAATTCTGCTGCGCATCATTTTTTCCAGTAATTGGTATCAGAGCCATGGTTTTTACATAAATTTATGAGTTTATGATTATGTTATATGCATAAATTTTGTGATCTTAATCTCTCCTATGCTTGAATTGAATTTTATAGAGAGTTGGCACTCTAGGTTTCTATAAATTATATATGTTGTCATGGATTATGTGGTAAATGTTTATTAATTAATTATGGTTGATTAAATCATTGTTTAATTATTTATTAATTAATTAATACCAGTTATGGTTCCTTAGAGGTTAGAATATGTATCTATGTTTTTCATGTAATTAGATGGCAGACTATCATCTCTGTCTAGGAATTATTATTTATTTTAAATTTGTAAAAGTTTTGTAATTAAATAATTATCCAAAGAAGATGGATCTAGAAGGCAGATCTAGAAGAATGATGATGGCGCCCCTAGGTAATTCCTGAGTCTCTAATTTTATGTTTTTGAATTGTTGAAAATAAAATTGATGAATTGCATTAAAATTGTATTTTTTGAAATGAGGGATTTCTGCTCGGTCGACATGCCGGACATCACAGTTCGGCAGGCCGATGGTCACAGATCGGCAGGCCGGACGTGTGGTTCGGTAGGCCGTCAATGGGGCAGAAATCTGCTGGCTCTACCGGCAGGCCAAACTTTTAGTTCGACAGGCCGAACCTTCATGGGTTGGCAGGCCGATTTGTATGATCGGTAGGCCGATGAAACATGACCGACAGGCCGATCACCTAGATCGGCCTGCCGACCGAGAGCTAGAAAAAATTTCCAGAAAAGGTGTAATTTTTCTGGTACAGTTTTAATTTTATTTTTGGGATGATTCTGAAAAACATTAAATTTGGATATGACCAGAAATATGAAGTATTTGATTCATACGAGATTGAAGACTTGAAGATGGGTATTACATGAAGAAGGATACAGCTTGAGGATTCAAGGAGGAAGAATCGATTTATGTCTCGATTATTCTCTTGTAATCTTAGTTTTCTATTCTCTGGGATGGAGCCATAATATTATATTTATTATTATTATTTTGCTTGTAGCTTTGCTTGATTGCTTTGCTTGTCTGCATTATAATATGATTTGCCATGTATATTGATAACATGTCATATAGAATAGAAAGTGCCACTCATATTAAAATTGTTCATGCATAATCTTAAAATAAAACCTTGACTTCAAAAGATTGAGTGGGAGAAGGTTTTCGAAGAGTGAACCTAAGGCCTCCATCGTTGGTCCATAGGAAGAACATGGTGGTCCCGACCCCTAGGAAGGGATTTCTATCATGTACCAGATTGGATCTCTGAGAGGATAAGGTAATTTAGTATGATTTATGGTTGCATACCCCTAGGTGGTGATTATAAATCATGGATAAAATATTGAAACGATGGTTATACACTCACATTAATTTTATTATTAACCTCCCGTAGGAGCTCTGTTAATAAAATTAATGGCCAAAGAAACGATTATTAATATATGCTGGATCATACGGGTCCTGGATGGCATATATGAATCAGGAGGGGATCTGTGTTACTGATTGAATTTGGCATGACTCCCCTAGGAGCTTGTTGAATTCTGAGTTGGGAATTATCGTTGTAAGGTTGTGATATTTTCAAGGTTTTGACACATAAACACATTTGTATGATTTTACATGATTGTGTTATCTTACTAAATTATTATATGTTTGCTTATGTTTGGTATATGATTCTTTATTGTAGATTAAAAATGTCTAAAAATGCTTTATCATCGATACTTGACAAAAACCAATTAGTCGGTGAGAATTACAATGATTGAAAACGGAACCTGGATATCGTCCTGTCCTTTGAGAAACTAAAATATGTTCTGACAACCCCTTGTCCTCCAGAGCCTACGGGAGACTCATCTAATGAGCAATTCCAAGCGTATGACCGCTGGAAAGATGATAATGATCAGGCCTGCTGCTATGTTATGGCCAGCATCAATAATGTGCTGCAGGCTCAACATCAAGATTATGTTATGGCCAGCATCAATAATGAGGACATGTTTGGAGGCCAGGCCATAACAAAGCGGCAAGGGGTGCTTCGAAAACTTCTTAACTGTAGACAGAGATCGGGGATATCTGTAAAGGAACACATGATGTTGGTCATGGGTTACCTCGCTGAGGCTCAAACCAATGGAGACGACATCGATGTTGAAACTCAAATGACTATGGTCTTTGAGACTCTGTCTAAGGAATTTATTCCATTTAGAGCTACATTTAATTTGAGCAATAGACGGGATACGACCTTGACAAAACTAATGAAACAGTTATAGGAGTTTGAACTGCTGATCAGAGAGTCTCCTACGAGTGGTGAGGCCAACATGGTAGCTGCTTCTGGTTCCAATTCTAACTCTAGGAATGGAAAGAAGCAACGGGCCAAGAATGGGAAGTCTTCTATTCCTGCTAATACCAAAAGCAAGAAGAAGAAGAAGAAGAACCCAAAGAAGCTTAAGTGCTTCTTCTGTGGTAAGGTCGGGCATATTAAGAAGTATTGCAAGGACTTCCTTTCCAAAGGAGATAGGTGTGATCTTCTGTATTTAGAAACTTGTTTGGTTGAGGAATCCAGTGACATTTGGGTCATAGATTCTGATGCAACTAATCATGTTTGTGTTTCTCTATAGGGGTTCAAAGAAACGAGAAGTCTGCTTCATGAAGACTTCACGCTTCGGATGGGCGATGGATCCTTGGTCTCAACGGAAGCAGTGGGAGACATCCATCTTTACTTTGATAACTATAGGAATTTATTTTTGCAAGATTGTTTTTATGTTCCTAAATTTAAAAGGAATTTAATTTATGTATCTTCTTTATTTAAAGACTCCTACGTGGTATCTTTTAATGAAAAAGTGGTGATTCGTAAAAACAAATCTTTTATCTGTTCTGGATGGATGCAAAATAATCTATATTTTATCCAACCTAAGATGGACTTATTGCTTAATGCTGAGATGAATGATAATAACTCTAAAAGACTTAAAACTTCTCACTCTAATAAGACTTATCTTTGGCATTTGCGCCATGGTCATATTAACCTGAATAGGATTCAAAGGTTGGTAAGGGATGGACCTTTAAGTCACTTAAAGATGGAATCTATCCCTCAATGTGAATCTTGTTTGGAGGAAAAAATGACCAAAAGACCATACGTGTCTAAAGGCAATAGGGCCGAAGGGGTTCTAGAACTTGTGCATAGTGATGTTTGCGGACCGATGAACATCCGGGCACGAGGAGGGTATGAGTACTTCGTCACTTTCATTGATGATTACTCAAGATATGGGTATGTGTGCTTGATGCACCACAAAAGAAAACTTTTGACAAGTTTAGGGAGTTTCGGGCTGAAGTAGAAAAGCAATTGGGTAGACCTATAAAGGCACTTCGATCCGATTGAGGTGGAGAATACCTTTCTGATAAGTTCTTAGGACACTTGTTAGAGAATGGGATTTTATCCAAAAATAGGACTTTGTTAGACATGGTCAGGTCCATGATGAGTTATTCATCATTACCTTTATCTTTTTGGGGATATGCACTACAAACTGCATGTTATCTTTTGAACAATGTGCCTTCAAAATCGGTCCCTAAAACTCCTCACGAGTTGTGGACAAGAAGGAAGACATCCTTAAACCATATTCGCATATGGGGATGTCCGGCTCATGTCCTGTTTAAGGATTCGTATAAGTTGGAAGCACATTCAGAAGTGTGCGTGTTTGTAGGATATCCAAAAGGGACTAAAGGGGGTAATTTTTATAACCCGAAGGAAACTAAAGTCGTGGTTTCTACAAATGCAACTTTCCTTGAGGAGAGTTACATGGACGACTTTAAACCTCGAAGTAAAGTGGTGCTTGAAGAGTTAAGGAGTGATCAGATCACTCTGGAGGTTCCGAATGAAACCGTTCCGATCAGTGTAGAAAAACCAAACAAACTTGAACAACAATCTCAGGGGCTTCGACGTAGTGGGAGGATCAGGCGTCAACCTGAGAGGTATATGTTCAATGGGGAGGTCTTCTTGGCTGAACCAGATGAACATGATCGGGATCCTTATACTTACGCAGAAGCTATGGAGGATGTTGATTCAAAACTCTGGACAGAGACCATGAACATAGAGATGAAGTCTATGGAGACTAATCAGGTCTGGGAGCTTGTGGATCTTCCCGAAGGGGTAAAACCCATAGGGTGTAAGTGGATCTACAAGAGGAAAGAGGAGTGGATGAAAAGGTCAAAACCTTTAAGGCTAGACTGGTAGGTAAGGGTTATATGCAAAAGGAAGGAATTGATTATGAGGAAACCTTTTCGCCTATAGCCATGCTTAAGTCCATCCGGATTCTCTTATCCATAGCTGCCGCTCTTGACTATGAGATTTGACAGATAGATGTCAAGACGGCTTTTCTAAATGGCTATCTTGATGAGTCCATTTATATGGAACAGCCAGACGGGTTCAAGGTCACGGGTCAGGAGGGTAAGGTTTGTAAGCTGCTAAAGTCAATTTATGGACTTAAGCAGGCTTCTCGTTCTTGGAACATAAGATTTGATCAGGTGATCAAGACTTATGGATTCTCACAAAATGTGGATGAACCATGTGTTTATAAACACATAAAGGATGGGAATGTGGTTTTTCTACTACTCTATGTAGATGACATTCTGCTAATTGGCAATGACGTTAGGGCGTTGTCATTGGTCAAATTATGGTTGACCAAGCAGTTTGACATGAAGGACTTAGGTGAGGCTAATTTTATTCTCGGTATCCAAATCTTTCAGGATAGGAAAAACAAAATGATGGCTTTGTCACAAGCTGGCTACATAGATAAAATTCTCAAGAGATTTGCAATGCAGGATTCCAAGAAAGGTGGGCAACCATCTAGGTCTAGAATTACTCATTCTAAGAAAGACTCTCCAAAGTCTTATGAAGAAAGAGAATACATGAAGAAGGTACCTTATGCTTCTGCAGTGGGTTGTCTCATGTATGCCATGCTTTGCACACGACCAGATATTAGCTATACAGTTGGGATTGTAAGTCGATTTCAAGCGGATCTAGGACTGAATCACTGGGTTACGGTAAAGCATATTTTCAAGTACCTGCGAAGGACACGAGGGTATATGCTAGTATATTCGGGTGAGGACCTAATTCCTCTAGGATATACTGATTTGGATTTTCAATCATGTCTGGATTCTAGGAAATCAACTTCGGGGTTTGTGTTTACTCTAGGTGGCGGTGCCATCAGTTGGAGAAGGGCGAAGCAAGATTGCACTTCGGATTCAACGATGGAGGCCGAGTATGTGGCAGCTAGTGATGCTTCGAAAGAAGCAGTGTGGCTCCACAAGTTCCTTAGGGATCTTGAGGTTGTTCTAGGCATGGATAAGGCGGTATCACTGTACTGTGATAACAGTGCGGCGGTAGCTAATGCTAAGGAACCAAGATTTCACAAGAAGAGTAAACATATTGATTGGAAGTATCATGTGATAAAGTACTTCGTTGAGGGTGAGCATGTCACGGTATGCAAGATCACGTCAGAGGACAATTTAGTTGATCCATTTACGAAGACACTTATAGGGAAAGTCTTTGAGAAACATGTGGAAGCTATGGGGATACGAGATTTGTTGTATTTACTCACTTAGTGCAAGTGGGAGATTGATGGATATGTATGCCCTAAGGAGTAAAAATATAATACGTTTTTGGAGACATTTTTATCAATAAAGAATTTATTTATTTACATATACCAAATCTTGTCCTCTTTACGTTCATATTTGTTGAATGTAGTTTAAGCAAACAGTAGTCTGAGACTGTCAGTCTAAACCTTTAAGACTTGGGCATATGATGGACTGATTATGCGGAAGACATGATTCATAAGGTAACGGTCTAAAACATATGATCCGCAATCAAGGGAATAAAGTTAGGCGCTTTATTCATATAAAGATTGTTATGTTGTCTATATCCCTATTAGGAGATGGCTTGTCTTGACCATCGGAGTTGGACTCCGTGAATAGAAACATTGGCACGTTGCCATAAGTGACGATGTGTTGGATCGGGACACAAAGTGAATTGATTTGGATTAATGATTCTGTCTTAGCAAATCGATTCACTTTAGATAATCATTTGTATTGTATCTTAATCCTGAAATGGATAGTGGGCCCATTGTCTCGACTTGTGTCTTTTGATGTACCAAAGGGTGACTCCCACATCTCAATAGTGGTATGTATGCCAGTACGTTGGAGGCATGACTCTTGATAGCGTAGACTTGTTATTCATAGATATGGAAATCATAGCTCCTCTTTAGGAGTAATGATATCCTCTTATATGCGTTATCCTGTAATTGGAAAACTGGAGCGCTCAACTATTTGGATACATAGGTGTAACCGAATGGTATACTATCTTTGGATGGTAAGTTTTCTAATGGTGAGATAATGGAACGTAAGATAAAAATAATCAGGAAGGTATGACAGAACTTGTCCTTAAGCTGATTATGGATTATCATATGGGGATACGATACACTTTGATATGTCATAGAGACTAAGCTATACGGGCTTCGTAATTCTATAAAGTTCAAGAGTGCAACTCCAAGTTTTTTGTGGAGTAGCGTTGGAGTTGATAATTGTGAAATGTATATCTGGGATATTGGGTTTCATAATTATCGAGAGCTTAAACTTTATAGGTTCATTTTGGTCCCCTTTGCTAGCTCACAAAATCCTATAACGATACGGCGTGCTTTTTCAATAATTGGTGACTTATGTCGGATTTATCGGATTGGTTTAAAATTTGAAAGAATCAAATAATTCATGTCTGTTTATTGGTTAAATTAATTTAAGATAAACTTGTTGAATTATGGGGATCGGATAATTCTTGTCTGTTTATCGATTGAATTAATTGGATAAATTAAATCAAGATAAACTTGTAGAATTATTGTTAATTGACTTATTTTCTTAGAGATTATCTTGATAAAGTTTGTTTTGATCAGATAACTTCTCTATTAGGTTATTTGAATCAAAACTGAGACTTTATCCTATAGAATCTCCGGTGGAAAATAAAAGATTCACAGAGATATTTACATTGCAATTCGGCCTGCCGATCTACATGTTCGGCTTGCCGATGGGGCCTGTTCGGCCTACCGATCAGGCTGTTTAGCCTGTCGATTAGCGATAGATAAGATTACACGTTTTCACGTGGATCTTATCAGATATTGATTCGAGCTTGATTCTGTTTCGAGTTTTTGAGACCTAATCTGATAAGGACTGACCCTAGGACCAATCGCTATATAAAGGGAGTGACTCTCATTAGTTACTTACATCAATTGAGAGATTAAGAGTGATACTCAACTGGTGAGCATCTGAAAACTCCATGAGAGCTTTTGTTCACAAATCACGAACACTAGCTTTGGGTTCTCTTGATTGGTTGGAAGGAGAGTCACCGGTGGAAGAGCTGTATGTGTGAGCCCACACTCACTCCTATCGTGGATAGAGAATAGCAAAGAAGACTAGTTGGTTGAGGCTCTTCTGGAACGTTACTTCTCTTTACGGGTCGCGGAAGTTCTTCGGTACATAAAGGTTAGTAAGATCTATTTAATTTATACATATGGCGTGTCAAACTTGTGTTTTGGAAAAATACTCTGATGTTAAAATTTTTAAAACTTTCGTTGCGCACCTCTGACCGTTTTTTTTTTTCCAACATCCTATTCAGGTTAATATGACCAAGACGCAAATGCCAAAGATAAGTCTTATTAGAATGAGAAGTTTTAAGTCTTTTAGAGTCATTATCATTTGTCTCAGCATTATGCAATAAGTCCATCTTAGGTTTGATAAAATATAGATTATTTTGCATCCATCCAGAACAGATAAAAGATTTGTTTTTACGAATCACCACTTTTTCATTAAAAGATACCACGTAGGAGTCTTTAAATAAACAAGATAAATATGACAAGGATCCTTATACTTATGCAAAGGCTATGGAGGATGTTGATTTGAAACTCTGGATAGAGGACATGAACACAGAGATGAAGTCTATGGAGACCAATCAAGTCTGAGAGCTTATAGATCTTCCTAAAGGGGTAAAACCCATAAGGTGTAAATCAATCTACAAAAGGAAAAGAGTTGTTAATGGAAAGGTCACAACCTTTAAGGCTAGACTGGTAGCTAAGGGTTATACGCAAAAAGAAGGAATCGATTACGAGGTAGCCTTTTTGCCTGTAGCCATACTTAAGTCCATCCGAATTCTCTTGAACATAAGTGTTGCACTTGATTATGAGATTTGATAGAAAGATGTCAAGACAGCTTTTCTAAATGGCTATCTTGATGAGTTCATTTATATGGAACAACCAGACGGGTTCAAGGTGAAGGGTCAGGGGGTGAGGATTGTAAGGTACTAAAGTCAATTTGTGGACTTAAGCAGGCTTCATTCTTAGAACATAAGATTTGATCAAGTGATCAAGACTTATGGGTTCTCACAAAATGTGGATGAGCCATATGCTTACAAACACATTAAGGATGGAAAGGTAGTTTTTCTACTACTTTATGTAGATGACATTCTGCTAATTGGAAATGATGTTGGGGCATTGTCATCGATCAAATTACGGTTGACCAAGCAGTTTAACATAAAGGACTTAGGTGAGGTTAATTTTGTTCTCGTTATCCAGATCTTTTGGGACATGAAGAACAAAATGATAGCTTTATCACAGGCCGGCTACATAGATAAAATTCTCAGGAGGTTTGCAATTCATGATTCCAAGAAAGGTTGGCAACCATGTAGGTTTGGAATTACTCTTTCTAAGAAAGACTCTCCAAAGTCTTATGAAGAAAGAGAATACATGAAGAAGGTAGCTTATGCTTCGGCAGTGGGTAGTCTCATGTATGTCATGCTTTGCACACGACTAGATATTAGTTATGCTATCGAGATTGTAAGTCGATTTCAAGCGGATCCAAGACCGAACCATTGGGTTGCGGTAAAGCATATTTTCAAGTACCTGAGAAGGACTCGAGGGTATATGCTTATATATTCGGGTGAGGACTTGACTCCTCTAAGATATACTGACTCAGATTTTCAATCTTTTCTGGATTCTAAGAAATCGACTTCGGGTATGTGGCAATTAGTGATGCTTCAAAAGAAGCAGTGTGACTCCGCAAGTTCCTTGGGGATCTTGAGGTAGTTCCTGGTATGGATAAAGCAGTAACACTGTACTATGATAATAGTACGGTGGTAGCTAATGCTAAGGAACCAAGATTTCACAAGAAGAGTAAACATATTGATTGGAAGTATCATGTGATAAAGGACTTCGTTGAGGGCGGGCATGTCACGGTGTGCAAGATCACGTCAGAGGACAATTTAGCTGATCCATTTACGAAGACACTTACTGGGAGAGTCTTCGAGAGGCATTTGGAAGCTATGGGGATGCGAGATTTGTCATATTTACTCACTTAGTGCAAGTGGGAGACTGTTAGACATGTATGCCCTAAGGAGTAAAAATGTAATAAGTTTTTGGAGACATTTTTATCAATAAAGAGTTTATTCATTATTTATATACCAAATCTTGTTCTCTTTATGTTCATATTTGTTGAATGTATGTTAAGCAAATAATAGTATGAGACTGTCAGTCTAAACCTTTAAGAATTGGGCATATGATGGATAGATTACGCGGAAGACACGATTCTTAAGGTGATGGTCTAAATCATAAGATTCACAATCAAGGGAATAGAATTGGGCGCTTTATTCATGTAAAGATTCTTATGTTGTCTATATCCCTAATGGGAGATGGTTTGTATTGACTATCAGAGTTGGACTCCGTGAATAAAAACATTGGCATGTTGTCATAGGTGACGATGTGTTGGATCGGGACATAAAGTGAATTGATTTGGATTAATAATTATGTCTTGGAAAATTAATTCACTTTAGACAATCATTTGTATTGTATCTTAATCCTAAGATGAATAGTAGACCTATTGTCTTGACTTGTGTCTTTTGATGTACCAAAGGGTGACACCCGCATCTTCATAGTGGCATGCATGCCGGTACATTAGAGGCATGACTCTTGATAGCGTAGACCTGTTATTCATAGATATAGAATCCATAGCTCCTCTTTAGAAGTAATGATATCCTCTTATATGCGTTATCCTGTAATTGGAAAACTAGAGCGCTCAACCATTTGGATACATAGGTGTAACCGAATGGTATACTGTCTTTGATGGTAAGTTTTCTGATGGTGAGATAATGGAATGTAAGATAAAAACAATCAGGAAGGTAAGACAGAACTTGTCCCTAAGCCAGTTATGGATAATCGTATGGGGATATGATACATTATGATATGTCATGGAGACTTAGCTATATGGGCTTCGTAATTCTATGTAATTCGAGAGTGTAGCTCCAAGCTTTTAGTGGATTAGCGTTGGAGTTTATGAAATGTATATCTAAGATATTGGGTTTCATAATTATCAGAAGCTTGCACTATATAGGTCCATTTGGTTCCCTTTGCTAGCTCACAACATCCTGAAACGACATGGTGTGCTTTTCAATAATTGGTAACTTATGTCAAATTTATTAGATTGGTTGAAATTTGGAAGAATCAAATAATTTATGTCTGTTTATTGGTTGAATTAATTTTGTGATAAGAATTAATTCAAGATAAACTTGTTGAATTGTAAGGATCGGATAATTCTTGTCTGTTTATCGATTGATTTGATTTTTGGATAAATTAGATCAAGATAAACTTGTGGAATTATTGGGAATTCATTTATTTTCTTAGAGATTATCTAGATAAAGTTGTTTTAATTATATAACTTTTCTATTGGGTTATTTGAATTAAAATTGAGACTTTATCCTATAGAATCTCGGGTGGAAAATAAAAGATTCGTTGAGATTTTTTATCGTAGTTCGACATGCCGATCCTCAAGTTCGGCCTATCTGTAGCGCAGTAAAAGGATCACGCGTTTTCACATAGATTTCATCTGATATTGATCCAAATTTGATTCTGATTTAAATTTTTGAGACCTAATCTGATAAGGAGTGACCCTAGACCAACCTTTATAAATAGGGGGTAAGTCACACAAGTTATTTAGATCAATTGAGAGAGTAAGAGTGATACTCTGCTAGTGAGAATCTGAAAACTACCTGAGAGCTTTTGTTCACAAATCACTAACACTTGCTTTAGGTTCTCTCGATTGATTGGAAGGAGAATCACCTGGTGGAAGAGCTGTATGTGTGAGCCCACACTCACTCCAGTCGTGGATAGAGAATAGCAAAGAAGACCAGTTGGTTGAGGCTCTTCTAGAACGTTACTTCTCTTCAGGCTTTGTGAGGGTTCTTTGGCATACAAAGGTTAGTAAGATCTGGTTAATTTATGCATATAGCATGTCAAACTTGTGTTTTAAAAAATACTCTTATATAAAAATTTTAAAATTCTGCTATATGTTATTTTTCCAACAGTATCACTGTACTGTGATAACAGTGCAGCGGTACCTAATACTAAGGAACTAAGATTTCATAATAAGAGTAAGCATATTGATTAGAAGTATCATGTGATAATGGATTTCGTCGAGGGCAGGCATGTCACGATGTGCAAAATCATGTCAGAGGACAATTTGGTTGATCTATTTATGAAGACACTTACTGGGAAAGTCTTCGAGAAGCATGTGGAAGCTATGGGGATGCGAGATTTGTCATATTTACTCACTTAGTGCAAGTGAGAGATTGTTAGACATGTATGCCCTAAGGAGTAAAAATATAATATGTTTTTGAAGACATTTTTATCAATAAAGAATTTATTTATTATTTATATACCAAAATTGTCCTCTTTACATTCATATTTATTGAATGTATGTTAAGCAAACAAAAGTCTAAGACTTTCGTTCTAAACCTTTAAGAATTGGGCATATGATGGATAGATTATGCAGAAGACACGATTCTTAAGGTGAGGTCTAAAACTTAAGATCCGTAATCGAGGGAATAAAGTTGGGCGCTTTATTCATGTAAAGATTGTTATGTTGTCTATATCCCTGTTGGGAGATGGTTTGTCTTAGCCATCGGAGGTAGACTCTACGAATAGAAACATTGGCACATTGTCATAGGCGACGATATGTTAGATCGGGACATAAAGTGAATTGATTTGGATTAATAATTTTGTCTCGGCAGACAATCATTTGTATTATGTCTTAATCCCGAGATGAATAGCAGGTCTGTTGTCTTGACTTGTATCTTTTGATATACCAAAGGGTGACACCCATATTTTAATAGTGGTATACATGCCGGTACATTGGAGGCATGACTCTAGATAACGTAGACTTGTTATTTATAGATATGGAATCTATAGCTCCTCTTTAGGAGTAGTGATATCCTCTTATATGCATTATTTCGTAATTGAAAAACTAGAGCGCTCAACCATTTGGATACATAGTTGTAACCAAATGGTATATCGTCTTTGGATGGTAAGTTTTCTGATGGTGAGATGATGGAATGTAAGATAAAAATAATCAAGAATGTAAGACAGAATTTGTCCTTAAGCTAGTTATGGATAATCCTATGGGGATATAATACACTATGATATGTCATGGAGACTTAGCTATATGGGCTTCATAATTCTATGTGGTTCGAGAGTGCAGCTCCAAGCTTTTAGTGGGTAGCATTGGAGTTGATAATTATGAAATGTATATCTGGGATATTGGGTTTCATAATTATCGGGAGCTTGAACTATGTAGGTCCATCAGGTCCCCTTTGCTAGCTCATAAAAATCCTGTAACGATGTGGTATGTTTTTTCAATAATTGGTGACTTATGTCAGATTTATCATATTGGTTGAAATTCGAAAGAATCAAATAATTCATGTCTATTTATCGGTTGAATTAATTATGTGACAAAATTGATTCAAGATAAACTTATTGACTTATCAGGATCAGATAATTCATGTCTGTTTATCAGTTGGATTGATTTTGAATTAATTCAAGATAAACTTGTTGAATTCATTTATTTTCCTAGAGATTATCTAGATAAAGTTGTTTTAATTAGATAATGTTTCGATTGAGTTATTTGAATAAAAACTAAGACTTTATCCTATAGAATCTCAGGTGAAAAATAAAAGATTTACTGAGATTTTTTATGACAGCTTGGCATGTCGATCCTTAGGTTCGGCCTACCGATGGGGGCAAGTTCGGTAGGCTGGTTAGATAGATCGGCATGCAGACCGAGCGATAAAAAGATTACGTGTTTTCAGGCGAATTTCATTAGGTATTGATCCGAATTTGATTCTGATTCAAATTTGAGGCATTATATGATAAGGACTGACTCATGAGCCCAACCTCTATAAAAAGAGAGTGAGTCTCATTATTATTTAGATTAATTGAGAGATTAAGAGTGAAACTCTACTAGAGTAATTTTGAAACTTCCTGAGTTGTCGTGTTCACAAATCACGAACACTAGCTTTGGATTCTCTCAATTGATTGGAAGGAAAGTTACTTGGTGGAAGAGCTATACGTGTGAGTTCACACTCACTCCGATCGTGGATAGGGAATAGCAAAGAAGGCCAGTTAGTTGAGGTCCTTCTAGAACGTTACTTCTCTTCACTGATTGCAAGAGCTTTTTGGCACACAGAGGTTAGTAAGATCTAGTTAATTTATACATATAGCATGTCAAACTTGTGTTTTGGAATATACTCTGATATAAAAAGTTTTTTAAATTCCGCTACGTACTATTTTTTCAACATAATTAAATGGGTTTATTAACTAAACAATTATATATATTAAATAACAATAACATTTTTTTCGAGTTTTATTAGACTGAATTTTGTAAATCCTGCATTTATCAAATTTGGTCATTAGATAAATCTGCACAAATTAAGGGTCGGATTTATCAAATTTGATCATGAATCAAATTCCGGATTTAATTAAACTTTCTATTTACTAATTTAATCATGGTGTCCATATTAAATTATTCGGTAAATTTAAATTTACTGCTATTTAATAATTTTAGCAAAATTTCTGCCTCAAAGACTTTCTCCCTTATTATTATTTTATCATAATTATCATTATTAAAAAAATAGTTAATACATAAAAAATGAAACATTACCAGAAGAAAGTTGAGATCCACCTGGGAATAACTTGGACCCAAGCAGTCAAACCTGAGAAAATGCATCTTTCCTCGTATATTTGGCCGACTGATCATATGCAAAACCATTATTAGCTAGAGATAGCTGAAACATTTAACAATTAACATAAATACATTATTAAAAAAAACAGATATCTCTAATGATCAGGCCTTCCACAGCATCTAAGATGCAATTTCACACACAATCGTAACCACATTGAACAAGTCAGACTCCATAATACTCATGAAGCCCCTCTCAAAACTGCATGCATTGTTCAGACTCCATAATGCTCAAGCCTCTCTCAAACTGCAATACATTCAGCAAAAATGCTAATGGACTAATAAACTTGAACAACGCTTCTAAAAATCTTGCGGCAACATTATCCATCTCGATTGTTATAATCTTTTTCACCAACTAAGATAGCATATCTTTTTTTAGCCGATAAGTTAAAGTCACTAGTGAAAAGTGGGCACAAATCTATTAGTGTTGATTGGTTAAATCTAAGTTAATTGGTTAAATCTAAGTAGAATAGCATAAATCTTTTACCTCTTAAAGGTGAACCTCTTAATTGGTTCAAGTTAGTAGGACTACTATTTGAGATTGGTCATGAAGCTTGAAGATACTGTAGAGAAAATTAGGTTATTTATTATTCCATTTATAAGTTTAGTTATCAGAGCTCTTAACTCCAGTTTTGTTATCACCAAGATGGAACATTGACTTATACCATTGGAACTTCAGTTAGAACTGAAGTTTTGATGTGGTGTTTGGCAAATTCAGTTCCTAACTCATTTATTTCAACTTATATATTGTAAAGCTCTCACATACTACGGTGTAAAACAAAAGTATACTACGGTGTAAAGCTCTCATATATTACAAAACTTTTAGTTGTAACCCTCAAATTTTTAACTCACTTCCCAAACACCCTATAAGTTTAAGAATTGTAGCATGAGAACGCTTTATAATGTAGCAATTTATTGTAACATATGAAAGCTTTGTACCATTTATTGCTTGAAACTATGGTTGAAACTGATTTTTCAAACAACCTGTAAGATTATTGAGAGATTGGCATAACATTCGAGATCTTTCATAGGTAGGAAAGATCTTTTGGAATTCAATGACTTAACATGGTCATAGGATTTGTTGCTTAACAACTTTCGGTGCGAGGACTGAGCTCGGCTTTATAATACAAGGTAAAACTCGCAATTAGAAAAAAGAGAAAAAGGGAAAAAGAAAAAGAAAAATGTAAATTTTAAAAATTAGAAACAAACTAACTCTCATTAGAGAATTTGACGTCGAAGGACCCTCTTTCAACTGTTTTTGTATGTGAAAAAGAAAAAGATCAAATGCTTTTCAGAAATAGGTGAAAAGTGGCCACCAATATCGGCTAAACAGACCAATATTTCCAATTTGTCAGAAAGCCCACAAAGCCAGGATAGTTTTTCCGCAGAAAACTCCAAACTAAAGATTTATAAGGTGCAAAAAATAGGCTGTATTATTTTTTTAGTTATAAATAATATAAAGTGTTTATATACTATAATAATAAAAAAAAATTATTATAATAAAAAATTTTATATATTATAGTAAAAACAATTTCAACCAATGGTTCTAATCAACCTATCAAATACTCTAATAATCTCTAAAAAAACACAGGCTGAAAAACACAATAAACATATCAAAACAAAAAACTTTACATAAAAAAAAAAAAAAAACTAGATGCTCTCTCCTAGCGTTTCCAAAGTCATTAGAAAGAAAAATGCAAAACTGAAAAAAAAAAAAAAAAAGTCACTCACGAAAAAAGCCAAGGTCCCTATCCGTTTAATTTTTCTGTATCATTATTACACTAACAACAACAAATCCTGTCAATAGATGGTAAAAGGAACACTGTATAATGATGTTGCACATGCCAATAATTGGTGAACAGCCACTAAACACTCATTCAAATGACATTAAAAAAAAAAAAAGACACAATTAAAATCTAAAGCTCTATTATGATGGACACATGCATAATAATTCATGACTTTAATTCATGAACACTCGCGTTGTAGCGCAAGTTTCGTTAACCCTCCATGATTTGGAAATCCAGTGAGTCCTTTTTGCTGGCTTCTCCATTGGATCACCTTTTCTCCATATATATATTTATGGTCTACATCACAAAACGTACTATTAAGGATTTGACTCTTAATTTTGACACTTCTGATTTGCTAACTAATCATTATGCTTCACTTTAGTTAATTATTGCTTTTTATGATGATTTGCTCAATGTTAGGCTTTATTTTCAAAAATCACGGTTGTTAAGGTTCAATAATCTGATTAAGACAATATTGTCCTAGTGTTTATATATATACATGACAATGTGAACGCATATGTGGTTATATCGGCTGTGTTTTTATGTGCATGGTAAACACATACACGCTAACAAAGTACTGACAAATTGTATCTCTTAAACAAAAAAAAAAAAAAAAAAACTCTTCCCTCCTAAAATGCTAAATAACTAGGCGTCATGTGATGCATTACCATCAAAGTTCCAACAATTAGTAAACTTGAGGACTTTCGCTTTTGAACGGCTTTCCCAAGAAATGGGCAATTGTAAGTAACTCCACATGGGTACAATTTAGAATGTTCTCATACCAAAAAAAAATAAAAATAAAAATCCGTGAATGTCATCATGTTAGTAGTTTAAATATTGGTGAAAAGCCAAACAGATTTCTCATGTGCAAAAGGTCCTTCAGATGGAAATCCATTCAGTGCAAATCAAAACCCATTCACGAACACACCGCAAGCCACAAAGAGATCTTTTTGGTCTATCCCTCAACATTAAGGGCATTGGACCACACAATTGAACTCTTACCTTCACTCTTAGCCATAGAATCTACGTACCGCCCTAAAACTTTATCTACATTATTATTTTACAAAAAAATTCCAACTGCCATAATACAACTCACATATCTCGATAGTCAGTCCCATAAACCCAAGCACAAAAGCCATTTTGGAAAATTTCAACCAAAAAAAAAAAAAAAAAAACCTTAAGATTCATCGCTTCCACTTCCCTATAATAGACCCCCCTCGAGCATGTTTGTTTGTTTGTTTATCTGCTTCTATTTTGTTTTTCGTTCCTTTTTTTTTCCCCCTGTTTTCCTTTTGTGGGTCCCAATCCCCCTCATGCCCTCCATGTGTCCGTCATAATCTGACGGTGAGACATCCATTCCTGCATAATTCCCCACGTCCGATTCTATCCAAATCCAACGTACACCTCCACTCTAGGGTCAATCAAGAGAAATTAATCAATCAGATTTTCCCCTTATTTAATGTCATGGTAGGTGTGGCTCAGCCCATTCCGGCCCAAGCAACCTCCCGTCGAAAGCCCGAAACGACCCAGTCAAGAGTCCCACGCCTCGGACAGCCAACTTTCGTTCAGTTATTTCCGCCACGTGGCGCCAATTTGGCTAAAACTCTGATATCCAATGACGCTTTTTCTGTGTAAAAAAGATCCCAAGCCATAACCCGCTTATTCAGCACAAGCAACCAAAGCCAGCTCCACTCTCTTCACTCCTCGACGAAGAAGAAAATGGCGCGAAACGGTATAGTTCTCGAGGGGAATGTTCCTCTACTCCGCGTCCTTCTCTTCCTCCTCCTGCTCCTCCTCCCTCAACCTCTCATCTCCGGCTACCGCCACGACGCTCTCCATAAGTGCATCCTCTTCTTCGAAGGCCAGCGCCTCCACTGGCGCCGCGACTCTGCCTTGCACGATGGCGCCTCGGCCGGTGTATAACACTCTTCTCTTTCTCTCTCATTTTCCTACACTTTCCACTAAACCAAACAAAAAAAAAAGAAAAGAAAAAATAAGAAAAAAAAAGCTAACTCCTTTTTTTGGCAACAGGTGGACTTAACGGGAGGTTACTACGATGCCGAAAACAACATAAAGTTTGGATTCCCAATGGCGTTCACGACGACGCTGCTTTCAAGGAGCATTATAGATTTTGGCCGTAATATGGGGCCGGAGCTGAGAAACGCCGTGAAGGCGGTGAAGTGGGCGAGGGACTACCTCCTGAAGGCGACGGCGACTCCGGGAGTGATTTATGTGCAGGTCGGAGACGCCTTCTCGGACCATAACTGCTGGGAGAGGCCAGAGGACACGGACACGCTCCGAACGGTGTACAAGATCGATAGGGCCCACCAGGGATCCGACGTGGCAGCTGAAACAGCAGCTGCATTGGCCGCTGCCTCCATCGTGTTCAGATCACGTGACCCTGCTTTCTCCCGTTTGCTCCTGAATCGGGCCGTTAGTGTACGTCCTGTCGTACTCAATCACTATCATCTACTCTTTTTCTTTTATTAGATACTGTGTGTAATGTGAGCACGAGATATTGGGGGTTGGTTTGTTAAAGTATCGCAAGAAATTGACCGTTGTGTGGGAAACAGGTTTTCGAGTTCGCTAACAGGCACCGGGGTGCGTACAGCAACAGCCAGCACTCTGCGGTTTGCCATTTTTGTTGCGACGTGAATGGTTACCAGGTTCGGCTTTCTTTTTTCTATCCCTCCCCTTTTTTTTGCAGTTTTGCTCTCTACTTTTCAGCTTATTATTTGCCGTTGAATCAGTGTCATTCTCATACTCCACCCACTCACTCTCCACCGTTGATTCTCTCCAGCACTAGTATATTAGATGATTGTTGTACTTAATTAGAGAATTGAATAAGAATTTAACAGTACAAAACTGTACTTGTTAAGTTTTTTTTTTTTTTACGTGGGCAAATGTGATGTATAACTTAAATGTGGGGAGTGACAGTTTTTAATTGGTTGGAGAAAAATGGAGTGTGGATTGTGAGTAAAAACAAACGATGCAGGACGAGTGGCTTTGGGGGGCTGCATGGTTGCACAAGGCGTCAAGGAGGTGCGCGTAGAGAGAATAAACAGTAAGGAACGAGATGGTGTTGAGGGCTGGGGAGACAATAAACCAGTTTGGTTGGGACAACAAGCATGCTAATACTAACGTGTCACGCCCCCAGTGATGAGAGGTGACGTAGCGGATTATTTAAATTAATTAAAAGAAGAATTTAATTAAAATCAAGAATTTTAAGGGTTAAATTAAATAATAAAAATATGAAAGTTTCAAAACAACATTTTATAAAAGAATTCATAAACATTAAGCAGGTGAAATCATTAAGCGAATAATAAAATAATAAAGAACCTCGAGTATGGATCCCACTGACCCACAACTTGTGCACACACATAGTACTGACAATATAATAATACAACCACAGTCCAAGTACAAATAGAATTAAAACATTACATGCCTTGTTTAATTAATACAAATAATCTACTAGTCCTCCTACTGCTCCTGAGTTCTGTCCGTTGAGTCCTCTCTGAACCTAAGTGAGAATCCACCTAGAGGGGGGGAAATTTAAAAACAAACAAAATATGAGCGAAAGGCTCAGTAGGACTATATTTTATTAAATCATTTAATTTAAAGAAAAATCTCATTATTCAGGAAATTATTTAAAAGAAACCTTGAATACATAAATAAATTTAAATAAAACTGTTCTTACCAAAACAGTTTATTCTGTCAATCAGAAATACAATATTTTCTTTTCCTAGGCAAACCATAAGGATATCACCACCGTAGTGGCCCAGCTGGGTTTCGGGACCTGCCCCCCAAGGTCGATCTCTACACAACTCGATCTCTGCTATGGCATCATGCCCTTATATTCATTTCTATTATCATACAAAGTCCGTTTACCAGATATTCTCATTAACATTCATTATGAAGTTCATTATAAAGTTCATTATGAAGTTCACTTTAATTCACGGTTTATAAAAATAACCGATAAGGTCTCATTTTTTAATCAATCGTTGAAAACATTTTTATAGAAACCAAATCATTCTAAAACTGGGTTACCAAAGATCGGGTAGAAGTCCTACCTCTATACTCGTGCCGGTGCCCCACACCGTAATCCTAGTCCGCTATATGTTAGCTCCGTGGAACCACAAACGATCCTAGATACACACTAAGTAGATCAATATCTAGTTTGAGACATTCTATGTTACTAAACCATCTCATGATGTCCTAGTGTGTCATTTGTATCTTTAAAATCATTTTACAAGGTTGGAATTTCAATCGGGGTTCAAAACAGTGAAAACAGGTGAAAAATCATAAAATTTTTCCATGCTCTGTCAGCCTGTCGGACGCCCTGCTTTGGCCGACCGAACTATGCAGTTCGGCCTGCCGAAAATCAAGTCCGGTTGGCTGGACATTTTCCAAGTTTGGCCTGCCGAACAGATGAGTATGGCCTGTCGATCCTTTGAATCCGGCTTGCCGAACTGGAAAAACCCAGAATTTTCAGCCATGGGTTTTGGGTCTCCCAAAAACCAAATCTTGATTTTAACCTGTTTTTCTCAAATCTCAGGAATGGAAAACAATCATAGATGATAGAAAAGCATAATAGAACACCTTCGAACTCATTTAAACAAGATTTAACACAAAAATCCCAAAAATCCAAAAATAGGAGAAAATGAAAAAAAATGAAAAATCTTGAATCGAATCTGTTTTTCTTCAAATCAAAGCTTAGATTCTAGGTGTTCTAAGTTCCTTTAACTCAAATCAAGGGTTTTCTAAGCTCAAACAAACTTCGATTTCAAAAATGCACGAAAATTGAAAATTTAGAAAAAGTTTAGAAATTTCAAAACTAACCTCGAATTGAAGCTTTAAATCCATGTTCTTGGTTGCCAAATCACGTCCCTGAGCTTCCTATTCGCTAACCCGAAGCTTGGATCCGGATTTTACTTCAAAATCTCAAAGAAATTTGAGAGAGAAAGAGAGAAACTAAGAGAGGAGAGAGAGAGCCTCACACGGGAGAGAGGAGGAGAGTGAGAGTGAGAGCTAAGAGTGAAGAGAGAGGAAGAGGAGAGAGAATAAATAGAGAGAAATGGTGAGCGAATTTACTGTACGAAAACCATGTGCCACCCATAGTTTTGTAAAATAGAAGATTTTTAACATTAAACAAACTGTTGTGTTTTAAAAACTCAAAATGACATTTTAAAGTATTAAGGAATCGTTAGAATTTATTAAAGTAACAAAACAACCTAAAATTCAAAATTTAACCAAATGATCAAATTAATGTTAAAATATTAATTATGGCACAGTAATTCATTATTTTACATTACAACAACATTAAATAAATTTCGGGGCGTTACAACTCTCCACCCCTAAAAGAAATTTCTCCCTCGAAATTTACAACTCAATTTAGAAACAAAACAAATACGGATACAACTCCCGCATACTCGACTCTAGTTCCCAAGTAGCTTCATCAACCCCGTGATGCTGCCACACAACCTTTACTAACGGTATCTCACGACGGCGCAAACTGATTACTTTTCGAATGATGATCTGAATTGGCATCTCCTCGTACCTCGTATCTTCCTGAACCTGCACATCGTGAAATGAAACTATCTTACCCTGCTCAGGCGGACACTTCCTAAACATCGACACATGGAACACAGTGTGAACATGAGAGAGTTCAGGCGGAAGGTTAAGCCGATAAGCAACCACACCAATACGTTGAGTGATCTCGAACGGTCCAATATACCACTGTGCAAGCTTTCCACTCACCCCAAACAACATAGTTCCTTTACGAGGCGATACCCTCAAGAGACCGAAGTCTCCTACCGCAAACTCTAAGGGTCTACGTCTTCTATCCACATAACTCTTTTGTCGACTCTGAGCTGCCTTCAATCGATCTCGAATCGCAACGACTTTCTCATTGCTATCACGGATTACATCCGGCCTAAGAATAACCCTGTCTTCTGGCTCGGCCCAACACACCGATGACCGACACGGTCACCCATACAACGCCTCAAACGGTGCCATACCAATACTCGCCTGATAGCTGTTGTTGTACGCGAACTCCGCTAGATGCAAATATTTCTTCCAATTCCTGTCAAAGTCTAACGCACAGGCACGCAACATATCCTCGAGAATCTGAATAACCCGCTCAGACTGCCCATCAGTTTGAGGATGAAACGCCGTATTGAAGTTCAAATCCGTACCTAAAGCCTCCTGAAAACTTCTCCAGTACTTAGCATTAAACCTGATGTCTCGATCAGAAGTGATGGACAAAGGAACTCCATGCAATCCCACTATGTTTTGCAGATACAAATCCCCGAGAATCCTCCTCGAACATGTCAATCTGAACAAAATAAAATGCGTCGATTTCGTCAACCTGTCGACTACGACCCAAACTGCATCTGCCGCTGCTCCGTCCACGGTAAACTTGTGAGGAAATCCATCGTCACATGCTCCCATTTCCACCCTGGAATAGGAAGCGGCTGAAGCTGACCTGTAAGCTACTGATGCTCGGCTTTCACCTGAAGACACGTCGTACACTTGGCCATGTACTCTCGAACATTTTTCTTCATGCCTTTCTACCAATATTGCCTTTTCAAATCACGATACATCTTTGTGCTCCCCGGATGAATGGCGAACTAAGACCTATGAGCTTCGTCCAAAACGGCTTTCCTCACCTCGACAATAGCTGAAACTGCAAGACGCTCCTGGAAATATAACGATCCATCGGCATGAACTCTCCATTCTTCAAACCGTTCTCTGTTCTGAATCCGCATCCAGATCCCCTGCAAATGCTGATCCTGCCACTAATTCTGCTTCACCATCTGAACAAGAGCTGGGGTCGCCTCCACATGATATATCGAAACTTGATCATAGTCTTCATGATGCCGTAGCCCATACTCGCTCACTGTTGCATCCCTGCTCTAGTCCTCAAAAGCCAAACAAGTAAGAATCCCTGAAGACTTCCTGCTAAGCGTATCCGCAACCACATTAGCTTTCCCGGGATGATACTGCAACGCAAAATCATAATCCTCCATATACTCTATCCATCTACGCTGCCTCAAATTAAGATCCTCTGAGTGAACAGATACCTCAAACTCTTATGATTGAAGAAGACCTGAAATGTCGCTCCATATAAATAACACCTCCAATCTTCAACGCATGAATCACTGCTGCGAGCTCCAAGTCATGAGTAGGATAATTCCGCTCGTGAGGTCGTAGCTGTCTCGATCCGTATGCAACCACACGTCCATGCTGCATCAACACGCATCCAAGTCCGTGTCCTAAAGCATCTGTATAAACCTCATACGGCTCGTCACTGCTAGGGATAACCAACACTGGGGCTGAAGTCAATCGGTTCTTCAATTCCTGAAAAGCAAGCTCACATTCTTCACCCCACTCAAACCTGACATTTTTCTTAATCAATCTCATCAACGGAGTTGCAATCTTTGAAAAATCCTTTACAAATTTCCTGTAATAACCAGCAAGACCCAAGAAGCTGTGAATTTCTGGTACATTCCTTGGTCGTTCCCATTCTACTATGGCTTCAATCTTGAACGGATCCATAAAAATACCATGCTCAGAGATGACATGACCCAGAAATTTGACCTTAGTCAACCAAAACTCGCACTTTTCCCTCTTGGCATACAACTGGTGCTCCCGCAGAGTCTGAAGCACGATCCAGAGATGCTGCTCATGCTCCTCCCAAGTCTTAGAATACACTAGAATGTCATCGATAAACACGATCATGAACTGATCTAGATACGGCCTAAAAATCCTGTTCATCAAATCCATGAAAGCTGTCAGAGCATTCGTCAACCCAACGACATAACCAAAAACTCAAAATGCCCATACCGAGTCCTAAAAGTTGTCTTGGGAATATCCTCTTCCTTAATCCTAAGTTGATGGTAACCCGACCGCAAATCAATCTTTGAGAAGTACCACGAACCTCCCAACTGATTAAACAACTCATTGATCCTAGGCACGAGATACTTATTCTTCACTGTAACACGATTCAGTTGTCGATAATCTACACACAACCTGAGAGTCCCATCATGTTTCTTAGTGAACAAAATCGGTGCTCCCCACGAAGATGTGCTATTCTGAATATACCCTTTATTAGCAAGCTCCTAAAGTTGCTTCCTCAATTCTTTCATTTCTGCTAGTGCCACTCGATAAAGTGCTATAGAAATCGGTACTGTCCCCAAAAAAAACTCAATACCAAACTCAATTTCCTAATGCTATGGTAATCCTGGCAACTCATCGGGGAAGACATCCTTGAACTCATCAACAACCAGAATCACTACACTTCCTTTCAAAGCATAGGGCTCACATTCTAGATTCTCAAGAAAAGCACAACAAACCAGATTTCTTCGCCCTCCTGGACACGACTTCATGAGACGCTCACTTATTAACCAATCACCACCACCCTAGTAAGTGATCATCGTCCCCCTATCAGACACTAGGGTCACTTTTCTAAGTTGGCAGTCTACAACCGTATTATACCTGGACAACCAGTCCATCCCTAAAATTACATCATATGAGCTCATGGGGAGTATAATCAAATCACTTTTCAAAATCTCATCCCTAATCTTTATTTTACAAGATTTACACACATAATTCACACACACCCGTCCCAAGGGAAAAGTTATGACTAGGGGTTCATTACACTCTTCTATCTCTACTCCCAAGGCATGTACAAAAGAACTCGAAATAAGAGAATGAGATGCACCTGTATCAAATAAAACTTGAGCTAAAGATTGAGAAACTAAGATCGTACTATCGACAACCGCATTACTGGTCTGAGAATCTAAACCTCCAGATGCCATTGCATGAACCTGCACTGGTGCCTTTCCTTTTCCTCTACCAACATTGCTAGGTCCTAGATTATTCTGCCGATACTGTTGAGACGGAGACGACTGCACACTAGCTATACTCAACGCTCGATACTGAGGGACGCTACGCTGGAAATGCTACGGCTACTGCCCTCGTGCTGGATATGAAAACTGTTGAGGAGAGAACTAAGGATACTGCAACTGCGGATACTGTTGAGGCTGAGGTAGGGTTTGAGGCTGAGAGTGACTACTAGTATCTTCTCCGTTCTGAGATCCAAGACAGGCACTTCTGATCGGGCAAGTCCTCTTGATGTGTCTTGGCTGTTGACAAAAATGACAATGGAAGCTATAGGGATTGTTGCTCCCGCTACCAGATGAACTGCTGATACCACTGTTCATGCCACCCTGCTTGTTCTTCCCCAGAGTTGGACGGCTACTGGTGCTCTTCCTACCGCTCTTCTGTGATCCTCCTAAAGCCTTTGCTCAATCCTCACAATACTGCGCATAATCATTCTCCACTGATATTGCTGACGACACAAGCTCTCCAAAACTCTTAAGTTGCAGAGCAACCACCTGTTGCCGAATAGGAGCCTTGAGCCCTTCCTGAAACTTAATGCACCTCTCACGTTCTGATGCCACTACTGATGGAGCAAACCTGGCCAACTCATTAAATCTTGCCTCATATTCCCAAACTGATAAATCACCCTGCTACAACCTGTAGAACTCAATTGCCTTCTGATTTCTATACCCTTGCGAAAAATACAGGTCATAGAACAGCTCCTCGAATCTATCCCAACTGATTTCGCCACCGCGTTCCAAACGCTCAGCTTGTTTCCACCAAGTATTAGCACCACCCTCGAGCTTATATACAGCAAATTCCATACAGTACTCATCAGGCACACTAAGGGTATCCAAATGCTTCACGATCAAGTCTAGCCAATATTCTACCAACTGCAGATCCCCATTACCATCAAAAGTCAGAATAGACGCACGCTAGAATTCCTTAAAATATGTATGCCGATGACCAACATCAGAATCCTCTGGTCTAGCCCTGGCTGCCATCTGCCGAAAAGCCACAAACATAGACCTCATTATACCTTCATCATTTCTAAACTCGGTGTCAGCTTTCGAACGACGTCTAGGTGCCATCCTCTCACTTTTGAAAACAAAATTTGGACTGTCAGAGGTATTTCATTGTCATACTTATGTGTGCACAATTTCCAAGGTTCATAAACTTGAGCTTTGATACCATTCTGTCACGCCCCGGGTGACGGGAGGTAACGTGGCAGATTATTTAAATTAATTAAAAGGAGAATTTAATTAAAATCGAGAAAATTAGGGGTTAAATTAAATAATAAAAATGTGAAAGTTTTGAAACAACATTTTATAAAAGAATTCATAAACATTAAGCAGGTGAAATCATTAAGCGAATACTAAAATAATAAAGAACCGCGAGTATGCGTCCCATTGACCCACAACTTGTGCACACACATAGTACTGACAATATAATAATACAACCGCAGTCCAAGTACAAATTGAGTTAAAACATTACATGCCTTGTTCAATTAATACAAATAATCTACTAGTCCTCCTACTGCTCCTGAGTTCTGTCCGTAGAGTCCTCTTTGAACCTAAGTGGGAATCCACCTAGAGAGGGGGAAATTTAAAAACAAATAAAATATGAGCGAAAGGCTCAATAGGACTATATTTTATTAAATCATTTAATTTAAAGAAAAATCTCATTATTCAGGAAATTATTTAAAAGAAACCTTGAATAAATAAAAAAATTTAAATAAAATCATTCTTACCAAAACAGTTTATCGGTCGACCAGAAATACATTGTTTTCTTTTCCTAGGCAAACCATAAGGATATCACCACCGTAGTGACCCAGCTGGGTTTCAGGACCTGCCCTCAAGGTCGATCGCTACACGACCTGATCTCTGCTATGGCATCATGCCCTTATATTCATTTCTATTATCATACAAAGTCCATTTACCATATATTCTCATTAACATTCATTATGAAGTTCACTTCAATTCACGGTTTATAAAAATAACCGATAAGGTCTCATTTTTCAATCAATCGTTGAAAACATTTTTATAGAAACCCTTTTCAAAGCCAAATCATTCTAAAACTGGGTTACCAAAGATAGGGTAGAAGTCCTACCTCAATACTCATACCGGTGCCCCATACCGTAATCCCGGTCCGCTATATGTTAGCTTCGCGAAACCACGAATGATCCTAGATACACTCTAAGTCGATCAATATCTAGTTTGAGACATTCTATGTTACTAAACCATCTCAGGATGTCCTAGTGTGCCATTTGTATCTTTAAAATCATTTTACATGGTTGGAATTTCAATCGGGGTTCAAAACAGTGAAAACAGGTGAAAAATCACAAAATTTTCCCATGCTCTGTCGACCTGTCGGACGCCCTGCTTCGACCGGCCGAACTATGCAGTTAGGCCTGTTGGAAATCAAGTCTGATCGGCCAGATATTTTCCAAGTTTGGCCTACTGAGCGGATGAGTCTGGCCTACTGATCCTTTGAATCCGGCCTGCCGAACACGTAGTTCGGCCTGCCGAACTGGAAAAACCCATAATTTCCAGCCACAGGTTTTGGGTCTCCCAAAACCCAAATCTTGTTTTTAACCTATTTTTCTAAACTCAGGCATGGAAAACAATCATAGATGATAGAAAAGCATAATAGAACACCTTCGAACTCATTTAAACAAGATTTAAACAAAAAAATCCCAAAAATCTAAAAATGGGAGAAAATGAGGAAAAATGAAAAATCTTGAATCGAATCCGTTTTTCTTCAAACCAAGCTTAGATTCTAGGTGTTCTAAGTTCCTTTAACTCAAATCAAAGGTTTTCTAAGCTCAAACAAACTTAGATTTTAAAAATGCATGAAAATTGAAAATTTAGAAAAAGTTTAGAAATTTCAAAACTAACCTCGAATCGAAGCTTTAAATCCACGTTCTTGGTTGCCAAATCACGTCCCCGAGCTTCCTACTCGCTAACCCAAAGCTTGGATCCGGATTTTACTTCAAAATCTCAAAGAAATTTGAGAGAGAAAGAGAGAAACCGAGAGAGAAAGAGAGAGAGAGCCTCACACGGGAGAGAGGAGGAGAGAGAGAGTGAGAGCTGAGAGTGAAGAGTGAGGAAGAGGAGAGAGAATAAATAGAGAGAAATGGTAGGCGGTTTTACTGTGTGAAAATCATGTGCCGCCCACAGTTTTGTAAAACGGAATATTTTTAACATTTAACAAACTGTTGTGTTTTAAAAACTTAAAATGACATTTTAAAGTAATAAGGAATCATTAGAATTTATTAAATTACCAAAACAAGCTAAAATTTAAAATTTAACCAAATGATCAAATTAACGTCGAAATATTAATTATGGCACACTAATTTATCATTTTACATTACAATAACATTAAATAAATTTCGAGGCATTACATAACGTCCTCATTTCCAATGTAAGAATTAATGTATCTATATCTCCCCCACTTTTTCCTATTCCCCCAATTAAATACAATTGCCCCGGATGGTTATTATTATTGTTGTTGTTGGTATTTATTATTTCCTCAATGCTCACATACATGTATGTTTGTGGCACTCGTCTTGACTGGATTTTGTTTGGCTATTCTTTTATGTCTTCGTGTTGTTTGTTTGGAATGTGGGAACTGGGAACTGTTTTTGCCTTTTTAGCTTTTATTATTGTGTTTCTTCTGTTCTAAAATCGACCGTTGAAAGTGACCCTATCTGCTGTGGTGGCTGATTAGTGGCTTGTGCCGTGTGGGGTCCCTCGTGTGTGGGGTCTTTTTTGTTACGACTGTACATGATTAACATAAGAAGAGAAACAGTTCTTTATAGAATTAGAGGTCCAAAAGCCGAATAAAGAAGAATTGATATTTTGGTCCTTTGCTGATCAACAAGCCGTGCGCCGTAGCTTGTAGATCAAGCATAGAATATTTCAAAAACGTAGTGAGGAAAAGGGGAAGGGAAAGAAAGAGAAAGGAATAGGAAAAGTTCTAAAAATTATGGCTAAAATAGTGTCATGCAGACAATGAGAAGAAAAAAGTCGATGATGATGCTGCATGATTTTGCCTTAGCATTGGGCTTTCATGTGGGCTTCATTCAATGCCTCCACAGTACAATCTGGAAATTCGTTGCAAACTTTAATATGCCTAAAAGTCAAAAATACCATTGCATGCCACACGGCATTAGAAAATAGAAAGAAAAACTTGTTAGGAAGAATCACGAGAAACTTATAAGCGTCTTTGTTTTGTTTTGGGGTGGGGGGTGCATAGTGTCCCTGCTGCATGGCATGTGCAAAAAGTCTGGGACTTCGGTTCTTCCCATGCACGCCCATTATTTCTTTCACAAATACTTCTTCTATGGGCGATTGTGACCTTTGTTGTGGGTTTTTTCTTTTTTCTTTTCCCTTTTCCTTTTACAATCATAAACATGAAAAAAGGAGCAAAACTTTTTCCGTCACGTATTTATTGTTACCTCCCCGGCCTAGGTCATTTACGACTTAGGCCACACATCGTTTCTGTTCTGTATGTATGAACTTGCTGCATTCTTTTTATGTTGGCTATCGAAAATTGGAAAAGAAAAAAAAAGAAAAGACTGATGATAATCTTTTAATGTTCATGAAGAATGTGATTCATTGGTTTTGGCATTTGATGTAAGGAAACCAAATCAAACTAAAATTCTGTCAAAATCGTTTATGTTAAATCATTGAGAGGAATAATTTTAAATTGCGAAAGCGTACCTTGATTCATGATCTTGGATTGTTGTGGGTTATTATCTTTCAATGCAATACGTATTCCTTTTGAAACTTCAATGAAGACGGGATTTTAGAGAAGCAGGATGTTTGTAAACTTTCTGAATTAAACGATACGTACGTATGGATTAGAGACCATAACTAGAAATAAATAACTTTAGTTATTTTAATGTATTTCTAGTTTTGCCCATCATAAAATCTGAAAATTACAAATTGGTATCTACACATATATTAATAATAATAATAACTCATATTTTATATTACTACCCAAAAGCCTTTCAACTTTATTTTAATTGTATCACTTTAATTTAAGCTTTACCTTAAGATAGCATTAAGCAACACATTTAAATGCATAAGTAGGCCCACATGAAAAATTATTTTCCAACAATCTCTCACTTGGGCCACATATGTTTCTTTGCAAAAAATATGTTTACCTTAATGAGCTCAACTTTTGCTATCACATATAAGGGTATTCTTGAACAATCTCGTCCATTGATCATACCAACATAGACCAAAGCGGTCTTTGTCACAAATATAACGTGACTAGACCTATCAATGATCACACATATCGATATAACCAAATGACATAGATCAAGTATGGATGTGTAACATGAAAATTACATGCAAAGTGATCTAAACATATCTATTTCCAACTGGTCCTACCTTATATCTAAATGAGATCAAAACCGTACCAAAATTAGAGTGTAAGTGAACTGTATTCTTTATTTCTACTAAAAACATATACAAACACACAATGTCTATATATAAAGAAAATTAGCATTCAAATACAAACTCTCACTAAAACTGCATATCATCAAGTAACTGAACATCCATATGAGCAGTGTACTCATGAAAGACCTTGGGTGGAAGCCCTTTTGTAAGCGGATCCGCAATCATGGAGTTCGTACCAATATGCTCTATAGACACATGACCACTCTGAACTCTTTCTTTAACAACAAGAAACTTAATCTCTATATGTTTTGACTTTGACGAACTCCTGTTGTTGTTGGAATATACGACTACAGATTTATTGTCACAAAATAATTTAAGTGGTCTTTCTATACTTTTCACAATTCGCAGCCTAGTGACAAAGTTTTGTTGCCATATTCCATGATTGGATGCCTCATAACATGCTATAAATTCTGCCTCCATAGTGGAAGAAGCTATGAGTGACTGCTTGGCACTCCTCTAAGAAATAGCTCCTCCAACAAGCAAAAAAATATAGTCTGAAGTGGATCGACGACTATCTTGACATCCAGCAAAATCTAAATTTGAACAACCAATGATCTCGAGTCGGTCTGACCTTCTATATGTAAGCATGTGATCTTTTGTTCTCTGTAAATATCGTATAACCCGTTTGGCTGCTTTCCAATGATCCATTCCAAGGTTACTCAAATATTTGCCCAACAATCCAACAATGTATGCTATATCCAAACGAGTACAAACTTGAGCATACATTAGACTCCCAACAGCTGATGCATATGGGATCTTTTCCATTTCCTTAACCTTAAGGTCGTTCTTAGGACACTGACTTAAACTGAACTTATCTCCTTTAGCCACAGGGGTATCTCCTGGTTTACAATCCTATATGCTAAATCTTTTAAGCACCTTTTCGATATAGCTCTTTTGTGATAACCCAAGTATACCCCGAGAGCGATCTCGGTGTATTTTAATTCCTAACATAAAAGAGGCGTCACCAAGATCTTTCATTTCAAATTTCTTTGATAGAAATCTCTTGGTTTTGTGCAATAAGCCTATATCATTGGTGGCAAGCAGTATATCGTCAACATACAATACCAAGAGAATACACTTACTCCCACTAAACTTATGGTATATACAGTCATCTACAATGTTCATCTCGAAACTGAATGAGACTATCACTTGATGAAATTTGTAACACTATTGACGAGAAGCTTGCTTAAGCCCATAGATGGATTTCTTTAATTTGCAAACCATCTTCTTTGGGTCTCCCGACTTAAAGTTTTTTGACTGCACCATATGGATCGTTTCATTGATGTCACCATTTAGAAACGCTGTCTTAATATCCATCTGATGTAGCTCACGATCAAAATGTGCTACAAGTGTCATAATTGTCCTAAAAGAGTCTTTCGTTGAAACCGGAGAGAAAGTCTCTTTATAATCAATGCCTTCCTTTTGAGTAAAGCCCTTAGCGACAAGACGAGCCTTATATTACTCTACACCACCCTTCGAATCCCTCTTGGTTTTAAATTTACAACCAATGGGCTTCACACCTTCAGGTAATGGAATGAAATCCCAAACGTCATTGTCCTTCATAAACTTTATCTCATCTTCCATGGCATCCATCCACTTTTGAGAGTTTGAACTATGCATGGCTTGACAGACATTGATCAGATCATCATCCATCAATCCAACACTTTCCTTATGTTCTTGGAGAAATACTATGTAATCATTCGGAATAGCACTTCTCCTCTCTCTAGTGGATATCCTTAATGACACAAGTTCCTGAGGTTCTGGTTCTTGAGGTTGTTGAGTTTGTACCTAAAGGAGTTAAGCGATCATGTCTGGTTGTTCTTGATATGCAACTTGATCAATGTCAAGGATAAAAGCCTGAACATTATCAAAAGCAATTGTAGGAATAGGAACCAATCCCTCTTGTACAAGAGGAACATGATCAAATTCATCCTCAAAGACAAAGTCTCTAACCTTATTTCTCCCCCCAAACTCAACATCCTCAAAGAATGTTGCAATTCCCATCTCAAAAATAGCCTTAGTAGTGGGATCATAAAATTTATAACCCCTTGACCGTTTAAAGTAACCAATGAAATAGCAGCTCACTGTATTGGATTCCAATTTCTTTTCATTGGGCCTATAAGGCCTTGCCTCTGCTAGACAACCCCAAGTATGTAAATGTTTCAGACTAGGCCTTTTGCTAGTCCAAAGCTCATAAGGTGTTTTAGCTGTTGCTTTTGTTGGTACTCTGTTGAGAATGTAAGTTGCAGTCTTAAGTGCTTCACCCCAGAGGGATTCAGGTAAGGTGGAATGACTAATCATACTCCTCACCATGTCCTTAAGTGTTCGGTTTCGTCTCTCAGCTACACCATTCATGCTAGGTGAACCTGGCATGGTATATTGAGGGACTATCCCACATGCCTCTAGGAATTTAGCAAAAGGTCCTGGTCGTTGTTCACTTGATCCATTATATCTGCCATAGTACTCATCACTACGGTCAAATCTGATGCCCTTAACTCTTTTACTGAGTTGAAGCTTAACCTCAGCCTTATATGACTTGAACACATCCAAAGTCTGTGACTTCTCATGTATGAGATATAGGTAGCCATACCGAGAGTAATTGTCTATGAACGATACAAAATATTATTGACCAATTCCATGAAGCCACCGGAAATGGTCCACAAATATCCATATGTATCAATTCTAAGACATCCGTAGTTCTATTGGCACCCAATCCCCTTTTGTTTGTCTGTTTCCCTTTTATACAATTAACACATGTTTCAAAATTTTACATTTGAATTTAAAGAAAGACTAAACTAACTATTTCCAAATGAACAGTAGTATCCAGATTTGTCTAAAGCAGAAATAGAAATTAAATTCCACCTAAACGACAGTACAACAAAAGTGTCTTTCAAATCCAAATAATAACCAGAACTTAACAATAACCTAAAATGCCCTATTGCTTCAACTTCTACCAATTTGCCATTGCCCACATAGATGAATCTTTCATCATCAATTGGCTTTCAGCAACTTAGGCAACCCTGCATAGACCCACTTATATGAGTAGTGGCACCTGAATCAATCCACCAAGTGTGTCTTGACACTGAAGTTAAATTAACCTCATAACAAACCAAATTGAGAAGCATACCTTTCTTTGCACGCCAAGCATGATACTTGGTGCAGACCTTCTTCATGTGTCCAAGTTTACCACAAAAGAAACAACTATGATTTTCATCCTTATCCTTATGTTGTTTCTTTTGTGCTGGACCTTTAGCAGCTTCATTACTTTTCTTTCTTTTCTTCTTCTTGTCCTTAGAGGAGCTAGCCAAGTGAGCACTTTCAGTCTTCTCTTGCTTTAGTCTTTCTTCCTCTTACACACAATAAGAAATTAACTCATTAAGAGTCCATTTCTCTTTTTTGGCAGTTGTAACTGATCTTGAATTGGCTGAATTGTGCAGGAAGAGAAATCAAGACAAGATGCACTAGAAGGTCCTTAGAAATTTCTAAATCTAGTGTCTTTAATTTTGAAGCAAGATAAGACATCTTCATAATGTACTCCCTTATGTTTCCTTTTGCTTTGTACCTCATTGAAATCAAGCTCACCAAAAGCATGTTTGTTTCAGCCTTATCATTCTTTGCAAAGCATTTCTCAATGCTTCAAGGAAACCCTTGGCTGTAGTGACCTCATCAGGCACAGTGACCCTGAAGACTTTTGGAATGCCTCTCTTAATGATCGTCAGACTCATTCTATTAGAACGATCCCATTTTTCAAGTTCCTTTTTATCCTCAGTGGAACTAGAATCCGTAATAGTGGGACGTTCAACCCTTATGGCTAAGTCCAGATCTAGGCATCGGAGAACAATCAACGCATTCTCTTTGTAGTCTTTGAAGTTAGTCTCATTCAGCATGGGAATGGAATTAACACTTGCAGATATCGAGGAAGATGATGCTACAGCTGAACAAAGAACAAAATCACATATTCACATAAGAGTTCACATAAAACAACCAATAAAATTCAAACAATAGTTAATCTCATCACAAGAAACCTGTAACAACATTAATATTTAGTCTTTGGATAGAAATATTAACTTGTAAGTGGTATTCTTAGTGTAGTGATCAAATAATAACAATACATCATATCAAATAATAAGCTAATCTTTGGATCTACTTATCATTCATATGCTAAAAATAACCACACAATTGTTACATATTTATCACCACAGGTATGAATTTAATTCGGCCAAATATTAACTTTATTTGGGCCGATTAATATTCGTATGAATTAAATTCACACAACCATTTTAATATCACAAATTAATTAACATCCACAAAAGAAGCTACTTTGACAGCTTATTGGTTCAATTAATTAATTTGATAATATTAATATTCTAAAAACACAGTTTAAATTTAAAATTGCATCTAAAATTGACAAAAAAAAAAGGTCAAAAGTCAACATGTGTCAGACTAAAACAGTACTAATATTTTTAATATTTTTTTATTGTTTTCTTTTTTTGTAAAATTCGTGACAGGAAGTGTTGATGGGAAGAGCAGACTACTTCGAATCTTTCATGCAAAATGCTAACGGATTTATCTGTTCTTTATTGCCTGGAATTTCTCATTCCCATGTCCAATATTCCCCAGGTATATAAATACCACTTTGCTTGCCTATAATAAAACCTCCTTAATAATTGGGAAGAAAAAGAACAATAATTAAAGCAAAAGGACAACCAAATCACAGGCTTTGGACTATTTATTAGAGACTAACGTTGTACAGTTGCAATAAACAGATAAATAGCCCAGAGTCTTGGGTAATACCTTTAGGGCCTGTTTGTTACATAGGATTAGGACTAAGATTAGGATTATTTATCCTAGTCCTATGTTTGGTGGCAACATTAGATTGGATAATTTATCCAATAACCCTAAAATAGTCCCAACAATGTGGGATTATTAATCCCACCGAAACACATTGGATTCCTAATCCCATTGACCCGGATTGTAATATTTCTACAATCTCACAATTCACCTCACCCAAGCACATGTGTGAGATAGTTGTTAGCCACCATTGGAGCTCTTCGTCCACCACTAAGCACCCATGGAAGCCCCCCACCATCACCGGAGTTCGCCAAAGCAACCCACCTAACTACTTTGCGACCCCCCTCAAATTGGATCTCGTCAAGCACGAGCTAAGAAGTGGCGGAGGAAGCGAAAGAGAACAGGTCTCTGGCAATTGTAAGAATGATTTATTTGGATTCTCTGATGATGTCTTCGGCTATGGAAGTGACGGTGTAAGACGAAAAGCTGTTTGCAGACATGGAGAGCTGGGGCACCCCATGATCTTGAAAGGAACTCCAATGGAGCTCTTGGGCTCTCCAGCAAATGGAAAACGCTCGCCGGATAGTACTTCGGCCAATGAGAGTGTCTCAGAGGCAGTGTAGATGTAATATATGTAGTTTATTTTGTTTATTGTTTTTTAATTTTTTATTTTCAATTTATATATATATATATGTATGTATATTATACTTATTTTAATTGAGTGTATTTTTTTATTTACTTTTATTTTCATTATTTGATAATTAGTTAAATAAAATAATTTTTTATTACATTTAATTTAGTCCAATCTATTGTATGCTAAACATGTGATAGGATTTAATATAATCCTATCTAGTCTAGTTTAATCTAATCTCAACTTTATAATCTAATCCAATCCAGCATACCAAACGAGACCTTCAATGGGATGTTGATTCCAGGTTCATTTGTGCTATTTAGAATAATAATTGAGTTTTTTTTTTAATTTTGTTTTATTATTTTTCCCCCCTCTAGGTGGCTTGATGTTGAAGGCCGGAGGGAGCAACATGCAAGATGTAACCTCGCTGTCGTTTTTACTTCCGGCTTACTGCAACTATCGTCGCCACGCCAATAACGTTGTGCCATGCGGCGAGACTTCAGCTTCCCCTGCTCTACTCAGACTGTTGGCCAGACGTCAAGTGACTGTCCAACCAGATATTTAGAATTTGTATTTTTTTATGAATAAAAAAATACAAATAAAAAGAAAGTGGCCCTACAATCACGAGGTCCACATCGCGATTTAATCAGTGGGAGCCATAAATAGATAAGAAAAGTCAACGGCTAGAATAAGTCATGTCCCTTGCCCATTTTGTTTGTCTACAACTCTATAGATGGTCCACGGATTCAACGGTTTTGATCCATAGGGTCTCACATGTGAACAAGGGAATTTTTGGAATTATAAGAAATCCAGGGTAAACAGTGTAATTAAAGAGTTTTTTCGCCCCTTCCAGGTGGACTACATCCTAGGTGATAATCCGTTGGGGATGTCGTACATGGTTGGACATGGTGCACGTTACCCACAGAGGTCCACCACAGGGCCAGCTCGTTGCCGTCCGTACAGGCCCACCCGGCCTGTATTGGGTGTAAGGCGGGGTCTCGCTACTTCCTAACTCCAAATCCCAATCCCAGTCTGCTTGTCGGGGCCGTCGTGGCTGGGCCCAATAGCTTGGATGCTTTTCCAGACTCAGGCCTACTTTCAAGAGCCGAGCCCAAAACGTAAAGTAGAATGAATGGAGTGGTGCACAAAACGGTCACCCTGCAAATTATGTTGTGAAATATTCTTGACTGTTTGTTTCTGTCCCCTATTAATGAAAAAAAGCTAAAGTTCCATCTACTTATCCATATGGAATTTCTCGAAAAAGAACATAATATGCGTCCTTCCCTACTCCAATACCATGGCACATATGGACAAAAACTAAACTACAAAAAAAAAAAAAAAAATCAAGTGGCTTTATTAATCTGGGGAAGGCAGTAACATGGGTTGGGCCTAGGCCACATTATTACGATGAGCTTCAGTAGGTCAGACCGCAATGGGGATTGAACTATAGCTAGACTAACCGCATACGGTTTTAAGTTTTTTTTTTTTTATAACTTGAAGGTAGGGGAATTGAACTTTTATATTTAGGTAGGATCGGTTATGATTTTGTTGCTAGACTATGTGTACAACTACTTTTTAGCAATGAAAAAAAAAAAAAAAACTTTAGTATATACTTGAGTTTTATGTTAGGCTTTGAGCACCGGTCGTTTCATTTGCTTTCTCAAACTTATCCTCTTGGCTGGCGGTACTCCAAAACTAGTGAGTGGTCTCATAAAATTTTGTGTCTCGTCAAGTTGAATGCAGATTTCACACTTTCCATCTCAATATCAAGTAATTTTGGTGAGCTCAAGATTAGTGAATAATCTTATCAAGTAATTTTATTTTTCTGGAAAAGAATTGGTGTCATCCAGTTGGCTTTATTAACAAGAATTATTTTTTGAATATAAGGTGATGTCAACTTGTTATTCTCAGAAGCATTATTGAATGCAACAACATTAATTGCGTCATTATGATCAACTAAAAAGTAAAAGAGCTCAAGAAAGTAACTTTAGTTGTTTGAAACCTCAGACTCATCATGACCATAAAATGGCCATATTCATCATACCAATTAGAGTTGAATCTTCTTGATTGTTCTCCAAATTTTGTAAAATGAAAATTTTGTTTTCTAGGTTGACATGGACTTTGTTGCATGTATGTTCTTCGAACTTGATCTGTTACATTAGGATTATATTCCATGATTGAAATCCTGTCTGAGATTGGTAGGAAGTTCCCTCACGTTCAATTCTATTTTGTTGGTCCTTGCACCATCATCATCATTTCTTCATATATAGAATGTTGAATCTAATTTCCTTTCAAAATATATTTTCATGACGATAACTGTTAGACAAAAATACTTTTTACAAATTATTATAGGTCAAGAAGACAACAATTTAAGTTGATTATTGAAATACAACAAAAATTAGCTTAAACTATAAAATTAAAAAAAGCATATAAATAATTGATGGACCACTACTAGTTTTATTTTTTTCTTTTTTCTTTAAAAAGATATTTGGCATAATTGTAATTTTTAGTTCAATGCATATATACTTTGTAGAAACACCTGTACACTAAGATAACAAGACTAAGACTTAAAAGGAAATCTTACTAGACTACTTAGTCTATAACATCACAATCTCTCTTCAATTAAAAATCAAACCAAAAATTAAGAAAATTATTTTATTATTTAATAATTAATAATTATAAATTATTTAATAGTCTTACTATTTAGTAAATCTAAATTAATTCATAATTAATTTATTTTGAAAATTATTTAATTTAGAATTCTCTAATTCTAAATTAATTATTTAAACCAATAATTCTACTATGTCCAAACAATGTCTACAAGGAAGGTGGGGCATAGTAAACCGATAATTTCAAGCTCTAATAAACCAATATATTAATTAAACTCTTTAACTAATATATTACTCATTTATTAATTCCAATATAATTGCATTAATAACTTGGAATTGCATTCTTGAAATTATAGATATTTAATTGCTTATTTTTTAGAGACATCCATTTGATATAGCCATTATATATAAGTCGATCATCCATAAATAATTTATAATTAGAGCCAGGTAAGATCTGTTAATTCCTCTAATTATATCTTTATCATTGAGTGCCGTTGATTCTCTAATGAATAATAAATTCATGAACTTATTCATGAATTGAGCACTCTTATTATTCAATACTCAAGAAAATTATTTACGTTAGAGAAGGAATGGATTTTATCTTATAATATTGACATTCCCAACTATTTATTTCATTATGCCTCAAAATACAAGGAATATGATTAGATACTCAAATCTATACTAAGTAAATCAAAAGACATAAATCTATAAATAGGAGTATGCTAATAAATCAGGATTGAGATTATCATAAATATGACTATCAGTTGATGTCATTAGAACTTTCTATACTTAACAAAAATTATCAACTCTTCATATCACATCATGTCTCGATCTACATAATCTTATTATATACAGTGCACTTATTTAATGATTCATTATATTAATAGTTTAGATAAGACCATTCCATTCTTAATAAAAATAACCTTCATTAGAAATGCTCAATTAAAAATTCCACACTTTAATCTAATAATTGATTATATGTTATAGACTATTTTAATTATCATCCTTAAATATTATCCTCTTGTATATAATACTTATATACAATATTTAAGGTCACATAGATAATTATGGAATTTTAATGATATTTATAAAATATTAAAAAATACATGCATGCAAATATAATGAATAAATTTACTTTATTTATTTATAAATATGTCGTTACAGAACATTATATGCTTTAAGGACATATCCTAATAGCAAACTCACCAAGCTCAATTTGCTCAAGGTAGGATGTTTGGTCCACATTAGTAGAGCAGTGGTTCTTCATTTTTAATTTTTACTTTAAACTTATTCGTACAGGTGTTTAGTTAGATAGTGTAGCTTCCTAATGTAAAAGCTAATCCTACATGTTTGCTCATTGAGCTTAGTTTATTAAGTTGTCAATTATTTAAAACTAAAGAACATACTATTTAAATAGTAGCCTGCTAGCTAAGAAATCGCTAAGCTAGTTTTCTCTGAGTTATCAAATTAAGGTCATGATTATCATGACTGATCAAGCACATAAGGCAGAGGGACAAGACAAAAATAGTTTGTTGATAAATGCCAACAAGTAATTTAGTAAGGGCTCAATGCATTGTGTTGAAGGCCCATAGAGGTCTTTCTATAATGTCCTTTCTCTTCATTGATTGCGGGAGTTTTTCGGCAAACAAGGTTAGTAAGATTTGGTTAATTTATGCATATAGCGTGTCAAACTTGTGTTTTAGAAAATACTCTAGTATAAAAATTTTTAACATTTTACTGCATACTACTCTTCCAACAATTGGTATTAGAGTAGGTTTTTATGTAAATTTACGAGTTTATGATCATACTATATGTATAAATTATGTGATCTTGATCTCTCCTATGCTTGAATTTAATTTTAGAGAGTTGGCACTTTAGGTTTCTATATATTTTTATATTGTCATGGATTATATGGTGAATGTCTATTAATTAATTATGGTTGATTAAATTATTATTTAATAATTAATTAATTAATTAATTAATGCCGGTTATGGTTCTTTAGAGATTAGAATATATATCTAGGTTTTTCATGTAATTAGATGGTAGACTATCATCTCCGTCTAAGATTTATTATTCAACTTTGAATTTGTAAGAATTTTATAATTAAATAATTATTCAAAGAAGACGGATCTAGAAGACGATCTAGAAGATAGATGATAACATTCCACAGGTATTTCCTGAGTCTTTAATTTTATGTTTTTGAATTGTTAAAAATAAAATTGAAAAACTGCCCTTAAATTTATTTTTTGAAAATTCTGCTCGAGTTATGGTGTGGTCGACTGCGATACACATAGTGCGGTTGACCGCGGCTACACGAGGCCGGCTATAGACAGGCGATCGACCGCGATATACATACCACGATTGACCGTGTCACCTGCAGGTTGAATTTAAAAATTCAATAGGCCGGCAAAGAGTAGCGTTTTTCAGAAAAAGTAGGTTTTTTGGTACAGTTTTGATTTTATTTTTAGGACAATTTTGAGAAAAATTAAATTTGGATATGATCAGAATATGGAGTATTTGATCTATGTGAGATTGAAGACTTGAAGACGGACATTACATGAAGATGGATACAATTTGAAGATTCAAAGATGAAGAATTGATAATATTTTTTGATTAATCTCTCATGATCTTTATTTTCTAATCTCTAGGGTGGAATCATAACATTACGGTTATTTATTATTATTTTGCTTGAGGCTTTACATGATTGCTTTGCATGTCTGTATTGTAATATGATTTGCCATATATATTGATAACATGTCATATAGAATAGGGAGTGCCGCTCATTTAAAATTGTTCATGTATATTCTTAAAATAAAACCTTGATTTCAAAAGAATGAGTGGGAGAAGGTTTTCGAAGAGATGACCTACGGTCTTCATCATTGGTCCATAGGTAGTATATGGTAGTTTTGACCCCAAGGAAGGGATTTCATCATATAATGAGTTGGGTCTCCGAGAGGATAATTTACTTTAGTATGGTTTATCATTGATCACCCTAAGGTAATGATAATCAACCATGGATAAAGTAGTTAAAACGATGGTTATACACTCATGTTAATTTTATTATTAACCTCCCTAAGGAGCTCTATTAATAAAATTAATGGTTGAAGAAATGATTATTAATATATGCTGGATCATAGGGGTCTTGGATGGCATATATTAATCAAAAGGGGATCCATGTTCCTAATTGAATTTGGCAAGTCTCCCCAAGGTAGCTTGTTGAATTCTGAGTTAGGAATTATCATTATACGGTTGTGATTTTTTCAAGGTTTTGACACATAAACACATTTGTATATTTTACAAGATTGTGTTATCTTACTAAATTGTTATGACATGTTTGCTTATGATTGGTATATGATTCTTTATTGTAGATTAAAAATGTCTAAAAATGCTTTATCCTTGATACTTGACAAAAACCAATTAACCGGAGAGAATTTTAATGATTGAAAATGGAACCTAAATATGTCTTATCCTTTGAGAAACTGACATTTGTGTTCACCACACCGTATCCTCCCGAGCCTACGGGAGATTCCACTAATAAGCAAATCCAAGCATATGATCGCTGGAAAGATACTCATGATTAGGCCCGCTGCTATGTTATGGCCAGCATGAATAACATGCTGCAGGCTCAACATGAAGATTATGAGATTGCAAGTAGATCTTGGATAATCTTGAAGACATGTTTGGAGACTAGACCCTAACAAAGTGGCAAGGGGCACTTCAGAAACTTCTAAACTACAAGCAAAAACTAGGGACATCTGTGAAGGAGCATATGATGTTGGTCATGGGCTACCTTTCTTAGGCTCAAGCATGTGGAGCTGATATCGATGCTGAGTCATAAATGATTATGGTTTTTTGGACTCTGTCAAAGGATTTCATCCCGTTTAGAGCTTATTTGAGCAATAGACAGTATATGACCTTAACGGAGTTAATTAAGCAGTTACAGGAGTTGAAAAATCTGAACAGGGAAACTCCTGCAAGTGGAGAGGTTAACTTGGCAGGTGCATCTGGTTCCTATCCTAATCTAAGGAATAGAAGGAAGCAAAAGACTAAGAACGGAAAGGTTGGGCATATAAAGAAGAATTGCAAGGACTTCCTTTCCAAAGGAGGTAGGTGTAATCTATTAGAAACTTGTTTAGTTGAAGATTCACGTGACACATGGGTCATAGATTCTGGAGCAACTAATCATGTTTGTATTTCTCTGGAGGGATTCAGGAAAACAAGAAGTTTACTTCATGAAAACTTCACATTTTGGATGGGAGATGGATCCTTTGTGTTGGCTGAAGTAGTGGGAGATGTCCATCTTTATTTTGATAATTGTAGGAGTTTAGTTTTATGAGATTGTTTTTATGTTCCTAAACTTAAAAGAAATTTGATATATGTAGCTTGCTTATTTAAATATTCTTATTCGTTTTCTTTTAATAATAAAATGGTGATTCATAAAAATAAATCTTTTATCTATGATGGATGGATGCAAAATAACCTATATTTTATCAAACCTAAGATAGACTCACTACTAAACACTGATGTTAATGATAATAGCTCTAAAAGATTTAGGACTTTTCACTCTAATTTCACTTATCTTTGGCGTTTGTGATTGGGTTATATTAGCTTGAATAGGATTCAAAGGTTGGCAAAGGATGGACCTTTAAGTCACTTAAAGGTGGAATCTATACCACAATGTGAATCTTGTTTAGAGGGCAAAATGACCAAAAAATCATTCAGGTCTAAGTGCAATAGGGCCAAAGGGGTTTTGAAACTTGTGCATAGTGATGTTTGCAGACCTATGAACATCTGGGCACGAGGAGGGTATGAGTATTTCATTACTTTTATTAACGATTACTTAAGGCATGGGTATATGTACCTGATGTACCACAAAAGTGAAAATTTTGACAAGTTCAGGGAGTTTCAGGCTAAAGTAGAAAAGCAATTGGTTAGACCCATAAAGGCACTTCAATCCGATTGAGGTGGAGAATACCTTTCTGATAAGTTCTTGGGACACTTATTAGAGAATAGGATTTTATCCCATTTGACTGCGCTGGGCACTCCGCAGTAGAATGGCATGACGAAAAGAAGGAATAGGACTTTGTTGGACATGGTTAAGTCCATGATGATTTATTCATCATTGCCTTTGTCCTTTTGGGGATATTCACTATAAACTACATGTTATCTTCCAAATGATGTGCCTTCAAAATTGGTCCTTAAAACTCCTCATGAGTTGTGGACGGGTAGGAAGACATCCTTAAACCATATTTGCATATAGGGATGTCTAGCTCATGTCCTGTTTAAGGATGCGAATAAGTTAGAAGCACGTTCAAAAGTTTGCATCTTTGTAGGATATCCAAAAGGGACTAAAAGGGGTTATTTCTATAACCCTAAAGAAAATAAAGTTATGGTTTCAACTAATGCAACTTTCCTTAAGGAAAGTTACATGAATGACTTTAAGCCTCAAAGCAAAGTGGTGCTTGAGGAGTAGGCAAGTGATTCGATCACTTCAGGGGTTCTGAATGAAACCATTCCCATCAATGTAGACAAACCAACCAAACACAAACAACAACCTAAGGGCCTTCGTCGTAGTGGGAGGATTGGGTGTCAACCCTAGCAGTATATGTCCATTGGTGAGGCCTTCTTGGCTGAACCAAATGAACATAACAGGGATCCTTACACTTACGAAGAGGCTATGGAGGATGTTGATTTGAAACTCTAGACAGAGGCCATGAACACAGAGATGAAGTCTATGGAGACTAATCGGGTCTGGGAGCTTGTGGATCTTCCGAAAGGGGTAAAATCCATAGTGTGTAAGTGGATCTACAAGAGAAAGAGAAGAGTGGATGAAAAGGTCAAAACCTTTAAGGCTAGACTTATAGCTAAGGGATACACGCAAAAGGAAGGAATTGATTACGAGGAAACCTTTTTGCCTATAGCCATGCTTTAATCCATCCGGATTCTCTTGTCCATAGCTACCGCTTTCTACTATGAGATTTGGCATATGGATGTCAAGACGGCCTTTCTAAATGGCTATCTTGATGAGTCCATATATATAGAGCAACCATACAGGTTCAAGATTAAGGGTCAGGAGGGTAAGGTTTATAAGATGCTAAAGTCAATATTTGGACTTAAGCAGGCTTCTTGTTCTTGGAACATAAGATTTGAAGAAGTGATCAAAACTTATAGGTTCACACAAAATGTGGATGAACTATGTATGTATAAACACATTAAGCATAAGAAGGTGGTTTTTCTACTACTCTATGCAGATGACATTCTGCCAATTGTCAATGATGTTGGGGCATTGTCATCGATCAAATTATGGTTGACCAAGAAGTTTGAAATGAAGGACTTAGGTCAGAATAATTTTGTTTTAGGTATCCAGTTCTTTTGGGATAGCAAGAATAGAATGATAGCTTTATCCTAGGCAGACTACATAGATAAAATTCTCAGAAGGTTTGCAATGCAGGATTCTAGGAAAAGTGGGCAACCATCTAGGTCTGGAATTACTCTTTGTAAGAAAGACTCTCCAAAGTCTGAGGAAGAAAGAGAATACATGAAGAAGGTGCCTTATGCTTCGGTAGTAGGTAGTCTCATGTATGCCTTGCTTTCCACGCGACTGAATATTTGTTATGCGGTCGGGATTGTAAGTCGATTTCAGGCAGATCTAGGACCGAACCATTGGGTTATAGTCAAGCATATTTTCAAGTGCCTGAGAAGTACTCGAGCGTATATGCTTGTGTATTCGTGTGAGGACTTAACTCCTCTAGGATGCACTAATTCGGGTTTCAATCTTGTTTGGATTCAAGGAGAATGACTTCTAGTTTTGTGTTTACTCTGGGCGACGGTGCCATTAGTTAGAGAAGTGTGAAGCAAGATTGCGCTTTGGATTCAACGATAGAGGCCGAGTATGTGGCAGCTGGTGATACTTGAAAAGAAGCAGTGTAGTTCTGCAAGTTCCTTAGAGATCTTGAGGTAGTTCTTGGTATGGACAAAGCGGTATTGCTTTATTGTGATAACATTATAGTGATAACTAATCCTAAGGAATCAAGATTTCACAAGAAGAGTAAGTATGTTGATCGAAAGTATCACGTGATAAAGGACTTCATAGAAGGGAGACATGTTATAATGAAAATGTGGAAATATGTTTGATTGCATCAGAGGACATTATGGCCTTTCAAGCCATGGGGATGCGTGACATATCACATTTACTCAGTGCAAATGGAAGATTGTTAGATATGTATGCCTAAGGAGTAAAAATGTAATATATTTTTGAAGATGTTTTTATTAATAAAGAATTTATTTATTATTTATATACCAAATCTTATCCTCTTTACGTTCATATTTGTTAAATATATGATAAGCAAACAAAAGTTTGAGACTGTCAGTCTAAACCTTTTAATAATCAGGCATATGATGGATAGATTATGCGAAAGACATGATTCTAAAGGTGACAGTCTAAATCATAAGATCCGCAATCGATGAAATAAAGTTGGGTGATTTATTTATGCAAAGATTGTTATGTTGTCTATATCCCTAATGGGAGATGATTTATCTTGGCAATCGAAGGTGAACTCTGTGAATAGAAACATTGGTGTATTGTCAAAGGTGACAACACATTGGATCGGGACATAAAGTGAATTGATTTAGATTAATAATTTTGTCTTGACAAATTGATTCACTTTAGACAATCATATTTGTTGTATCTTAATCCTGAGATGAATGATGGGCCCATTGTCTTGACTTATGTCTTTTGATGTACCAAATGATGACATCAAAATTTTATGTTGGTACGCATACCGGTACGTTGGAGGCATGACTCTTGATAATGTAGACTTGTTATTCATAGATGCAGAATCCATAGCTCCTCTTTAGGAGTCATTGATATCCTCTTATATATATTATCTTGTAATTAGGAAACTGGAGCGCTTAACAATTTGGATACATAGGTGTAACCGAATGGTATACTATCTTTGGTTGGCAAGTTTTCCAATGGTAAGATAATGGAAAATAAGAGATAAATTATTGGGAAGGTAAGATAGAATTTATCTTTAAGCCGATTATAGATAATCATATGGAGATACGACACATCATGATATGTCATAGAGACTTAGCTATTTGGGGAGTTTCGGAGTCTCACTGGCAGAGTACTCACTTTATATTTCTCAACTGATCTGAATAACAAAGAGAACTTATTTCAATTTAGAGAGGTTGGACCTGGGGTCAATCATTAGTTGATAAGGCGTCAAAATTTGAGTTTGAATCAATTTCAAATTTGAATCCACGTAATCAGACTCAGAATCTGATAGCTACGGTCGACCGTGATACAAAGGCACGGTCGACCGCGCCGTCACAGATACCCGAATTGAATTTGTTCGAATACAAGGTTGTTCCGATAGATGCTATCTCAACCTATTGGATAATTCCTATCTTATTAGTTCTGGGTATCTTTAATAGAGTCACAATTTTAATTCAAACAACCTAACAAAGAAGTTTTCTGATTAAAATAATTATATCCTGATAAACCCATACAAATAAGATATTATCCACAATAATTCAACATATTTATTTTGAATTAATTCAACCAATAAACCAACATTTTTAAAATTTCACTACGTACTACTTTTCCAACACCTTTGCACTTCTAACTCATGTTGTTTTGTGTAAGGATCAAGATGCAATAGAGATGGTTCACAGCATATAATTTTCTTTTCCAACTATTTCTTATCTCCCCTTAATATCGGGAAAATTGCCTTATTAAAATGACAATTGACAAAATGTGTCATTAAAATATCACTAGTTTAAGGCTCAAGATATCTGATAATGGAAGACAATTTATACCTGACAAATATTCCTAGTCTTCTTTGGGGACCCATCTTTGTGTGTTGTGGTGGAACAATTGATACATGTATAGTACAACAAAAAATCCTTAGATGGGAAATATTTGGTTCTTGACCAAATTGTAACGACTGGGAAAAATCTAAAAATTAATTATGTGATTAATTAAGGATTTTTTCAAAATTACTTGGTTAAGTAATTAAAAATGTTATGATAGTACAATAAAATAATTATTTTAAATGTGCTGAACTAAAAGTTTATGATTCACTAACTTCATGTATGAGCCAGAGAAGTGGCATTTATAAGAGTCTTAATTAGAATATCTGAAATGAGATTATCTGACAAAAGTGAAATTTCCCAACTTACTTTAATCAAGTGAAAATTCAATTATGATATCAGTTTAGTATAAGATTAAAGCTTATGAAAGTACTTTTTACAGAGCAAGAATTTTACAGTTCTATAGAGTACAGTTAAGTGTATAGTTATGTTATGGATCAGAATTTGATCAAACCGACCAATCACAGTATAGATTTCAAAGACCAACATAATTGTTTATATATGTACTTGATAATGTAGCCCAAATGGGATATATCCCACAAAAAAATTTAGAATTCTCTCTCTCTATACTCTCTCTCTCCTTTCTCTCTCCTTTGACTCTAGTCAAGATTTTGATGTCCGTTTTTGATACCTCCTGTACCAACAAAAAGCTCTCGATGAGCTGGTTCCGACAAGGTGCCATGCCGCCCACAACTCTACTAGAGGAAGCCATATGGGCCGGTCAAAGTGGCAAAGAAACCCAAACTTTTTGATGAGATATCTCCACCATCTGACCACCAATCAACGTGATCTTGGTGTCCACAAACTCAGTATGATAAGAGGAACAAAGTAATACTAGCTTCATTATTCAACTCTAGCTGGATAGGCTGACGGAGCTGCCACAGCTCCATTGTTGCACCCCCTTCAAAATCGCCACTCATGGTCGCGGTGAGGTACACCGTCGCCACAGTTCAACTCAGACGGTGACGGTGAGTGAGAACCCCTGCACAATTCTGCCTTAGCCTAGCTACCGGTCGAAAATCATCGAAGGCCACCACCGTTGCTGTGGACGAACAAGGGTTCACCATTCTAGGTGATTTTGTGCCAAATTGATGGCACGAAAACACTCAGAGGATTGAGAGGAAGAAATTCGGCTCCTTAATTGCATGAGACAACTGCGGATCACTAGAGACCTAAGGCCCATCGTCTAGTGCTGCTGTGAGGAGGTGGTGCCATCATTCCACACGGTGTTGAGGAGCCCCACCATAGGGGAAATGTTTAGAGAGCTACCAGGAACAAAACCCCTAACTCAATTTCACAGTAGCTCCACCGGAGAGCGAGGATCAGAGTTCCATTTTTCACCACCAACATTGATCTTCAATCTGCATGGTTAGAGGCCAAATTAAGCTAAATCGACACTGCCATAAGACTTAGAAGCATCAATTTAGGGGGGTAGGCTTGAGCCCAACAGCCAACGGAGTCCGATCAACGCCGGTCAATATAGGTCAACGGTTGGTCAATGTCAATCAACGGTGACTTTGGATTTTTATAATCCAGACCTCTGATCGATGATCCAAGACTGCCTTTCAACTCTTTTCGATGCTCTGAACGCGATGGTGCCCTCCATTAGTGCTAATTCCACTCTGATGAAAATTATCTGATACCGATTGCATGCGAATCAAGGTGACTTAAACGGCAGTAATGGAGTCTAGAATGACATTTTCAGCAATGTGTGATCTCCAGGAAGCATTCTTATCCATTCGTGGCCACTCGAGAGCACAACAGAGAATGCTTCACAGACTAGATACAACAAGATACAGCTAGAGCCGCTTAACTCGGAGCCCAGGTAAGTAGGAATCTCGCCTATATTATGAATAGTTTTAAAATAAAATGTTTTAAATGTGTTCATAAAAAGTTATGAAAAATGCATGAACGGTGAATTGTTACACTGTGTATGTTATGATGTGCTGTTATGTTATGATAATTTGAATTATTATGTTATGATGTGCCATGTCATGTGTTGGTATGATCATGTAAAGTGATGAACGTAGTATGGATTTGCAATATATTTGTAATAATTATATTTAAAGTATTTTTGCATTTTATTAATGCATAAAGTTTTACGGCTTAAGTTACAAGTTTAAAATTGCATTTGTTATGTAATAAGTTTTAGAGTACAAGTTATAATTTGCAATTGAGTTTGCATATAATGTGATAGCATTTAATATGCTTACTAAAACTAAAAAGAAGGTAAAACAAAGATAAAAAGGAAGTGTCGTACCAGCCTCCTTGATGTGAGATTCATAAGCAAAGTAAAAGTTATGACCTCCTTGATGTGAGGTACACAAATAAAGTTAAAGTAAGACCTTGGTGTTCGATGATCTCAAGTCTTCCACAAGGGAAGCATCATGTTTATGATCTCATGATTAATGAAGCTGGTATGAACACTAAATTTTATAAGATAAGGAAAGTTAAGTAACATGACAAGTCATAGTTTAAATAAGAAAGCATGAAACAAGTTGATAAGCTAGCATAAAATGTTTATGCATATTTTTATTTAAAATTACTTTTTTTAATTATGTTTTGCGAGACTGACTTCCTACTTGCTAAGCAAAAGCTCATTTAAGTATGTTCATGCTGTAGGTAAGAAAACCTGTCAGTGACATTTGATGGGCAGTGGTAAGCGACAGACGAATGGTGGAGATGGGCATGGATACCACTATGGTATGTTTCCGTTGTGGAAAGAAAATGTTATTTTTCTACTATTTGATATAGTGATATCAAAGTTCAACAAGTTGAAATTTTAAGAAATATTTTCAAAGTTTAAGATATATTTACAAAATGTTTTATATAATTATAAAGTTAAATTTTACGCTAGGATTCAGTTAAATGTTTCTTATTAAGTTTTAAGAAACAATTTGAAAGGATTTTAAAATCAACTGTTAAGCAGTACGTTAACTAAAATTGCAACAAAAGTTGTAATAGCTTTTAAGTATGTTTTAAGGAATGTAAAAAGAGAGAGAGAGAGAGAGAGATTTGTATTATTTTTGAGGTACTAGTTTACGCATGTATTTGTTTACGAAAACGGAGATTGTGGTTATGTAACCTTGGTCTAGAGAATCTTAAGTTTTAAATTGTCGCAATAGATATTGCGACAATATGCACAAAATTTTCAAGTAATTGAATTATATAAGTTTTACGTTAAGTTGAGAAATGAATTTTACGAATATGTTTTATGAATTTATTATCATGAAAGTTTGGACGATTATGTTTTAAGAAATATTATAAAAGTAATAGTTTTTAAATGATTATGCTTATGTTTAAAGGAAAAGTTTCAAGAAAATTGGTATGGTTATGTTTTGAGAAATTAAATTTTATTATGTTAGTTTTACGAAATTAAGTTTTGAGGAATAATTAATATTTCTTTCAAGGTTATATGTTACGAATTCTTTATCATCAAGAATTTATTTTATTTGGATAAAAACATTTTATTTCGTAATTTTCAATACTTTATATTAAAGTTTGTTGAAATTATGATTATATTGAAGTTAAGTAACAGCCACGTAAGCGGGTCGTTACACAAATGCTAATTGTAATGGGGAGGATTTATGATAAGCATTTGGCCTTATGCAAATTAATGCTACAACATGTAAGATTGCATAACGCCATACAGAAATTGGAAGTTTTGTTCTCATTATTAATGGTCTAGCAATAAGCTGGAGGCGTTTAATCAGTGATTCAACCAAACCATTTTGTGTATGTACATGAGAAATAGGATACTCGACAATAATCCCAATTGACATACAATAATCATTAAAAGTTTAGGATGTAAATTCACTAGTATTATCAAGTCTAACTTTCTGACATTGTATAATTAGGAAATTGTGCTCTTAACCTGATTATTTGGGCAAGAAATCTCTCAAATGCCACATTACCAGTTGATAATAAGCAAACATGTGACCATATACTAGAGGCATATATCAATACAATAAAATATCTAAATGGCCCGCACGATAGGTGAATAGGCCCCACATATATCACCTTGTATACATTCAAGAAATATAGGCGATTACTATTAATTTTAACTAGTGATAGTTTCAAAATTAGCTTTCAAGAGAACAAGCTGCACATAAAATTCTATTTGTTTGAAGGAACTTTTGGCCCTTCAATATATGTCTATGTAAGTTTTCAATAATTCTTTGCATCATTGATGAACCATGATAACCTAATCGGTTATGCCATAAGTTTAAAATCTAAGAATCTTCCTTAACTACCACATATAATTCAATCACATTTAAATAAGTGTAATGCAATCCTAAGGAAAGCTTTGGTAGTTTTTCTAATATGTACTTCTTTCCAAAAATCTCATTAGTAATGTATATATAGATTAATTACCTTCAGTCCTAGATTGAGTATCATATCCATGAAGGTATATGTCATTAAGACTCAACAAATTCATGTTGGATTTGCAACAACAAAGCATCATTTATGAAAACTTTATTCCATTTGGCAATATGAAGTTGGGTTTACCAGTTCCTTCAATTAAGTCTACAAGACCTGATATTGTATTTAAAATTGCCTTTGTTGGTTTTAAATCTGAGAAGTACGTTTTACTTTTAAGGATAGTGTAAGTTATACCACTATCTGGTATACAAATATCCCCAACATTAATATTAAAATTTGCTCGTTTATTAGTACTATCCATGTCAAGCTTCACGTAACATATATAATTTAATAAGAATAAATTTTTAATTGCATTATTTAAGGAGCATTTTATTCAATGAAACAAAACACTAATACTTCCAAAAATTACAAGTAAAATATAACAAATAAAAACATAGTTTTATAATTATTAATTAGTTGTCACCAAGATCCTTGTCAACAAAATCATCAGTAAAATCCAAAGCATCAAGGTATGTTGAATCATCTATAGGATTTAAATGTTTAACACAATTTACTTTCTTTTCTTTCAATATTAGGAATGCCTTATAAAGCTTACATAGATGCTTTGGTATTTAGCAAACCCGAGACCAATGCCTTTTAGTACCATATCTATAACATGAATCTTCAGGATTCTTGGAAGAATTTTTACGAATATTTCTCTATTTATCATGCCTTCCTTCATGATGCTTCTTTTGAATTGTGTGGTTTTATGTAGGGTAAAAACTGCCTTGACGGCGTCCCCGACTATGGCCGTGACCACAACCACGACCACGTCTATGTCTACGTCCACAGCCACGACCATAACCGTGATTATGTCCTCATCTAAAATTTTCAATACTTGCAGCAGTTGTTTCTAGAAATGCTGTTGAATCTATAAAACGAGACTGATAATTTTGATCAAAAGCTTATTATTTTTTCTACTATAGAAGAGAAGAAATTAGTCTAGAATATTTCCTAAAACTACCCAACTGATATTGTTGTTATAAGGTTATATAGGAAGCATGAAATGTGGAGTAAGTCCTTTCTAACATTTCCTCATCAGTAATTTTTTCCCCACAAAATTTCAATTGTGAAATCGTAAAGCGTTTCATTCATCACGGGTTGTAGGAAGTATAATTTCCTTTTGATGATCGAATCTTTCTTTAAGATCCTTTCATAATGCACTTGGATCTTTCATAGTGGGATATTTGTATTTTAAACCTTCATCAAGGTATCTGTGAAGGAAAATCATCGCTTTTGCTTTATCTTGTGATGACATGGTATTGCCTTATTTAATTGTCCCCCATAGAACCATTGACTCAATATGTATATCTACATCAAGAATCCAAGGCATATAATTCTTTTTCGTGATATCCAATGCAATGAATTCAAGCTTTGCAAAGTTTGACATAGTGATTAATTATAAGAAATGTAAAAGTAATTAGAATCATGACTTTATTTATTAAAACCATAAGTAGTACAAGCATTACATGTTATTGAAGTAAATAGCAATCATTAAAAGAGGAATCACGATAAACATTATCGCTATAGTAAAAGGTTGAAATCTGACTAAAGATACATAAAAAATAAGAAGAATAATGATTTAACTAATAACAGTAGTAATAATAAATATTGTAACTATGTTAAACATTTTGTGAAAACTCTAACTATAGATAATTTCTAGAGAAGAGATAAGATATTGAAGAGGATGAGAAGTGATATGTAAGAGTTAAGAATTTACCAATTTATAGAACAAAAACTAGCCACTACTTAGCTATCTATTACTGTTAGAATAGTGCCATAACTGTTGGAATAGTATAAAGACAGTATTGCCATTGATTGGAATTTTAAGACAAATACAAAACCGTATTTAATAACAGTAACATAAAAACGAATACGTAAACAATAATCAACTATAAAATTTAAGATAAACAATAGAGAGTTAAAAAATATATACATATATATATATATAAATATATATGTATGAATAATAATATGAACACATCAATCTACTAGGTAAACCTTTCGAAGAGTACATATGTAGAATATATATAACGGACACGCCAATCTGTTAGGTAAACCTTTCGAGGAATGTATATGTCGAATATGTGTATTGGATCTACCAATCTACTAGGTAAACCTTTCGAAAAATATATATAGAATATGTATGATGGACATGCCAATCTACTAGGTAAACCTTTCGAATGGTGTATATGCAGAATATGCTTTAGAAATAACAATAATAAGTTTTGCAATTGCACTATACTTAAAATTAGGCGATAGAGCCTCTACTTTATAAGATGGTATTAGACAAATATAAAAATGAATAAAAGAAATGATATACCTTTGTTTTTGCTTACTAGGGGTAGAGACCTGAGTTAGAACTAGAACGTTCGTACTAATAATGTGTTATAAAACCTAAGGACTATAGAGGCAAGTAAGAGAATTAGAAAGAAAAAGTAGAGAGATAAAGTTTATTAATCGCTTAGTTTCAGATATCCAATATGGGTAAGAGAATGGGGTATTTATAGGAAAATTTTCATATGCCATAGTGCCCACTATAGTAGTCGTAATTACTACAGTCTTGTAGACTGCTATAGTAATCACAGTCAACCATTGCTACAGTAATTCGACATATTTGATTTCATTATTTATGCTGATATCAACGCTTACTTCATAAACTAATTTTAGATCCTAATTATTGGTGGACAAACACAATTGATTATTCATAATAGTTTTGGATTATTTATTGAAATCATTGTATTATTTCAGAATTTTTTCTCCATTCCTCTTTTGTAGTTTGTGTTCTCTCCTCATTAGCTCTCTCGATATCTCTCCTCTAATTCTCTCTGAGCTGCTCCCTGCCCTCTAATGGCATTTTCCAACGACGAAATGCTTTTTTGGTGACAGAACAAAGAGCTTTCTATTTCAGATCTTACAGGTAATTACTTTTGAAATTTCATTTTAGATCGAAGAGTTTTCCTCTTTGTAGTTCACTGTAGTCTTATGATCTATTATTCTTCTATTTGATTCGATTTCTTTCTGTCTTTTTAGTAATTCTTTCTTAAATTTGTGTCATCTTCTTCGTTTTAGGGGTTTTTGACGATTTTGTTAGGATTTTACAATTTTAGATCTAAATAATTAGTTTGAAGTTTTTGAATACATTTTTTTGGGTTATATAGGCCCCGTTTGTTTTTGTTCTTAAAATTTTTGAAAATGTTTTTTCACTTTTTTTCGAGACAAAAATTTTAAAATCATTCTCAGCATAATTCCTAAAAAAATTTTATTCTTTAAAATAAAAATATTTTCACATATTTTGAAAACAATATCAGACGATTCTATAATTTAAAAATTACATGATAAGGCCTATAATATTTTGTTTCATCTTTTGTAAATTCCGAGTCCTAGAAATTAGTTATATGATTCAAAAAATACATGTTGAGTCCTATAATTTTATTTTTTTTTTGGCAATTCTGATGCTTAAAAACAAGTTTTATTATCTCTTGCATGTCACAACTTTCCTGGAATTCAGAAATTAGTTTCATGTTGAGTATTTGGGTTGGTTTTCATATGGTTCAACCTATCCATCTATTTGTGGAATTTGAGACCAGCCTCATCCATGCGAAATGAAGGGACTGAATGACTGCTTGTTCTCATATGGAAGATTTAATATATATTTTTTATTTTTTGATTTAAAAGTTAATTCGTGTACTGTTGGGCATTCGCTGATGGAATTTGATATGTTGATTTAAATGGTACGTGCAAGTTGTTCGTTAGAATGCCAAACAACAAATAGTTTATTAGTGTGGCTTATGGGTTGTTCTTGTTTTGATTTGGACATCTTAGATTGCGCATGCTGTAGCCAGACACTTGGTGGAGGCAGCGGCGATATATTCGTGGTTGCCCTTTTCGTAATTTTGTGAAGACTACGCTTTAACATTTTTTTTTTTTTTCAAGGTACCATTTATCTTTCTTTTAGTTTTTGAATAAGAGGTTTAAATCATTGTCATTGTTCTGGTTTTTGATGCTTGGGTGACTGCATGTAACTGCTTGTTATTCCCTATAAATTGGTGTTTAGTTTTGCACTTCATAAATAAACAAAGACAAATATCAGTTAAGAATTTCCAATCTAATCTAGCTGTCTTGACACTAAGTTAAGAGTTATGGCTTTGGGATTGCAAAGAGTTTGAGAATGAGGTCAAGAGAATATTTACACTATCCTCTGTCTAGCTGCTGATTTCTTTGTGAGAAGTATGGAATACATATCAGAATTGTAGTGACGTTGTCTTCCCTCTTTTGTGATGAGAATTGCTTTCAGTATGTTACGGAGTTCTATCTGTTTTTCCGCCATCTGGTCCTCACGATTCTTGGACACTTTCTATTTTGCTATGTCGTTTTACTTAAAAGGGATTGAATTAAAGAACAAGTAGAAATTAGGGGCCCGTAAAGTTAGTCCTGTAGGTAATTCCCTACTTGTGAAAAGTGCTCTAAGCAGGCCAAATTGTCATCATTAAAAACATTTGAGTTTTTTTTTTCAATTTAATAATCTGCCATATGATCCTAAACCCCACTCCGACCCGACCCGACCCCAACCCCGACCCTAATTCCAAATCTCTACCCCGACCCCGACCCCAATCTCGATCCCAACTCTAGTCTCGAATCTCGACCCTAACCCCTACACCGAATCTTGACCTCGACTTCTGTCCTAGAATCCCGACCTTGACTCTAGTTTTAAATCCTACCCTAACCCCAAATCTCAAATCTTGACATCGACCCTAACCCAGACTTGAATCTTGATCCCTACCTCAAATCCCTAACCTGACCCCTAGCTCAAATTTCTAGTCCGGCCTTAATTCTAAAACCCAACTTAAACCTCGAATCCCAACCCACCCGACCATCAAATTTGGAATCTGATCCTATAACCCAAATCTTGGCTTTGACATCATTCCCAAATCTTGAATCGAAATCTTGAATTTCAACCCTAGAACCATGACCTAAATTTACTATGTTTAAAATTTAAATATTAATTCAATACAATATAGTAGAAAACAAACATTGTATAGTATAATACAACATGTTAATACGGTGCAAAACCAAACAATATATTGTATAACACTAATACAATACAATACAATACAATATAATATAATACAATACGGTATGTCAAATGAGCCCTAATTAAATTCCCAAGTATGTACACTAGCTATCATTTCATTTATGCTAAATGTTGCCAAATTCAACAAAAGCCAAGGACTAAAGCTAAAATCAGAGATTTTACCCTAGTTATTTATCATTTCTTTCCTTAGTTGGAAAATACAAGCCCTATAGACTGTGGACATGTGGTCCAAGATTTCTTGGATAATCAATTATAAATTCTTATGGCGATATAGGGGGGAAAAGTTATCTGCTCTTTTGTTATTACTTCTTTGGTATTGAAATCTTGGCCTCATACTTCCTGAAGAATACTAGCACATGACAACATCACGACGTTCGTGATCAACGAGGACAACAAACGCAGCAAATGTCCGCTACTTGTGTAAAACAACACAATTATTTTCATTATTGTTTATATACAAAACTAGTTGTTCTCAAGATTTGAAGCTAAGATCTCCCCTTTAATCTAGAAATCAGTTGATGACGTCTTGTAAGTCAATTAACTGTTGAATGTCCCTCTCAAATTTAAAAACCAAAAGAAATTAAAAAAAAAAATCAATGCTCACATAAACAATGATAGTCAAAACTATTGCCTAATTGGGATACAAGGCCCTAGGTCATAAAATCAACATAAAAATATGTAATTTAATTAAAAATGTATAATAGTTATAAATGATTAATGAATAAAATTGTTATTTAGATTGACTTTTCTTTTATGATGGATTAAGCTTCAAAGAAGATTTCCTATAAGTTATAATAAACTAATATCTATTGTCCCAATTAGTGTTTAACCAGTTACATTAGGACAACTCATTTAAAAGAGCATTTAAGATTAGAAAAAAAAAAAAAAAGATGCAGTCCTCTTTTTACTAAATATCTTCCAATGCTATTGCAACCTTTATCTATAAATGGTCGCAGCCAAAAATTCTAAATTCTTGTTGTCTTATTTGAAATTAAGGGTGCTCCAAGAAACGTAAATAACTTTTAACATATATTAGATCAAAAGATTTTGAAAAGTGAAAATGCCAGATAAATTTTGTACCTGTCGAAACAATAAGTTCATAGTTTTTTGATTACTTTGATTTTCATGTGCAACGCATTAGAACACAAATAAGGAAATTAAACAACAAGAAATTGCATCAATCTCAAGTGAAATAACAAGTGCAAATGTTGTTCAACAAAAGAAAGTTGCTTTTGAAATTGCTATTTTGTATTAGGATTAAATAAGCTGTCACGCCCTGGGTACAGGAGGTGACGTGGCGGTTGATTTAATTTAATTAAATAAAAATTTAGTTAAAAACATGAGTTTAAGGGTTAAATTAAATATAAAAGTATTGAAGATTTTAAAACCATTTTGTAAAAGAATTCATAATCATTAAACAGATAAAATCATTGAGCAAATCATTAAGCAGGAAATAAAATAATAAATATAGCGAGTATGAGTCCCATTGACCCACAACTTGTGCACACACATTGTACTGACAATATAATAATACAACCACAGTCCAAGCACAAAGAAAGTTAAAACATTACATGCCTTGTTCAGTTATTACAAATAATCTACTAGCCCTTCTACTGCTCCTGAGTTCTGTTCATTGAGTCCTCTCTAAACCTAAGAGGAAATCCACCTAGAGGGGGAAGTTTGAAAACAAATAAAATGTGAGCGAAAGGCTCAGTAGGACTATATTTTAGGAGACCATTTAATTTAAAAAGATATATCGTTATTCAAGAGATTATTTAAAAGAAAGCATGAATAAATAAATTTAAGTAAAACCGTTCTTACCCAAAATAGTTTTTTTGGTCGACCAGAAATCTCATCATTTTTTTTCCTTGGCAAACCATATGAATATCACCACCGTAGTGGCCCAGCTAGGTTTCGGGACCTACCCCCAAGGTCGATCGCTACACGACCCGATCTCTGATATGGCAGCATGCCCTTATGTTCATATTCATCATTATTCAAAACCCAGTTACCGAGTATTATCATTTACATTCATTATGGAGTTCATTATAAAATTTATCTCAATCCACGATTCATAAAACAACCGATAAAATTCCCTTTTTATTCATCCTTGAAAACATTTTGATAAAAATCCTTTTCAAGGCCAAATCATTTAAAATTAGGCTACCAAAGAAAGGGTAGAAATCCTACCTCGATACTCATGCTGGTGCCCCACACCGTAGTCCCAGTCTGCTATATGTTAGCTCCGCGGAACCACGAACGATTTTAGATACAAACTAAGTCGATCAATATCTAGTTTGAGACATTCTATGTTACTAAACCATTTCATGATGTCCTAGTGTGCCATTTGTATCCTTAAAATCATTTTATAAAGTTGGAATTTCAATTCGGGTTCAAAACAGTGAAAACATATGAAAATCACAAAATTTGCCCTTGTTCGGTCAGCCTACCGGTCTCCCTGGTTTGGCCAACCGAACTGCACAGTTTGGCCTGTCGGAGGACCAAGTCCGATCGACCAAACATTTCTAGGTTTGGCCTGCCGAACGGATGAATCCGGCCTGCCGAACTGGAAAATTTCCAAAAATTTTAGGCACAGGTTTTGGATCTCCCAAAACCCAAATCTTCGTTTTAACCAATTTTTCTCAAATCCCAAGCATAGAAAACAATCATATATGATAGAAAACATACTAGGACACTTTTGAACTCATTTAAACAAGATTTGAACACAAAATCTCAAGAAATCCAAAAATAGAGAAAAATGAGAAAAAATGAAAAATCTTGAATCGAATCCATTTTTCTTCAAAAAAAGGTTAGATTCTAGGTGTTCTAATTTCCTTTAACTCAAACCAAAGGTTTTCTAAGCTCAAACAAACTTAGATTTCAAAAATGCATGAAAAATTAAAAATTTAAAAAAGTTTAGAAATTTCAAATCTAACCTCAAATTCAAGCTTCAATTCAAATTTTTGATTGCCAAATCACGTTCCCGAGCTTACTTCTTGCAAATCTGAAGCTTGCTTTCAATTTTTTTTTCAAAATTTTGAGGAAAATTTGAGAGAGAAAGAGGGAGACAGAGAGAGAGAGAGATGAGCGTGAGAGGGAGAGTGAGAGAGAGTAAGCGAGTGAGTGAGAGAGGAAGAGAGTGAGAGATTTAAATAGAGAGAAATAATGGGCAGTTTTACTATGCGAAAACCATGTGCTGCCCACAGTTTTGTAAAACTGAATGCATTTGACATTTTACAAATTTTTGTGTCCCAAAGATTCAAAATGACAGTTAAAATAATTAAAACAATTAGAAGTCATTAAGATAACCAAAACAACTTTACACCTAAAATTTTATTAAATGATCAAATTAATTTTAAAACATTAGTTATGGCATGCTAATTCATCATTTTACATTATAGTAATATTAAACTAATTTTGGGGCGTTACAACTCTCCACCCTAAAAGAAATTTCACCCTCGAAATTTACAAATCAATCGAGAAACAAAACAGATGAGGATACAACTCCCGCATGCTCAACTCTAACTCCCTGGTGGCCTCATCAACCCCATGATGCTGCCACACTATCTTTACCAATGGTATCTCACGACGACGCAAACTGATCACTTTCTGATCGATGATTTGAACCGGCACTTCCTCGTACATCGTATCTTCCCGAACCTGCACATCACGAAATGAAACTATCTTACCCTGCTCAGGCGGACACTTTCTGAGCATCGACACATGGAACACATCATGAACATGAGAAATTTTGGGCAAAAGGTCAAGCCGATAAGCAACCACACCAACATGCTGAGTGATCTCGAACGGTCCAACATATCTCGATGCAAGCTTTCCACTCACTTTGAACCTCATAGTTCCTTTACGAGGTGATACTTTCAAGAGAACAAAGTCCCTTACCATGAATTCTAAGGGCCGACGTCTTCTATCTGCATAACTCTTCTGTGGACTCTGAACTACCCTCAATCGATCTCGAATTACGATGACTTTCTCATTGCTATCATGAATCTCATCCGACCTATGAATAACCCTACCTTCCGGCTCTGCCCAACACACCAGTGACCTACACGGTCACCCATACAATGCCTCAAATGGTGCCATACTAATGCTTGCCTCAGAGTTGTTGTTGTACGCGAATTCTGCCAGATGCAAATATCTCTTCCAATTCACGCCGAAGTCTAACACACAAGCACACAACATGTCCTTCAGAATCTGAATAACCCACTCAGACTGCCCATCAGTCTGAGGATGAAATGCCATACTGAAGTTCAAATCTGTTCCTAAAGCCTCCTGAAAACTCCTCCAGTACTTAGTATTAAACTTGGTGTCTCGATCAGAAGTGATGGACAAAGGAACTCCATGCAATCTTATTATGTTCTGCAGACACAACTCCCCCAAAATCCTCCTCGAACATGTCGACTTGAACAGAATGAAATGCACTGATTTTGTCAATCTGTCGACCATGACCCAAACTACATCATGCTGTTGCTCCGTCTTCGGCAAACCTAAGAGAAAATCCATCGTCACATGCTCCCATTTCCACCTTGGAATAGGAAGCGGTTGAAGCTGACTTGTAGGCTTCTGATGCTCAGCTTTCACCTAGAGACACGTCATACACTTGGCCACGTACTCTGAACATCTTTCTTCATGCCTCTCCACTAATATTGCATCTTCAAATCATGATACATCTTCGTGCTCCCTGGATGAATAGTAAACTGAGACCTATGAGCTTCGTCCATAACGGCTTTCGTCACCTCTGCGATAGCTGGAACTGTAAGAAGTTCTCGAAAATACAACGATCCATCTGCATGCATTCTCCATTCTTCAAACTGCTCTTCGTTTTGAATCCGCATCCAAATCCCCTGTAAATGCTGGTCCTGCCACTGATTTTGCTTTACCATCTGAACAAGAGCTAGAGTCGCTTCCATATGGTACATCGAAACACGATCATAGTCTTCATGATACTGTAGTCCATATTCGCTCAATGTCGCATCCCTATTCCAATCCTCAAGAGCCAAACAAGAAAGAATCCCTGAAGACTTCCTGCTAAGCGCATCCGCGACCACATTAGCTTTCCCAGGATGGTACTGCAATGTAAAATCATAATCCTTCATGTACTCCATCCATCTTCGCTGCCTTAAGTTAAGATCCCCCTGAGTGAACAGATACCTCAAACTCTTATGATCGAAAAAGACCTGAAATGTCACCCCATCCAAATAACATCTCCAAATCTTCAATTCGTGAATCACCGCTGTGAGCTCCAAGTCGTGAGTAGGATAATTTTGCTTGTGAGGTCATAGTTGTCTCAATCTGTATGCAACCACGTGTCTATGCTACATCAACACTCATCCAAGTCTGCGTCCTAAAGCATCTGTATAAACCTCATACGGCTCGTCACTGCTAGGGATAACCAACACTAGGGCTGAAGTCAACCGATTCTTCAATTCTTGAAAAGCAAGCTCACATTCTTCATCCCACTCAAACCTAACATTTTTCCTGACCAATCTCATCAACGACGCTGCAACCTTCAAGAAATCCATTACAAATTTCCTGTAATAACCGACAAGACCCAAAGAGCTGCAGATTTTAGCTACATTCCTCAGTCGTTCCCATTCCACTATGGCTGCAATCTTGGACAGATCCACAGAAATACCATGCTCAGAGATGACATGACCCAAAAACTTAACCTTTGTTAACTAAAATTCACACTTTTCTTTCTTGGCATACAACTGGTGCTCCTAGAGAGTCTGAAGTACTATGACACATGTTACTCTCTTAATGGGTATTAAGATAATTAAATTAATTTTTGGTGCACCAACCAAAAATTTGCTTTATTTAAAATCCATTTCACAATATTTATTTTTATCTTATTTTAAATTTTCTAAAATTCTCCTATACTTATTTAGTATGTTTACTGAAAAGCCTTGAAACTTCTAATAAATTTCAAAAATGTCATTTTGGCATTATGTGGGTTAAAGTCTCCAGAGGAGACATGAGGATATCTTTCCCAACTACTCTTGACCCTCCTTTTCTTTATTTGCTCCGTGACATGCTTCAACATGTCTCCTCCATAATTGTTTTTATCACTTATCTTCAAAGACATCATCTTTTCTTTTTTTTTTCTTCCACGGTTCCCACACTCTTCCTCTTATTCCCTTACTGAAGCAAAATACTTAGAGAACTTCTTCAAGGCAGCCATAAAAATCAGCCACCATCACCTCCATTTGAGCAAGAATTTTAGCCATACTGAAGTCAGGGAACCTGTTTTGAAGCCATTTCAAGCTGCCAACTAGCCATAATCCGAGGTTAGAATTTTATTAACAAATTTAGTCTTTCATTTATAATTTTTTTATATACTCAAGGATTATTCAAATTTGCATTCTCAAACCTGAATATATGTTTTGTTGCTATTTTAGAACATATGTATAAAGTCTAAGTGTATACGCCGTAGATAAAAAATTTATATTGTTAAATTTTGTAATACCTCTATGGGTAGTGGCACTTTCTTGAAATTCTAGGATTAAATAAAAATAAATTTTGTAAATTAGTTTGTATATTTAAAAAGTAGACATCCTAAGCTTTCTAACAAGCAATTATAAGAATAAATCGGAGTTATATTTTATTTTCTATGAATTTTTTAATTTTTGGATTGGAAACTAGTAAACCTGCCTGTGGCAATATACCGCCTGTTTACCTTAAGTAAACCACCCGTTAACTCATGTGATGATTGTAGATAGTGAACCTATCCTTTTTGCAAAAGTATACTGCCAGTTTACCATGGTATACCAGCTACTAACCTGAACCAAGAACCCATCTTTGCTCACCACCTAATTCCTTAATGTCTTGCAACCTTTCCAATATTATCCTAAGTGATTGATGAATCTTATTAGGGACTAAAACATATAGATTACTTGTATACATTTTATATCATGTTAAGACAAAGATTGTTTATTGTGGTATTCAAAAGAGATTTGTATAAAAGCTTTAATGGCACACTAATAAGATGAATTTACACATAATTTATTTATGAATGTGGTTGTATGTTGTACTTTAGTTTTAAATTTTCCTTATGCAAGCCTTAGGATCAAGGGAATGTGGAGCTAACATTAATTGATTTTGGGATTAAAAGATTGGTGATAAGCTTGAAAGGTGGGGATTCTATTACTCATCTTTTGTGAGGTTTTTATGAAATTAAAATTAATTATTTTACCACAAGATATATATCTTTGTTGAACTGCTATTATATGAGTATCACATATGAAACCATGACATGGACTCATCTTATATTATACGACGAAGAACATAATGAATTGACACATGTTATAAATTGAGAAGCATGGTTAGAAAAACTAGCTCTATAAATAATAATTGAATATAGAGAAATGGTGAGACATGAAGAGGGCGGCGGTTACGTCATTGGGCACGAATACCCTAAAGGTAAAATAGGCGAAAGGCGATGACGCTTCCTTGGGTTGAAAGTCCCAGAACACACTGTACAGGAATCGACTTGGTGAGGACTCGGGGCTTGATGTCCCCTCACCGAAACACCCTTAAAATATTTAGAGGGTGATCAAGCGCGCCCATTTAGGTTTCGATGAGTTGAGTGATACTCTATTGAACGTGGATACCTAGGAATAATGATAAACTGTAACATTTGTATATATGTATATGTATGAAACTCGGTAATGATTAACTATGGTATCCACGAAATATGATTATAATAAATCTCATAATCTGGATAATGATGAGTATTAACTAACCATGCAGGTTTTAGTGTGGTAATGATAAAATCTTAAAGGTGAGTAATGGTTTTCTCTACTGAACATATTGCCGCTCATTCCCTTATATTTTTATCTTTTCAGGACTCACTAAGTGTGAGGTGGCTACGAGAAAAATAGTTGAAGAAGCTATGTAGCTATGTATGTTGGGACTGCTTCAATTACTAAGAACGTTCTTCATGATAATGTAAGCATCAATTGTTACTTTTTGTGACTGTATTAAAATGCATTGAGGACGACAATTTATATTTTTAAATTTAAGGTGCTACATTAAATTGTAGTTTAATTATTTTTTATATTTTTATTTTTGATTTGAGAGTTTTCATTTAAGCCCCAGGCAACTTTATTTTTAAAGTTTTACTTTTATTTTGATTTTTATTTTAATTGATTCAAAACTGTTAACCCCCATATAGGGGCGTTATAGAATTTTTGGTATCAGAGCCTAGGTTCGGTTAACCTAGTGAGTGTAGCACCACTTTTAAAAAAAAATGTTTTTGAAATGATTTTGAAGTTGAATTTTCATTGTCATCATCAATATGAACCTTCAGGTTAATTTATACAGTCCATAAGGATGTAACATAGAAAGGCTCTAGAATGAAAGTATTAATAGTTATGAGGGAATGATAATTATATGGAATGGGTTTATAAGTAGAATGCTTATGAGAGATTCGTATAATATTAGGATCTATAAGCAGATCTAATTCGTATAGAACGATGAGAAATTCGTGTAGATACGAAGATTTAAGAGCCTTTTATCTTGTGAAAAACAATAAGAAATATAAGGCTTGATTTATTGATTTCAAAGTTTGGCATAGATATGTTAAATTCTTCATAATTTATTCAGACCTAAGTAATGATTATGTGTGGATTCGATGGAGTACATAAGTGTCAATAACTTTTCTTGAAAGTTCTATTTATTTGAGGAATATGAGATAAGTTAGGAATCCATGGTATTGAATCTTGAATGAGATTGATGTTAGACTTTTGGTTTGTTGAGACTGTGTAAAGGTAAGAATGCATGAATTTCAAGGTTGGAATATTTTGTTACGTACATTGTATTTAAGTATATCATTGAATCTTTATGAATAGATGCAATGTGAAAATGACCAATGGGAGTTTTCTTAAGTAAATCATAATACTTAAGGCACATATAATAACTTTGGATAATTACGATAAAATGTTTAACTTTTAGATGTTTAGATGTGAATCTTTTGGTTGCCTACGGTTTTGTTATATGAGGAAATTAAATATTGTATAAGTAGATTTGTGAGGATTGTAGATATTCTTAAGTAGTAACATCAAAGGTATTTGTTTATTGATATGGTCTACGTTGGAAGATGTAAATCGTATTGATTTCAAGGTTAGTCATATTCTAAACCCTTGGTAGTAATGATGAATCCACTGATAGATGTTGAGTATTAGGGATAACACATGGGTGTATACATTGTTCAATAAGGTTTTGATTAAAACAAATTATTTGAGCTGCTAGAAGATTATGTTACTATGAAATGATTTTAAATACCATTCTGGAAGATCCATGATTGTCGTTAAATTAGACTTGTTCATAGTTAATTTTATCTTTAGTGGGCTTTGAATTGGGCTTAAAATCTGTACAAATTGGTTTTCAATTTTATGTTTGTTATTTAACTCGTTATAAATATGTTAAGGCCCAAAACAACCTGACCCATTTCAACTTAGAACATGTGGGCTAGTCCAAATCCTAAATCAGTTTGATTCACACTGTCTCTCCCACGTGGCCTCTATACGTGTCATCTACAGTGGTTTAATTATTGTTTACATATACGTCTACTATGCATAGGAGCTTATTTCTCCAAGCTCACTCATTCTCTCTCTTAATTTGTTACTCTCTCTCTAAATCACAAATTCTTTTCTTTCTCTCTAGAAATTCTTCTCTTTAAAAGAAGAAGGAATTATAGGATTCTACAACTTACTATCTCAATTTTTTCTTTCTATTTACTCTTCTTTCATCTCATCATGGACCCAAAGTACCAACACCTGAGAAAGTATTTTTCATCACTCTCCCAAAAGATTCTCAGAAAGAAATACAAGGCTAGAATTACTCGGTTGTGGATTCTTATGCGTTTTGGCATCCCTTGTGATGTGAGAATGTTAATAGAGGGGAAGATCCGTCCGAGTGACTTCAGTCAAGATGTGAGTTTACCAAGAACGGGTAACAAATGTGGAAGACAAAATTGTAATAGTAAATGTACTTCACCTGGTTATATGTCTACGAATAAAGAGGATAAAATAAGGTTTTGCAGGGATGGACTTTCAAAGGAGAACTTAGATAGCATCCATCCTCCTCTTCATGGTCACCCTAGTGGATATGTTCAAGGAGCTATTTTTAAACTCTAGCCTAAATTTTATGTAGAAAGACAACGACTCAGGAATATAGTATTTCTAGATCCTGTTTGCCAAGTCATAAGAAGACTAGATGGGGAATAAGTCATCGCTCTATAAAGGTTATTTAGTCTTTGCTTATTTGAAACAGTTTTAGCTGATGTTCAACAGTTTATGTTTTTCTTTTACTCAGAATATTTGCTTTTGTGTTGAAATAATTGTGATTATTAGATTGATACAGTAAGTGTTGGTATCTCATTTAATTTATGGTTTTCTTAAATATATATATAATAAAATATATTATCTTATTAGACACGTCACATACAGTATAGTAACATGTTTGAATTTTAAAAACTTATCTAGATATTTCAAGATTTGTGTCTTAAATTTCAAAAGTTCTATAGTATTTATTGTTTATATTGAATTTCTAGACTTGATGTATATTTGTCAAAAGGTCTGCAGTTGTGTCAAGAGGGTCTTCTATCAAACTATTCTCAATTGTCAAAAGGTATATCATTAGAGTCTAATCTTTTTCAAAAAGTGAATCAGATTTTCTGTAAACTATCAATCACCTTATCGTACTTTCTTACCGCACAAGATTTTGTTTAAATCTTTGAATTACCTTTTCGTTTCCTATTTGTCTGCCTCTTTTGTTCTTTTTGCGTATTCTTCATCATTAAAATCTTATGTAGAACTCGAAGTCTAAATGGAGCAGACATAAAGCAATCACTTATATAAACCAAATATGTCTACCTCCCAGTCCACCAAGAAAATAAAGAATGTCTGTGTCTTTTGTGGTTCCAGCCTTGGAAAAGATAAAGCCTATGTAGAAGCTGCAAAACACTTAGGGCAAGTCCTAGCACGCAGGAAGATTAACATAATCTATGGGGGTGGTAGTATAAAAATGATGGAAAATATGACGCTAGCAGCTAGGTCTAGTGATGCTACAATTGTAGGAATTTGGCCTCATATTCTAGCTGAAGGAAACCTTTATAAGGAAACCATAGGTAAGGGAAAAGCATTCAGAAGCATCCCTAGAAATTTTAAAGCCATAATCAATAATTCTGATGCTTTTATAGCATTACCTGGTGGTCTAGGTACTCTTGAGGAAATATTCGTAGTTGCTTGTGAGCAATTATTGGGCTTTCATTCCAAACCCTTGGGACTATTGAATGTAAATTATTTTTATGATGGTCTTTTGAAATTTCTAGATTACGTTGTGGAAGAAAACATCATTGCAAAATTGGAGAGACAAATCTTTGTTACTGCTTCAACAGTTAAGGAATTGATAGATAAGATGCAAATCATACATCCAGAATCCGACACTGCAACATCCAAGCTTGAATGGGAAAGGGAAAGCTGAGAGCAGCCAATTGATTTGAATCTCCATCTGTAATCTTTTGGTTTTATCTATGGCATGTAGGCATGTGTGTTCGTATTTCGTGCGTCACGAATAACCGTTAACCTTGTATTTTGTATTTCTTGTGGTATGCCGTTGTTCAATCTTTTGGATTCATTGAGCCTAATGCCGGGATGGCTGGATACGGAGTACTTGATACTCTCGAAACGCATCCCACTTAAGGTTCGATCTTTTGCTTATTGATGTTTTTGTATTCTCCAAGTATGCCTGATATGGATAGCTGAATATACGCAGCACCTTGTACTCTCGAAACGTATCCGTATCATGTTTGTAATGTGTAGCATTCTGTTAATGTTATGTGGAAGTATCAAAGTCACTTGTGGGCATATTTTGTAAGAAATATGAGTATATTATTTGGGCTGAACGTTTGTGTCATGAGGATAGCTGTTTAATGAAAAATCTGTCAGGTTTGTTAGCAACTCTGAGATTCCGTCTAGTATCTCTATGAATAAGTTTAATGTATGATTTTGAATAGAAGTGTTTGTGATATATATTTTATGATTATGTTTTAGTTTATTAGTTGAAATATGAAATCAACTATATTTGACTTTTCCTTACTCAAAAAGGAAAAGGAACCTAAAGATGAAGTATATAAAATTTCTCTGGCAATCACCTTAAATGTAATTATATATCACAGTCCATGAACAATAAAGGACTGAAATCATGGTATGGTCAATATGTATGCCTGATCAGATTCCTAGACCATTATATGGTGTTATAAGTTGGAACCTGTTAGAAATACTCTCATTGAGGGATTTAAAATTTAGAGTGAGATTCATAATGCAAGTAAATAAGTGTAGATACGATAACTTAAATTTGGAGAACAAACAACATTGACGGTTTAGACTCAGAATTGGAATCATAATGGAATCGTGATTTTTACTAGTATTGCTAGATTTGAAATTTTGAGGATGAAACTTCTTTAAGGGGGTAGAGTTGTAACACTTGTTATTCTCTTAACGGATATTAAGGTAATTAAATTAATTTTTAGTGTGCCAACCAAAAATTTGCTTCATTTAAAATCCATTTCACAATATTTATTTTTATCTATTTTTAAATTTTCTAAAATTCTCCTATACTTATTGAGTATGTTTACTGAAAAGCCTTGGAACTTCTAATAAATTTCAAAAATGTCATTTTGGCATTATGTGGGTTAAAGTCTCCAGAGGAGACATGAGGATATCTTTCCCAACTACTCTTGACCCTCCTTTTCTTTATTTGCTCCGTGACATGCTTCAACATGTCTCCTCCATAATTGTTTTTATCACTTCTCTTCAAAGACTTCATCTTTTCTTTTCTTTTTTTCTTCCACGGTTCCCACACTCTTCTCATTTCCTTGCTGAAGCAAAATACTTAGAGAACTTCTTCAAGGCAGCCATAAAAATCAGCCATCATCACCTCCATTTGAGCAAGAATTTCGGCCATACCGAAGTCAGGGAACCTGTTTTGAAGCAATTTCAAGCTTCCAACTAGCCATAATCCGAGGTTAAAATCTTATGAACAAATTTAGTCTTTCATTTATAATTTTTTTATATACCCAAGGATTATTCAAATTTGCGTTCTCAAACCTGAGTATATGTTTTGTTGATATTTTAGAACATATGTATAAAGTCTAAGTGTATATGTCGTAGATAGAAAATTTATATTGTTAAATTTTATAATACTTCTATGGGCAGTGGCTCTTTCTTGAAATTCTAGGATTAAATAAAAATGAATTTTGTAAATTAGTTTGTATATTTAAAAAGTAGACATCCTAAGCTTTCTAACGAGCTATCATAAGCCTAAATCGGAGTTGTATTTTATTTTTTATGAATTTTTCAATTTTCGGATTGGAAACTAGTAAACTTGCCAGTGGCAATATACCGCCCATTTACGTTAAGTAAACCACCTGTTAACTCAAGTGATGATTGTAGATAGTGAACCTATCCTTGTTGTAAAAGTATACTGCCAGTTTGTCATGGTATACTAGCTGCTAACTGAACCAAGAACCCATCTTTGCTCACCACCTAATTCCTTAATGTCTTGCAACCTTTCCAATATTATCCTGAGTGATTGATGAATCTTATTAGGGACTAAAACATATAGATTACTTGTATACATTTTATATCGTGTTTAGACAAAGATTGTTTATTGTGGTATTCAAAAGAGATTTGCAGAAAAGCTTTAATGGTACACTAGTAAGATGGCTTTACACATGATTTATTTATGAATGTGGTTGTATGTTGTGTTTTAGTTTTAAATTGTCCTTATGCACGCCTTAGGATCAAGGGACTGTGGAGCTAACGTTAATTGATTTTGGGATTAAAAGATTGGTGATAAGCTTGAAAGGTAGGGATTCTATTACTCATCTTTTGTGAGGTTTTTATGGAATTAAAATTGATTGTTTTACCACAAGATATATATATCTTTGTTAAACTACTATTATATGAGTATCACATATGAAACTATGACATGGAATCGTCTTATATTATGCGACGAGGAACATAATGAATTGACACATGTTATAAATTGAGAAGCATGGTTAAGAAAACTGACTCTATAAATAATGATTGAATATAGAGAAATGGTGAGATGTGAAGAGGGTGGCGGTTACGTCCTTGAGCATGAATAACCTAAAAGGCAAAATAGGGGGAAGGTGATGATGCTTCCTTGAGTTGAAAGTCTCAGAACACACTGTATAGGAATCGACTTGGTGAGGACTCAAGGCTTGATGTCCCCTCACCGAAACACCCTTGGAATATTTAGAGGGTGATCAAGCGCGCCCATTTGGGTTTCGATGAGTTGAGTGATACTCTATTGAATGTGGGTACCTAGGAATAATGATGAACTGTAACATTTGTATGTATGTATATGTATGAAACTCGGTAATGATTAACTATGGCATCCATGAAATATGATTATAATAAATCTCATAATCTGGATAATGATGAATATTAACTAACCATGCAGGTTTTAATGTGGTAATGATAAAATCCTAAAGGTGAGTAATGGTTTTCTCTACTGAGCATATTGTCGCTCATTCCCTTATATTTTTATCTTTTCAGGACTCACTAAGTGTGAGGTGGCTACGAGAAAAATAGTTAAAGAAGCTATGTAGGTATGTACGTTGGGACTGCTTCAATTACTAGGAATGTTCTTCATGATAATGTAAGCATTAATTGTTACTTTCTGTGACTGTATTAAAATGTGTTGAGGGTTAAAATGATAACGACGACAGTTTCTATTATTAAATTTAAGGTGCTACATTAAACTGTAGTTTAATTGTCGTTTATATTTTTATTTTTGATTTGAGAGTTTTCATTTAAGCCCCGACCAACTTTATTTTTAAGGTTTTACTTTTATTTTTGATTTATATTTTAATTCATTAAAAACTGTTAACCCCCATATAGGGGCGTTACAAGCACGATCCTGAGATGCTGCTCATGCTCCTCCCATGTCTTAGAATACACTAGAATATCATCGATGAATACGATCACAAACTGATCTAGATACGGCCTGAATATCCTGTTCATCAAATCCATGAAAGCTGCCGGAGCATTCGTAAACCCAAACAGTATCCCCAGAAACTCAAAATATCCATACCGGGTCCTGAAAGCTGTCTTGAGAATGTCCTCTTCCTTAATCCTAAGTTGATGGTACCCTGAGCGCAAATCTATCTTTGAGAAGTACCGCAAACCTCCCAACTGATCAAACAACTCATCAATCCTGGGCAAAGGATACTTATTTTTCACCATGAAACGATCCAGCTACTGATAATCTATACACAACCTAAGAGTCCCATCATGTTTCTTAGCAAACAAAACCGGTGCTCCCCACAAAGATGTGCTATTTCGAATATACCCCTTATTAGAAGGCTCCTGAAGTTGCTTTCTCAATTCTTTCATTCTGCTGGCGCCATCCGATAAGGTGCTACTGAAATCGGTGCTGTTCCTGGAATCAACTCAATAGCAAACTCAATCTCCCGATACGGTGGTAATCTGGGCAACTCATCGGGGAAGACATCCTCGTACTCGTCAATCACCGAAATTGCTATATTTCCTCTCAAGGCATAGGGCTCATCTCCCAAACTTGCAAGAAAAGCATGACAAAATAGATTTGTTCGCCCCCCAAGACATGATTTAATGAGACACTCACTTATTAACCGATCACAACCACCCTAGTAAGTGATCATCGTCCCCCTATCAAGCACTAGGGTCACTTTCCTAAGCTGGTAGTCTACAACTGCTTTATACCTAAACAACTAGTCCATCCCTAGGATTACATCATTTGAGCTCATGTGGAGTACAATCAAATCACTTTTCAAAATCTCATCCCCAATCTTTATTTTACAAGCTTTACATATACAATTTACACACACCCACCCCAAGGGAGAAGCTACAACAAGGGATTCATTGAACTCTTCTATCATAGTCCCAAGGCATGTACAAAACGACTCGAAATGAGAGAATGAGTGGCACCTGTATCAAATAAAACGTGAGTTAGGGATTGGGAAACTAAGATCGTACCATCTACTACCGCATTACTGGTCTGGGTATCTAAACCTCCTGTTGCCATCGCTTGAACCTGAACTAGTACCTTTCCTTTTCCTCTACCAATATTGCTGGGTCTTGGATTATTTTGCCGATACTACTGTGATGGAGACGACTGCACACTAGCTACACTTGGGGCTCGATATTGAAGAACACTATGCTGGAAATGCTGCAGCTGCTGTCCTTGTGCTAGATATGACAATTGTTGAGGAGAGAACTGAGGAAACTGCAACTGTAGAAATTGCTAAGGCGGAGGTAGGGTCTGAGGCTGAGGCTAACGACTGGCACCTTCTCCAGTCTAAGATCCAAGACGGGCACTCCTGATAGGGCAATTTCTTTTGATGTCTCCTAGCTGCTGGCAATAATGACAATGGAAGCTGTAAGGATTGCTGTGCCCGCTGCCAAATGAACTACTGCTACCATTGTTCGTGCCACCTTGCTTGTTCTTTCCTGAAGTTGGACTGCTATTGGTGCTCTTCCTACCGCTCCTCTATGATCCTCCTGAAGATTTTACTCGGTCCTCACAATACTGTGCATAATCACTTTCTACTGATATCGCTGACGACACAAGCTCTCTAAAACTCCTGAGTCGCAGAGCAACCACCTGTAGCCAAATAGGAGCCTTGAGTCCTTCCTGAAACTTTACACATTTTTCACGTTTCGATGCCACCGCTGATGGAGTAAACCTGGCCAACTCATTAAATCTTGCCTTATACTCACGAACTGACAAGTCACCTTGCTGCAACCTATAAAACTCAATTGCCTTTTCGTCTCTATACCCTTGCGAAAAATATCAGTCATAGAACGGCTCCTCAAACCTGTCCTAACTGATGTTACCATTGCGTTCCAAATGCTTAGCTTGCTTCCACCAAGTATTAGCACCACCCTCGAACTTATATGCAGCAAATTTCACACGATACTCATCTGCCACACCAAAGATATCCAAATGCTTCACGATTGAGTCTAGCCAATATTTTGCCAATTGCGGATCCCCATTTTCATCAAAAGTCAGAATAGAGGCATGCCAAAATTCCTTAAAAAAATATGCATGCTGACGACTAGCATCAGAATCTTTTGGTCTGGTCCTAGCTGCCATCTGCCAGAAAGCCGCAAACATAGACCTCATCATTTCCCAACTCGGCGTCAACTGTCGAACGACGTCTAGGTGTCATTCTCTCACTTTTGAAAACATAATTTGGACTGTCAGAGGTATTTCATTGTCATACTTATGTGTGCACAATTCCTAAGGTTCATAACCTTGAGCTCTGATACCATTCTGTCACGTCCCGGGGTACGGAAGGTGATGTGGCGGTTGATTTAATTTAATTAAATAAAGATTTAGTTAAAAACATGAGTTTAAGGGTTAAATTAAATATAAAAGTATGAAAGATTTAAAAACCATTTTGTAAAAGAATTCATAATCATTAAACAGATAAAATCATTGAGCAAATCATTAAGCAGGAAATAAAATAATAAATATAGCGAGCATGGGTCCCATTGACTCACAACTTGTGCACACACATTGTACTAACAATATAATAATACAACCACAGTCCAAGCACAAAGAAAGTTAAAACATTACATGCCTTGTTCAATTATTTCAAATAATTTACTAGCCCTTCTATTGCTTCTGAGTTCTGTCCGTTGAGTCCTCTCTGGACCTAAGACGAAATCCACCTAGAGGGGAAAGTTTGAAAACAAATAAAATATAAGCGAAAGGCTCAGTAGGACTATATTTTAGGAAACCATTTAATTTCAAAAGAAATATCGTTATTCAAGAGATTATTTAAAAGAAAACTTGAATAAATAAATTTAAGCAAAACCGTTCTTACCCAAAACAGTTTATTTGATCGACCAGAAATCTCATCATTTTCTTTTCCTAGGCAAACCATATGAATATCACCACCGTGTGGCCCAGCTGGGTTTCGAGACCTGCTCCGAAGGCCGATCGTTACATGACCCGATCTTTGGTATGGCTTCATGCCCTTATGTTCATTTTCATCATTATTCAAAACTCGGTTACCAAGTATTATCATTTACATTCATTATGGAGTTCATTATAAAATTCATCTCAATCCACGGTTCATAAAACAACCGATAAAATTCCCTTGTTATTCATCCTTGAAAACATTTTGATAAAAATCCTTTTTAAGGCCAAATCATTTAAAATTAGGCTACCAAAGAAGGGGTAGAAATCCTACCTCGATACTCATGCCGGTGCCCCACAACGTAATCCCGGGCCGCTACACGTTAGCTCCGCGGAACCACGAACGATCCTAGATACAAATTAAGTCGATCAATATCTAGTTTGAGACATTCTATGTTACTAAACCATTTCATAATGTCCTAGTGTGCCATTTGTATCCTTAAAATCATTTTATAAAGTTAGAATTTTAATCGGGGTTCAAAATAGTGAAAACGAATAAAAATCATAAAATTTGCCCTTGTTCGGTCGGCCTGTCGGTCTCCCTGGTTTGGCCGGCTGAACTGCACAGTTTGGCCTGCCAGAGGACCAAGTCCTGTCGGCCAAACATTCCCAGGTTCGGCCTGCCAAATAGATGAATCTGGCCTACGAATCCTTTGAATCCGGCCTGCCGAACTGAAAAATTTTCAAAAATTTCAGGCATAGTTTTTGGGTCTCCCAAAACCCAAATCTTCGTTTTAACCTATTTTTCTCAAATCTCAAGCATAGAAAACAATCATATATGATAGAAAAACATACAAGGACACTTTTGAACTCATTTAAACAAGATTTGAACACAAAATCTCAAGAAATCCAAAAATAGAGAAAAATGAGAAAAAATAAAAAATCTTGAATCGAATCCGTTTTTCTTCAAACAAAGCTTAGATTCTAGGTGTTCTAAGTTCCTTTAACTCAAATCAAAGGTTTTCTAAGCTCAAACAAACTTAGATTTCAAAAATGCATGAAAAATTAAAAATTTGAAAAAGTTTAGAAATTTCAAATCTAACCTCAAATTCAAGCTTCAATTCACGTTTTTGGTTGCCAAATCACGTTCCCAAGCTTCCTTCTTGCAAACCCAAAGCTTGCTTTGAAATTTTGTTTCAAAATTTTGAGGAAAAATTGAGAGAGAAAGAGGGAGACCGAGAGAGAGAGAGATGAGCGTGAGAGGGAGAGTGAGAGAGAGTGAGCAAGTGAGTGAGAGAGGAAGAGAGTGAGAGATTTAAATAGAGAGAAATAGCGAGCGGTTTTACTGTGCGAAAACCATGTGCCACCCACGGTTTTGTAAAACTGAATGCATTTGACATTTTACAAATTTTTGTGTCTCAAAGATTAAAAATGACATTTAAAATAATTAAAACAATTAGAAGTCATTAAGATAACCAAAACAACTTTCACCCAAAATTTTATTAAATGATCAAATTAATTTTAAAACATTAGTTATGGCACACGAATTCATCATTTTACATTATAATAACATTAAATTAATTTCGGGACGTTACATAAGCCCTGAAAGATGAACGAATAAGCACAGACATACATATAATGCATATAAGTGAATAAGATCCGAAAATAAAATACTATTGTTTAAAAGAAAAAAATATAAACAATATAAATACCATGGTAAGTTTTTGTAACATAATCCCAATCAATAAGTTAATCTGCTAAAATATCGTTTAAAATAAGTTATACTTGGAATAGTAATTGTCAAGTATGTAATACAGAATATACTATACGTAATTGTGGATTTAAGGGTTTTTTAGGGGACTTGTGGACTTAATACCAAAAGTTACATTTGGACAAGTTTTCTTCTTCTTCATTGCCTTCTTTATAGTACATTTAGACCTATTTTTTTTACCACGAACTTTTCCCTAGTTTTGATCTAGCTGATTTTTATTTTTATTTTTTTCCACCGTTTATGGAATCGGAATCCACGTTGTCCTTCGTAACCAGCTCCTTTTTGCTTCCTCTTCCTTTTATACATCTTCCCAAATTTTGTTAAGACCACTCATCGCATCTTTGTAAATTTCTTCTGTTGTTTTGTCACAATTTGAGCCTGTAATCTACACATTTCTTTTTAACGTTTTTCCATTATAGTCTTTGGATCCTTCTTGGTATTATGCTTTGATATACCTAATATGATTCCAACTTTTGCCTGCCTCGCCCATCGTCATATTATTAAAAAAAAAAAAAAATTCAGAGCATGTGAGCTGTAACCCTAATTTCTTACAACTGCATACCATGTATTTAAAATCAACCGAATTATTCAACAATATAAGAAGCAATTATGTATTTCCTCTCATTACAGGGAAAGCACCACACAATCGTGAGTAACTTTGTATAAAGAACATTTTAAATTTTTTAAATAATGTAGCATCCTTTAGTTAAATATCTTTTTGAATATTCAAATTGAACAAGTAATTTGAGTTTGTAATTCAGGACACATTTGATTTCAATCAGGATGATCTAAGGCCAAAAGTAGCTTTCTCGAAGTTTGTTGTTGTCGGAGGCACTCTATACCCTGCCCCCACTGGGATTTATTTATTTAATTTTTCTCTTAATGCATACAAGTTTTTAAAACATTTCAAATGTGCCCCCCATATTTATTATATATATAAAAAAAAAAATCAACCGTGCGCCCCAATTTGGTAAAAGAAGTGCCCCACATCATTCCCAACATATTCATCCCAATCTTCAACTTGAAACCTTATACAATTTTTGGGCTCTTGAAAGGATTTACTAGCCCAACTGGAAACATCTAGGAAGTTGCCGTGAGAAAGTACAATAAAAAAGGTAAAAACTAAAAAATGAAAAAAAAAAAAAGCTGCACCATAGAACACTCGGGAAGTAAAAGTTAAAAAGAAGGTTTTCATCTCCCCCCAAAAAGGAGCAAGAGCAAACAAAAAAAAAAAAAAAAAAAACAAACAAACATGAAAGAAGAGGGACTCCATTCATGGAATCGTCAAGGGGAAAAAAAAAAGATAGAAGCAAATAACACAAAAATTCCACTTTATCTTGATGGTTGGGTATTCAATACTCATTCATCAAGTGTTCTTTCCAGTCCAAAATATCAAACCTGGTGTCCCAGTTCCCAAGTCAAGCATTAAATGCTCAAGTATATAACTGACTTTTGTTGAATTTCATTTATCTTTAACTTTTGGTTTGATTTTTCCTTGAGGAGAGATTGATTGTAATGTTATGAACCAAGTACTTTAGTAAGATTTCCTTTTTAAATCTTATTAGTCTTGTAAATCTACAAGTGTTCATACCAAGTATATATATGCAATGAACTAGTAATTATAACTATGCCAAAATAGTTTCAAAAAAGAAGAAAAAAATACAACAAATGGTAATGGTCACTTAATTTTTTATACATTTTTTGTAACTTTTAGAGTGTAAGCTAATTTTTATTGTATTTCATTTATCAATTGTAAATTGTTGTTTTGTTGACCTATAATAATTTGTAAAACGTATTTTTGTCTAACAACTATCGTCATGACGAGATATTTAAAAAAAAAAAAATTGGATTAAACATTCTCTAAAGGAAGAAATGATGATGATAGCACAAAAGCCAACAATAGAATTGAACATGGGAGAACCTTCTACCTACCGTGGATTTAGGATTCCAATCATGGAGTATAATCCTAGTGTAAAAGATCAAGTTCGAAGAGTGTGTATACAAAAAGGTCCATGTCAACCTAAAGAACATAATTTTCCTTTAACAAAAGTTTGAGAAAAATCAAGAAGATTCAGCTCTAATTGGTTTGATAAAGATGGCAATTGGTTGGAGTGTAGTATGGCTAAAGATGTTGCACTTTCCTTATGATGTTATCTTTTTAAATCAAATTGTAGACAACAATCAAATGGTGACTCATTTGTTGGTGAAGAGCTCTTTAATAGGATAATACCAAAAAGATTTCAAACACATGTTGAAAGCCCCAATAGCACCCATAACCAAGCTTGGAACAAATATGAAATCTTGAAGAATGAGAATTAACATATCAAAGAAATTTCGTCCAAAAAAATTAAAACAATCTTAAAGTGAATACCGAACTCACTTGAGCGTATAAATAGATTGTATTTGGTTTCTTTTACGAGAAGGACTTGCTTTTCCTGGTCAATGGCGAAGAACTCTATAGCTCCCACTGAGATTTTTATTTTTTTCTTTTAATCCTTATGAGTTTTAAAAATTTTTCAAATGTGCCCCCTGAATTTATTAAAAAAAATCAACTGTGCCTCCACTTGGTAAATAAAAAATGTCCACATATCATACCCAGCATATTCAGCCCAACTAAGGATGGCAACAGAGTAGATTTGGGACAGAGTAGTCTTCTTATCAACCTGTCCCATGAACAAAAGCAAGCCCCATCCCCACCCCATCAACCTGCATAAATTAGCAGGTGATAGGGCGGGTTTTCTCGTCACGGGTTTGGGGTACTCATGGTACCCCATTTACCGGATTAATAATTTTTATAATTAATTAATTGACACACTTATATAAGACTATAAGTTAAAAATAAAAAATATTTTCTTGAATTTTATAGATATTATATAGTATAACATTGTACTTAAAATTATATATATTATAGCATATGATATGTAATATACTTAATTTAAAAATGTAATATAAATTAAACGGGACGTGTAAACAGGGAATAGGGTCAGAGACTTTTATATCTGTCCTCGCCTTATCACCGGTGATGGGTTATACCATTAGTCCGTTTACGATCCTAACCCGTTTATAAACGGGTTGTCCCCGCCTCATTTAAGATAGGCCTCTGCAAGTAAACGGGTTTATGGGTAAAATTGCCATTTATAAACCCAACCTCATACTTGAAACCTTATATAATTTTTGGGCCCTTGAGAGGTTTTACCATCCCAACTAGTACCAAGTAGAAAGATGCTGTGACAAATCACAACAAAAAAGTTAAAAACTAAAAAATGAAAGAAAATAAAGAAAGCTGCACCATAGAATATTCCGGAAGCAAAAGTTAAAATGAAACTTTTCATCTCCCTCCAAAAAGGAGCAAGAACAACCAATAAAAAATGAAAAAAAAGGGAGACCTGTACTTGGATTTTTTGAAATAAATAAATTAAAAAAAAGAGATAGAAACAAAGAACTAAAGAAATTTCACTTTGTCTTCGTAGTTGGGTATTTGTTACTCATCTATCAAGTGTTCGAGTCCAAGAAATTAAACTTAGTGTGTCAATTCTCAACTCCAAGCATTAAATGCTCAGGTGTATGAACTAACTTTTGTTGTATTACATTTATAAAATAATTAATTTTGGTGCACACATAGTTAATGGGTCACACTATTTGTGGCGTACACAATGGAAGGGTATCACTATGCGTGGCACCATATGCTATCAAGAGAATGTCTTTTGTACACATCAATGTTTTTTTACCAAGTTTTCATATTTAGAATTTATAATTTTGAATAAGTGTGATTTAATTCAAATATAGAAAGCTAAATTTGAAAACAAATGAGATTAGGCAACAAGTAGATTTTCTCTCATCCTTCTCTTTAAGTTGGCGCCATATACAAATATGATATTTGTGTGAGTGGCACCTATGACAGTGAAAGGAATGAGAAACTTGTATCTTTTATTTTAATTAAATTATGTTTTATTAAATTAAAATAATAGGACTTTTTGGAATTAATTAGTTCTCTCATTCTTTATAAATAGAGACCTCCTCTATTCCTTAAAGATACACTTGTGAGTCTTGACTAGGTGAAGAAGATGGTGGCTTCATCTCCTAGAGAATGTCTTTTACAATTCGTTTATTTCCTATTCTCTCTTTATCCGGGTAAGCAAATTTTTAATGTATTTATTTAAATGTTAAATTAACATAATCTATAGTGATTTTTACAAAAGTTTTAAGAAAATTTTTGTTATATACGTTATGCACTATAACCATGATTCTGCTATTTTTGTGAAAATCATTTTTCAAAACCCACAACTAGTAGCATAACTGGCTCTACAATATATTAATTTTAGCGTTGATTATGAGATAATAGATTAAAATAAACATATTTTTTCTCTATTTTTTTATGCATGTGATGGATAGGCACTTTGCATTAACATGTATGTTTATTTTTATTTATTCATGTGATGAATGGTGAATGTATGGACGATGGATTTGGTTGCTAATTATATGGTTCTAACAATCTCGTTGATAATCGTAATTTTATTTTCATTAGAATTGATGTTCACCTATAATTAAGGGTTAGGATTTTTTGTAATTTATTTTTCCACAATTTTCTATCATTGTAATGTCAAAGGCTAGAAGAATATTAAAAACCCAAATCTCCATGAAGACCTAAGGAATCGGAACCGCTAGTCATGAGATTATCGACAGCTCGATCGTTTTGTAAACCATCAAAAAATGAAAAAAAAAATAGAGAGTTTTGCTCTAGCGCTAGGCTCTAGGGCACTGCATAGACTAAGGGTAGGGCGTTGTGGCCCTAGGCCCTAGACAACACTTTAAAAACCCTAATATAGGGTTTTTGGGGTGCCTTTTTCTGTCATTTTCATAGTTTGTTCCAATTTTTTAAAAGAAGGCATATGAGGACTAACCAAAGAGGATTATATCAAGCCCATGGAGATTTTAAGATTAAATAGATTAAGAATTTATTTAATTTTTATTATCTCAATTGGGTTGTAATTTATATATCCGAAGAACCTATTATAGGGCACTGCATAGACTGAGGGTAGGGCGTCGTGGCCCTAGGCCCTAGACAACACTTTAAAAACCCTAATATAGGGTTTTTGGGGTGCCTTTTTCTGTCGTTTTCATAGTTTGTTCCAATTTTTTAAAAGAAGGCATACGAGGACTAACCAAAGAGGATTATATCAAGCCCATGGAGATTTTTAAGATTAAATAGCTTAAGAATTTATTTAATTTTTATGATCTCAATTGGGTTGTAATTTATATATCTGAAGAACCTGATCAAGTCCATCACAATTGTTTAATTCAATGCTTTATTTTATATTGATAATTTATTGTATGTCCATCTATCATAACATGTCATATTAGTTCTAGTGTGCCTGCTAATATGTTTTATACATGCCATGCACACATGTGTATTTATTTATGATATTAAAAATTGATTTTATTATAAATATGGAATATGCGATGTAAATTAATTTAATGAGATTAAATTAGTTAATAATTGCAAATTTGATTTTCAAAGTAGTATTATTATTTGAAATTGAATTCAATATATAAATTTTAGAATACCATATATTTAAAAATATAAAATGTTTCTATTTCTCAAAATTGCAAACCATGAGATGATTTACAAATAAAATACATATTTGCAAAATATTGAGTGAGAGAAAGCTGAATGACAATACGACCCATTGTTCTCCACTGTCAGAATAACACCATAAGCTTTAAATAGCACCTCGAGATGATATTGATTTTATCCTCCCTATAAAGGGAGTCCATTTGGGTCAATACAAGGTTGTTCTTCCTTGTGATAGAAATTAGAGATTTATCTCTAATTTGACCTACCCTATGACGGTATTTTAGAATTAAGTCTTTATAATTCAAAACATTTTTGACCAAAATAACGGTAATTAATAAATGTTGAAAATATAAAATATTTTAAATATTTATTTATTGAGAGTGTCTTGATTTGATTTGTAAATAATCTAACCTATCCTACGATGGTATATTATTTGTAGTAAATTGAATTATCGTTAGCTAAAATTAGTAAGTATGTTTTATGTATTTTTCATGTGCATCCATGCATCATATTTACTGTGCCTAAAACTTGTTTTTTGCTTATGATATTCATGCATACGAATTGAATGCTTATTTATTTATTATCCCAACAATATGTCTAATCCAATTGTCAATTGGCTCGTACTTGAACAACTTACTAGCGAGAATTGTGTCAAATGGAAAGTAACATGAACTTGATGCTCGTTGTCCTTCTAGAGGAATGTCCTCCAGTCCCCACGGCAAATGTTAGAGTATCATTTTGTGATGCCTATAGTAGTTGGCAAAAGGCTAACCAGAAAGCTAAGTGCTATCTCTTAGCTAGGACATTTGAAGTGCTTCTTAAGAAGCATAAGGAGATGGAAACTGCTTATGTGATAATGCCCTCACTGCATGGCATTGTTTGCCCAAGAACGACTATCCAAAATGGGGATGAATTGGGTTTAAAAAACTTTTTCACAATTATTGGAATTTTCTAATTTAATCAAGCAAGCAAATTAAACACTCAATAATGAATGCAACAAATATAAGTGCTTGTGAAATAGAAGGATTAAGGGAAAGAGAATGCAAATGCTACTTATAATGGTTCGGCAATATGCCTACATCCATTGTTGCCAAGCAAAGGTTGACTCGACCTCCTTTACTATACTGACTGTCTTTGTGGCACGATTACTCCTTGTATGACACTTGTGACTTGCTTTACCCGAAGCTCACCAAGATCTCTTACAATGTCAATTTTTACGGAGATTGACAAACTAAAAAATCCTCCAAATTTCTAAGGCTTGGCAACCTATTTCTCAAAAGTATATGATTGAAAATTTTAGGCTCACTCACAAGACAAACTCTTTAAATGTAGATAAATACAATGAAAGGCTTATTTTGAGGGTGTGAGCAACTCTCAAGCGAAATATAGACTATGTAAGCTTAAGAGTGTGTGAAAGATTGAATGCTTGTGATGAAAATAATGTAGGGAGCTTTACAATTAATACTCAATGTCTCTTTTATAGAACATAATGAATGGAGGAGTATATATAACCTCCATGAACTTAGAAATAGCTTAAAACATCATTTTTGCATCAAAATAGCTTGCACATGGAGCTTTAACGATCAAAAAACTAGTCGTTATAGATTGATCAACAGAGGCCTAGAATTGGGTCTAGTAGGCCAAAATTTGAAATTTTTTGAAATAGGCTTCAAATAGCTATCTGATCGACAGGCCACCTAGGGTGGTCGACAGGCTGACTAAGGCCACTGGCAGGCCAGTCTTGTGAGATAGGCAGGCTACCCGAAGCAAGATGCCAACCTTGCTTCTAAAACATTCTACCAACAGGCCGAAGCAAGGCTTTCAGTAGGCCGGTTGGGATGTTCGGTAGCCAGTTTAAGAGAACCGATAGGCAAACAGAAGGTTGGAAAAATCCAGCTTTTTGTCCCTTGTGACCGACAGGCCAACCTGTAATGGTCGGTAGGCTTGTCCTGCTGACCAAGGCCTTCCAAGACTTATTTCTAAAATACAGTTTTTGTGAAAATTTTTCGAAGTGAATTTATGTGCATTTCAAGTGTAATTTTAAGTTTGTAGTTTAAATACAAGTATTTTAAAAATAAAGTTTTAAGCTATATATTTTGTCATTTTAGAAACACTTATGTTTGAAACATTAAGAATGCATTTGTGTGTGTAATTTGAGAATTTGATTAGAGAAAATTGGTCACTTACATTTGAGAACTTAGAACTAAAATATATGGTTCTATACTTCAAGGATTGTTCTTCGTTCTTTACATGTGCCATGTCTTAATCATTCTTGAGATTTGATTTTTCTCTAAATTTTGGTTATGCATTTACACTTAGCAAAACTCAAGAAAATGATTAATCTTACCAAAAATTGATTTGTTATCATCAAAACTAATTTAAAACTATCTTTGTGAAATCTTAGGGCCAACAATCTCCCCCTTTTTAATGATGATAAAACAATTTTTGAAATGCTTGAAACATAAAAATATAGCAAAGACAACTACTCTTGCTTGATGTTTGTATAAATTCATAAACAAATTTAGAAGTAAATAATTACCCCCCTTTTTACATATCCCTCTTTTCAAAAAAAAAATTGCCATTGTGACGACCCACCTTTTCAAGCAGTCACTTAATTTTCTTAAACATTTATCTTACTTACTTAGTAAGAAAAATACTAAAATAATTTTTTTAAATTTTTTTTCACATCATCATCCTTTAAAACATTATTGAAAACTATCGCGGCTTTTGTCGCAATTTAAGTTGAGTCACCACTCAACACTTTACTTTAAAACCATTTCAAATCATTTCTTAAAACTTAATAAGAAACATTTATTAAATCATAGCTTAAAACTTCACTTTATAATTATATAAAACAATTTATAAACTATATCTTAAAACTTTAAAAACATTTCTTAATACTTTGACTTCATCAAAACTTTGACTTTTTTGAATTTTGAAAACATTGTATCAATTAATAGGAAAACATTTTTTTTGTACAACGAAAACTTACTGTGGTGGTATCCACACCTAAATCTTTACATCTGCCCTCTGCAGCATCCAGCTCTTCTAACGAGTCCTATTGGTCACCCATAAAACTACCTACAGCATGAAGCAACTTTTAATGAGCTTTCACTCAGTAAGCTCAAATATAATCTCACAAATCATTTAAACATACTTTAAAAACTTTTCTCATGAAAACATTTCTCTTAAAACAATTTTTGGTAAACGTTTTTCATAAAAATTTCTAAAAACGTCTTTCATTAACATTTTTTATAAAACATTTTTGAAACGTTTTTCATAAATGCTTTTCATAGAACATTTAACATGCAGCAATTCTCAGAATGCTTTTTATAAAACATCATTTATAAACCTTTTCATGTAACCATGAAAATGTTTTCATAAACACTTAATATAAAACATTCCTCAGAATGTTTTTCATAAGCATTTATGGTAAATGCTTTATAATAAGCAATACAAGCAAATTTATAATGTATGATTCCAATTATGCTCAATTATGAGCATTTTATGAACATTCTATAAACTTAGACATTCCTTTCTTTCTTAACATGTATCCTTGTTCCTTAACTTTCTTTATCTTATAACCTTTAGTGTTCATACCAACATCTTTAATCATGAGATCATAAACATGATGCTTTTCTTGTGGAAGACTTGAGACCATCGAACATCGAGGTTATGTACCTCACATCTAGAAGGTCAAACTTTAACTTTACTTGTGTACCTCACATCTAGGAGGTCACAACTTTAACTTTACTTTCAATACCTCACAACAAGAAGGCTAGTATGACACTGTCTTTTTATTATCTTTACTTTACTTTCTTTTTAACGTTACTGAGCATATCAAATGCTAAGACATTATATGCAAACACATTTGCAAATCATAACTGGTATTGTAAAACTTATTGCATAACAAATGCAACATAAAACTTATACCTTGAGCTGCAAAACATTAAGCATTAACCAAGTGCAAAACGTACTTTAAACATAATTATTACAATTACATTGCAAACTTTTACTTGATCTTCAAAAACTTTATGCATATTATATGTAATCATGCTTTAAAAATACGTTGCAAATCATGATTTAAACTTTAAAACCTTTTGCATAACAAATGCAAACATTCTTTTAAATCAACTTGCATACCACTTGCAAACACATTTACAAACATATACATAAGTATTTTAAAATCATTTACTTCATACTGTAGGTGAGATTTGAAACTTACATAGACTACACTCTAGCATTCTCTATTCTATTCCTTTTCCTTTCATTAGTTAGATTTTGTGTTTTTATCATACGGTAGCCAACTTATTAATTAACTTTCTTTTTATCAATCTACTCGATTGATAATAAAATGTAAATATTGAACATTCATTCCTTTTTCATAACTTGGTATACTATCGATTTACCCTTCTCTTTACTTAATTTTGTAACCCACCGGGTTACCTTTCCCTTTGCTTAATTATCTAACCACTAGGTTACCATTCTTTTTGATTAGCTCGTTAACTTGTCAGGTTACCTCCTTCTTTACTCAACTTTGTAACCTATCGGGTTACCTTTCTTTTATTTGAACATTCCTTATTAAATTTCTTGTCTCATGTGACGATTTCATTACTTAATGTATTACAGAACATTTTTCATACAAGACTATCATGCTAATTTAGAGTGTTCAACTCTATTCTAGTCGTTTCCTCAAAAATGACGATTTTATCCTTGACGGGTTTTTCGTTCGTTTCGTAACTTTATAAAACTCATTACTTAACTTTACCGTTTCATTTCTTATATGTTATGAAAAAATTCCTGTGAAGGGGTGTTTTTCAACATCGGGCGTTTCAAGTCCGTTTTGGCTATTTTTCATAAAATGACCATTTTGCCCTTAATCTTTTTTTCTTCCAATCTTTCCTTGAGTAAACTTTAATTTCTTCAAAAATTAGCATCTATAATTACTTACATCCTACAGTAGTGTAGGAAATCAATGTTCACTAGTGAAAATCCAATTTTCATACAATTTTACAGATTTGGCCCGAAATACAAAAATATTTACATTTTTGTCCCCGAAACCAAAAGCTACCAATTTATAGCATAACGTTTATTTTTTTGCAAGGAATAAAACTTACAAAAGTACCATGGTTAAATTCAATACATTTCATAACGTTTTCATTTCTTGAAATTTTATGCCCAAAATCTCGTAAAATTCATAACTTCTAAACTGAGCAGAATTTTGCAAAACTGTCTATGTTTTCCTAATAGTTTCAATGAGTTCTACAACTTTCATGTTTTAACTTTCTTGAAATTCCATCATTTAGGGAGACTTTTTGGTTGATTTTCAAATCTGCCAAGAATTCTATTTTTCTTTGCAATTTAGCCCCTTTTGGAATTTCACTGAAACCTTTACTTTCTTCTTGCCATCATCATCACCATCAACATATAATATAAAAAAACCATGCTTTAACATTCATCTTACATGTCATAGTCCTAAAACATTTCATCAAATACATAATATGCGTAAAACATAATCTTTAACTTGACTTCAAGGACTAGAATTTTACCTAATCCTTGCTAGGGGTTGTTCTTCCTTTTTATTGCTTGAAATCCTTCGAACTCCCCTTGACATCAAGCCTATACCTCATCATAAAAATTTCATCAAAACTTCAACAAAAACCCTAGAAAACTTTGGGTAAAGTTTGGATTTTACCTTAAAATTTGTGAAATCCTTGAGCTTTCAGTCTTGAACTTGCTTTGAACATGACTTGGAGCTTGGAATTCATCAAAATTTCTTGATGAAACTTTCATCGAGGGAACGGTTTTGCATGGGGAACAATGGAGCATTTTTTTCTTCCTTCCTTCCTTTCTTTCTTTCTTTTCTTTCCTTTCTTTCTTTTCTTTCACATTTATTTCCTTTTTTTTTCCCACCGTGGAGACCAAATCGTCTCTTATATAATGAGTAAATTCACCTTTTTTTTCTTTTCTTTTTTTTTTTTAACAAAAAGTGCTGGTGAGTCATCTTAGTCATCAAGTGGATTCCTTTTGGTGGCCAAATGTGATTGGGTCATTTGAGTGGATGTGGTGGCCCAATTAAAACTTCAAGGTGTCCCACTAAACTTTTTACGTTGTCTAAGTTTATACTGATAGTATTTTTTCTATACTGTCGGTATTCTTTTTCATACGATTCATGAGGTTCCATGACATCCCATACTTATTTACATTCATCACATAATGTAATTCCAATATTATCTCACTTTGTATCGTCCAAATTTATACTGACAGTATTTTTCTTACACTGTCGGTATGTTCTCCATACTGCTACAACATTCTTTATTCATCCATATTCTCTAAACAGTATTATTCCTTTATTGCTTTGACTTAAATAGTCTAAGTTTTATACTGCTTAACCTTAAACAGTCTAATTCCTATACTACGTTACTTTTGCAATGTAATTTTCATACTGTATAACTTTATCAGTGTACTTTCTCACACTGTATTATTCTAATAATGTATAATTTTTCATATTATTATACAGTGTTTTTCTTTAAACTGTATTTTTGTCTTACATAATCCTTAACTTATTGCATTTTAATGTATTAAAAATGCTCAGGTGTTACAGCCAAAACATGCATAAACTAAAGATCATAAATCAAAAATTAATTAAAATATAGCACAAAAATCACCACCTTTTCTCCTCAAGCAATCAAACAATCACCTTTTCCCTTTTTCGTTATCAACAAAAGCCAATATATAAAGAAATGCAACAAAAGTGTTCATCACACACCAAAAACATAAATTCAAGTCTTAAAATTCAAAACATAAAAGCATAAATCACTAAAGCATAAGCATCATTGATGACTCAAAGAACCACCACCAAAATTCATTTGGTGAAGAAGTTGAAGAATTTCTTGTTGTCTAGCCTTGAATCGATCTTAAGCTTGTTATAGAGAGGGGATGTCTTGCCCCATCTTTTGTTGACTTGCCATCAATTATTGTTGATACTCGTAAAGTTGGTGAAAAGTAATTTCTGCTCCTTCTTTTTTTCTTTCTTCTACGTTTGCCATTTTTTCTTCTTCCTCTTCTTGCTCGTTTCTTGGTGCTTGTCCTCCAAAGGGAGACCACTCACCATGAATTTTCTCAAACACTATTTTGCGTACTGTTAAACTTCCAAGAGCTAGATAAGGTTTGAATCTCATAACATCTTTTTCATCCTTAAGGGGCACTCCAAAATACTTAAACACTTTAGTCAATAGCATCCCATATGGTAGACCCGCACTATTGGTACCTCTAGAAACATTCATCATTTTCCGAAACAAAAGAAAAGGTAGGTTTATTTGGGGTTTTGGTGAGAAGGCAATAGATAAGATTAAGGTCAAGAAAAGAGACTTCATCTTTGTGAACGGCTCTAGGAAGAATGTTTATGGAAATGAGCCTATGAATGATTCAGTTTTTTGGTAGAAGAGTCGAGGCATTTATCTTGGGAGGAGTTCTACCATCATTGTTTTTATAAAAAACTTTGGCCATTTCATCTTTGCCAAGAGACCAAGCTCTCACTCCATGAATATTATTTCCTTCTAAAGGCATTCTAGGATTTCTCTTAAAATGGTTGGAGTCAAATCAATACCTTTTCCTTTGAAAATGATGGAAAGTTCTAAAGGGGCTAATGACTAATACATATTTGTATAAAATGCCTTGACTGGTCTAGGATAGGTATCCTCACTCATAGTTATAATATTTTTCCAATGTAATCTATCAAACAATTCCTCAACACCAAAACTAGTTAAATCACTAAAAAAGATGAGTTTTCCTTTGTTTACTTTTCTACCCAAAAGTAATTTCACATATTTCTCAATTGAAAATTCCTCAAAAATTACCTATTGTGGTTGATTTTTATGAGCAAGGATTTTGTGCATTTGTTGGGATGAGAACCTAAAGCTATTGCCTTGGAGATGATGAGAAGCATGAATTTGAAAGAAAAGTAGAGCAAAAAGAAGAGGTTAGGTTTTAAAGTTGGAGAGGAAGAGTGCAATTTGATGGTGAAAGATAAGATCTTTGGAGAGAAAATGAAAAAAAAAATAAAGGAAGAATCACTAATTTTGAGTGAAATCACAAGATTTTGAAGTTTTTATGCTAGGGCAAAGTGATTCGAGTGTTTTAGAGAGAGAGGGAGGCGAGTAGAAAAAGAGGGGTGAGAAAATGAACGGTCGGGCGAAGTTAGGGTATTTAAATCCTGACAGGCCGGTAGGTCGGATTCAAGTATCTGGCAGGTCGGCTTCTTAGGCTAGTAGGCCGGATTCAAGTAGCCAGTAGACCGGCTTCTTTAGGCCAGCAGGCTGGTTGTACTAAACCAAACCTTTTTACAAAAATTCATAAAATTCAAATAAAATCAATTTTAAAGACACAAAAATGTAAAAAATAATCAACAATTGTATCAAACAATAAAAGCAATAACAATCAAACATATTCAAATAGAATAGCACTTGAGAATTTATCAATACTCATAAAATGTATATCAAACCTATAAATGTAAATCCTAAGCATCTGAAATTTCAAGACCTTTTCTAAGATAAGAAAATCGATTTAATGCAAGAGGCTTTGTGAAAATGTATGCAAGTTGTTCATTAGTGCTAATGAATTCAAGTGTAATATCACCCTTATAAACATGATCATGCAAGAAATGATGTCTAATCTCTATGTGTTTAGTGTGTGAATGCAAAACCAAATTCTTTGATAAGTTGATAGCACTTGAGTTATCACACATAATTGGGACATGCTTATAATGCAATCCTAGGTCCATGAGTGCTTGTTTCATCTAAAGAATTTGAACCAAACAATTAGCAACCGAAATGTATTTAGCTTCTGTGTTTGATAGAGCGATCAAATTTTGTTTCTCACTAAACCAAGATATTAGTGAAAAACCTAGGTAGTGGCATGTTCCACTTGTGCTTTTCCAATCAAATGTACAACCAACCCAATCAGTATCGGAATAAATAAGTCTATCTGTGTGCCTTTGGGATACCACAATCCTAAGTTCTTAGTGCCACTTAATAATAAAAAATACGTTTAACTGCATTAAGATGAGATTCTTTAGGATTTGCTTGAAAATGTGCAAAAAGGCCAACACTAAACATTATATCCAGTCTACTTGCAGTCAAATAAAGTAAGGAACTGATTATACCTTGGTACTATACAATGACTATTGCTTTACCATTCTATCCTTGTCCAATTTGACTATTGCTCTACCATTCTATCCTTGTCCAATTTGATTGATGAGCTCATTGGAGTTGGCATAGACTTTAGATTTTCCATTTCAAATCTTTTAAGGAGATACCTTACATATTTTCTTTAATTAATGAAGATGCCATATTTTGCTTGTTTGATTTGCAATCTAAGGAAAAAAAGTCAATTTTCCTATCATGATCATCTCAAATTCAATATGCATACACTTAAAAAACTCTTTATATAAAGAAACATTAGTAGCACCAAAAATAATGTCATCAATATAAATTTGAACTATAATTAAATAATCAGCCTTGGATTTAGTAAAAAGAGTAATATATGCTTTTTCCATTGAAAATATATTTTCAATCAAAAATTTACTTAATCTATCATATCAAGCTCTAGGAGCTTGTTTTAAACCATATAAAGCCTTTTTCAACTTAAAAACATGATCTGGATACTTTTGATCTTAAAAACTGGGTGGTTGTTCAACATAAACTTCTTCTAAAATGTATACATTCAAGAAAGCATTTTTGACATCCATTTGATAAAGAGTGAACCTTTTGTAGGACGCAAAAGCAAGTAACATTCTAATGGATTCTAGATGGGCAACCGGTGCAAAGGTTTCTTCATAATCTATACCTTCTTCTTGATTGAAACCTTGTACCACTAATCTTGTCTTGTTTCGTACACTTATATCTTGCTTATCCTTTTTATTTTTAAACACTTATTTATTACCAATAATGGATTGAGAACTACGCCTAAGAACAAGCTCCCAATATTATTTCTTTCAAATTGATTTAGCTTTTCTTGCATTGCTAAAATCCAAAATTCATAATTTTTGGCATCTCTAAAACATTTTGGTTCGATTTGTGATAGAAAAGCTAAATTATTATGAAAATTTTTAATGATGTTTTAGTTCTCACCCCATGTGTTGGACTATCATGAGTGATAATATCAGTCTTAGCATGATAGGGATGATACATCCAATCTTTTGGTAAGGGATGTGAAGTAGGCTTATCTTTTGAATGCTCCAATTAATGTTTTTCTTCTTGTGATTGTTGACTTGGTTAAGAGATGATTTCTTGAAAAAAGTTTAGATCTTATTGTATCTCTTTTCCTTTGACTTTAATTTCTAGGTTTGATATCACCTATGCCAAGAATCTTTCCTTTTGCATTGTCTCTGAAAGTAACACGTCCTTTGTTTTTCTTTGTGAAGTTTGAGAAAAATGAAAGGTTCCCCATCATATGTTTTGATATCCACTATATAGGAACCACTTAACCTTCTCCTTCTTCGATACTTACAAAAATGATTTAGCTTTCAATTTTTGGTACCCACATGACTTTAGGTCCATTTGCATTAGCTTTGGAAACTTTGGAAACCCATCTTTGTTTTGCTCCAAAATATGCACTTTTCTTGATATAACAATAAGAAATGGCATGTCCATCTTGATTGCAATAAGTGCATATATATTTAAAGTTTTGAGAACTAGTTGATGCTCTAACAAAATAATTTTTAAAATATTTTTGATCAATGTGTGGTTTGTATCGTAAACCACCCTTGTTGAAAATACAGTGTTGTTCACTAAGCATTATTTCCAAATTTTTCTTACCATTGAGGAATTTTAAAACCATTTTTGGTTAAATCATCGACTTTCTTTTTTAAAAATGCATTCTCAATAGCTAAGGCATCACTCTTAGATTTTTCATTTTTCAAAACATCTATTTCTTCTAAGAAAGTTGGTACTTTCTTTTCAAGCATAGAATTTTTAAGAACTAGTTTCTCATGGTCATCATGCAATTCATCAAAAGTTCTTGATAATTCTATGACATCAATATCATCACAATCATCATACGAATAAGCAAGGGAACATATCTCATCATATCTGATTGCCATAAAGCAAAACATGGTTGCTACTTCTCTTGGCTCGTCATCATCAGAGTCTTTGGATTCAAACTCATCTCAAGTAGCTTGAAAGGCCTTTTTGAATTCTTTCTTCTTTATGTTGTTCTTGTTTGCTTCCTTTTTAAGAGGACAATCTGATCTTATATGACCATGTTTTTTACAATCATAGCATATTACCTTTTCTTTCTTTGATTTTTCATTTTGGTCTTTTCTTCTTCTAGTTCATTTGCTTCGATTGAACTTCTGGTGGGACTTCTTGTATTTATTTGCAAGCACAGCCATTCTTCTAAGTCCTACAGGTTTAGGCCTTCATTTTCATCTTACTTCATCATCCTCATCTGCAAGAGTGGAAGCTTTTAAAGCAATTCGTTTCTTTTTATTGTCTTCCTCTTCTTAATTTTGCGTCCTTGTAATTTCGTAGGTCATGAAAGAACCAACCAATTCTTCTAGTAGTAAATTTAACAAGTCCTTAGCTTTTTCTAATGCTGTTCTCTTGACATGCCATGATGGTGGTAATGATTGGAATAATTTCCTCACTAGCTCACTATCGTTAAAAGTCCTACCACGAGACTTCAAACCATTAACAATTTCTGTAAATCTAGTATACATTTCATTGATAGCTTCATACTTTTTCATTATAAACATTTCATAATCATGCAATAGATAATTAATCGTAGTTTCCTTGACTTAGTTTGTGTTTTCATGGACAACCTCTAACGTGCACCATATCTCATCTGCAGATATGCAAATTATTACTCTATTAAATTCATTTCTATCTAATGCACAATATAGAAAATTGATAGCTTTAGCATTCAAAGACAATTTTTGTTTATTTTCATCGGTATATTCTTTAGGTTCTTTAGGAACCAAAACTTTGTTCAATTCTTTCATTGGATTATAAGGACCATTTTGGACAATATCCCAAAGATCATAATTAATAGATTGCATATACATTGACATCCTAGTTTTCTAATAATTGTAGTTAGCTCTATTGAAGAAAATAGGTCTATTAGTTGAGTGACGTTCCCTAATTTGTGAAGATTGAGTTGCCAAGCTCAAGATTGTGAAATCTTTTTCAAAAATAAGTTTGAGCATCCCACTCTTATACCAATTGTTAACCTAAGAATGACTACCCAAGAGGGGATGAATTGGGTTTTAAAAACTTTTTCACAATTATTAGAATTTTCAAATTTAATCAAGCAAGCAAATTAAACACACAATAACGAATGCAACAAATATTAGTGCTTGTGAAATAGAAGGATTAAGGGAAAGAGAATGCAAACACTATTTATAGTGATTTAGTAATATGCCTACATCTACTGTTGTTGAGTAAAGCTTGACTGAATCTCTTCTATTATAATGACCGTCTTTTCAGCATTATCACTTCTTGTATAATACCGGTGACTTGCTCTACCTGAAGCTTACCAAGACCTTTTACAATGTCAATTTTTACAGAGATTAACAAACCAAAAAATTCCCCCAAATTTCTAGGGCTTGGTAACCTATTTCTGAAAAAGGTATGATTGACATTTTTAGGCTCACTCACAAGATAAACTCAAAATATAGATGAATATAATGAATGGCTTGTTTTGGAGAGTGTGAGCAACTCTCAAGAGAAATATAGACTATATAAGCTCAAGAGTGTTTGAAAGATTGAATTCTTATAATGAAAATAATGTAGGAAACTTTGCAATTTACACTCAATGTTTCTTATATAGAACATAATGAATAGAAGGGTACATATAACCTCCAAGAACTTTGAAATAGCTTAAATTATCATTTTTGGATCAAAATAGCCCTGGTACATGGAGCTATAATGGTTAGAAAACTAGTCGTTATAGACTGGTCAGCACGCTAGGAATTGGGTTTGGTAGGCTAGAATTTAAAATTTTCCAAAACAGGCTCCAAACAATTATCTTATAGGCCTGTCGTTGGGGCGACTGCTAGGTCAACCAAGGCCACCGGTAGGTTGGTCTTGTGAGACTGACATGCCACACGAAGCAAGATGCAAAACTTGCTTCTGAAACATTCCCCTTGTAGGCCAAAGTGGGGCTTCCAATAGGCCTATTGGGATGTTCGGTAGGCCAGTTCAAGAGAATCGACAGGCTAACAGAAGGTTGGAAAAATCCAACTTTCTATCCCTTGTAACTGGTAGGAGGACCTGTAATGGTTAGTAGGCCAGTCCTATTGAATAGGGCCTTCCAAGATCTGTTTCTAAAATGCAGTTTTTGTGAAAATTTATTGGAGTGAATTTGTGTGTATTTTAACTGTGATTTTAAGTCTGCATTTTAAATACAAGTATTTTAAAAATAGATTTTAAGCTACTTATTTTTTAGGTTTTAAAACACTAATGTTTGAAACATTAAGAATGCATGTGTGTGTGTAATTTCAGCTTGCATAGACTAATTTGTTTAGAGAAAATTGCTCACTTACATTTGAGAACTTAGAACTAAAACATAAGATTGTATACTTGATGGCTTGTTCTTCATATTTCACATGTGCCATGTCTTGATCGTTCTTGAGATTTGATTTGGCTCCAAATTTTTGTTATGCATTTACACTTAGCAAAACTCAAGAAAATGATTAATCATACCAAAATTTGATTTGTTATTATGAAAACTAATTTAAAAATATCTTTGTGAAACCTTGGGGCCAACAGGCATGTTTTGCCAACCAAGCGAGAAGGCTTGTCTTAATGCTATGAAGTTGTTCATGAACAACAAGATGAAGCCGGATACTCCTACTTGCATCCATGCACTTAATATGATCAACCATCTACATGAAATTGAACTCAATGAAGTAATCATAAATTAGAGAACTCAAATGGGAATGATCTTAAAGAGGCTAAATCCTGCCTTCAAACAATTCGACCAATTACGTCATGAACAATATGCACATGGGGCTCACTCAATTATTGAACGAGCTCTAGAAATATAATCGGTTCAAGGTGCAAGGAGTGGTGAAGTGAATGTTGTTGAAGCTAGTACTTCCAAGAGCAACAAAAGGAACAACAAGAACGTTGGAAAACCCAAGTCCAAGAAGAACAAGAAGAAGCCTAAGAAGGCTGATAAAGAGAAACAGATCGGCTCCAACACTAAGGGCAAAGGAAAGTGCTTTCATTGTGATCAGCCAAGCCATTGGATGAGAAATTGCAAGAAGCATCTCGAGGAGCTGAAGAAAAAGATAAAGCAAGGTAAATGTGATTTACTAGTTTTAGAAATATGATTCTCAAAATAGGTAGTTGACTTGAGAGCAACTAATCATGTTTGTTCTTCTTTGCAAGTCTTAGTTCTTCTCACAAGCTAGCCAATGGGGAGTATATGATAGTCGTGGGCAATGGAGCTAGAGTTTTGGCTAAACCAGTAGGAGAAGTTAGGCTTCTATTTAGGAAGAATTATTTAGTTTTGAATAATATCTATTATATTTCAAGTTTTAGAAGAAATTTGATTTCTATTTCTAGATTAAATGAACAATTATTTAAAGTTTTTTTTTTAATAATGAAATCATTTCTATTTCAAAGAATGGTTTAAAAATATGTTTTGGAAAACTCAATGATGGTTTTAATTTTTTAAAATCTAGTCTTAAACTACTGCTTGACATTGAAATGTTCAAAGTTGCAGAAACTAAGCATAAAAAGCAAAAGATTTCTCATGAAAATAACTATCTGTGGCATCTTAAAGTTAGACATATCTACCTAAACAAGATTGAAAAACATGTAAAGGATGGTCCCTTGAGGAAACTAAGAATTAGTGAACTTTAAGTCTATGAATCTTGTTTGGAAGGTAAAATAATCTAGAAACCTTTCTCAGCTAAAGCTATAAGAGCCAAATAACCTAATGAGTTAATACATACTGATGTATGTGGAGCTTTGAACATCCAAGCAAGAGGTAGATATGAATATTTTGTCACATTTATAGACAATTATTCAAGATATGGTTATTCTTACCTAATGCAAAAGAAATCAGAAACTTTTGGAAAATTCAAGGAATTTTTAGCATAAGCTAACAAGCAACTAGGAAAGCAAATAAAAGTGCTTCGATTGGATCGAGGTGGTGAGACTGAGAGATGCACTTGCAAGTCTTTGAAAGACTGAGAGTACTTTGTAGAAATACCCTCATATAGACGTGAAAGAGAGAGAAAGAAAGAGAAGAAGCATTCTTCCATTCTCAATACTACTTTGGTCATGCATTGAAATTAGCGGGAGACTAAACGTTAGTTGAGTGATTTATTTATAAACCATATTCTTCCAATGCCCACCCGTTCATTCATCCTGTATCAAAGACTAGGCAAGGAAGACGGCGGTTTCGTCTCATAGAGTACGTCCTTTGCCATTTGTTTATTTTCGATTCTCTTTTCATCTGGTAAGTAAATTTTTAATATGTTTATTTAAACTTTAAATTAATATAATCCATAGCGAGTTTTATAAAAGTTTTAAGAAAATTTTTGTTATATGCTTTTCGCACAGTAATGTTTCTGCTTTTTTTTTTTTTAATGTGAAAATCGCTTTTCAAAACCAAAACTTGCTTCTAAGACTTTGAAATTTGGAATGTTAGATGTGGTTTACATTAGAAATTGAATTTGTCCCACATTGCCAAATTATTGAGCTGTTAAGGTGTTCATACGTGGATTGGGCACTCTTTTCCTTTGAGCTACTTTGAAGGATGAGTTCCACCTGTAACGACCCGTCCTACGTGGCCATCACTTAACTTAAACATAATCATAAACTTAAACTTACTTACAAATAAGGTAGAGAAATTTGGGTAATTTTTTTTTAAATGGATTCTTACTGTGGAATCCTTAACATGAAACCTTAGAGGAAATAATAACTATTTTTCAAATCTTAATAACAAACGAATTCTTATTGATAAAAAAATTCTTAACATATAACCTCAAAAGACATAATAATCATTTCTCAAAACTTAATTTCGTAAACCTAACATAATAACATAAATTTCTCAAACGTGATAATAACTTAATAATAAGCATTACGTCTTAACATAGTTATAATTTCTATAAGCACGATCCTTTACATAATTCATAACATTAATTTCTTGAAACATAACCATCGAAATTTTCTTGAGCTTTTCTTTTTAAATATAAGAATAATTATTTAGCAAGTATTACTTTAAAGACATTTCTCAATTTAAATAAAACTATTTTCAAGATAATTTTAAATTAAATATTAAAATAAAATCCCATTTAAATGCTCTTTAAAACTTTCTTAGCAATTATTTATATATTTTACTTATAATTTTAACATCTTAAAAATAACATTGTATTCTCTTAAAAGTTAGCCTTTTTAAACTTAACAAAACATAATTTCTTACAACTTAAACTTTTAAGCCTAAGTTACTAATTTCTTAAAGCTTTTCTTTAAAACTTTCATAATAATTTCATAGAAATATATTCATAAAATTCATTTCTTAACATAATGTAAAACTCTCATAATCCTTTGTAATTCCAAATAAACTTATAATTTTCTTTCTTAAAAATTTCGTACATTTGTTTCATTGTCTATTACAATGTTTTTAAACTTTAAAATCCTCTAGACCAAGGTTGCATAATCACAAGCTCGGTTTTTAAAACATAATTACGTAAATTATTTACTTATTCATATGCATATAATTTTCGTAAGGTGTAAGCATACGAAATTTTGTAAAATAAAACATGCATAAATTTGTAAAATAATAATGCAAAAATATTACATTGTGTGAGCGGTATCCATTCCCATCTTCACCATTCGTCCACCGCTCACCACTGCCCATCAAGTGCCGCTGACAGGTTTTTCTTACCTACAGCATGAACATACTTAAATGAGCTTTCGCCCAGCAAGTAGGAAATTAGCCTCGCAAAACATAATTGAAAATCATTTTAATAAAAATATGCATGAGCATTTTATGCTTGCTTATCAACTTGATTGATACTTAATTATTTAAGATGTAACTTATCTTCTTACTTTGGGCTCGAGTGATCGTACAGGTTGCGCACGAGTCTTGGGAAGTTAGGGTTCACGAGGTTCCAACGACACCAAGATCATTCATTTCTTTAACATGGAGCCTCCCCGTGGGTCGGGAGGTTGGTACGACACCCTTAACTTGTCTCATAAGTTTCACTTGTCTTATTGTGTGTATGCAACATGACTTAATACTACATGACATCACAATTTCGTAACTCATGAATCGTAAATCATAATCATACTTAACTTGAAGGTGATTAAACAATATAATTTATATATTGCATACATCACACATTAATCATATCATCATCTTCATCATAGTATTTCACATCATGTCATAACATAACATATCACATCATAACATATAATAGTGTAATAAACCACTGACCATGCATTTTCATAAATTTTATGAAAATATTTAAAATTAATTTATTTTAAAACTATTCATACTGTAGGCGAGATTCCTACTTACTTGGACTTCGAGTTGTGTGGGTCCAGTTGCATCTTGTTGTATCCACAGTCTATGCTACATCTTCAGCAGTGCTCCTCGGACCACTATGGATGGCTAGGAATGATCCATGGAGATTTATTATTGTTGAAAACATCATTCTGGACTCCGTTACTGCAGTTTGAGTAGTCTCGATCTGCGTGCAATTGATACCGGATGATTTTTATCAGAGTTGAATTAGCTTGAGCAGAGATCACCATCGCATTCAAAGCATCAAAACGAGTCAAGAGGTGGTCTCAGATCGTCAATCGGAGGTTGGGAGCTCGAGACTCGAGGTCTGCCGAAGGATGGCCACCCGCGACGGCACATGGGGCGCGTGCGGCGGCTCTGGTGACCTTGAAAAGCTGCAATCTTGGCTCTTGGCAGTCTTGGATATTTTGAGTTCGATGGCAGCCTCAATTTTACACAATTTGGCTCCGATCAACGTGGATTTAGCTCAAAATTCTCGGCTTAACATGGTGGCTTGGGTGGTGGATCTTCGCCGATGTTGGGCCCAAATTGACCTAGGTGTTTCCTTTTTCGTGGCTTTCTGAGCATGTCGGTGGCAGTGGTGCACGACACCGATGCATAGAACGGCGGCCCGAAGCTTCTCACGATGGCGCACAAAGGTAGAGGTCGTTCTCCGTCTTCCCATGAGTGGTTCACGAAATTGGGAGAGGCAACAGCTTCATCGTGGGCCTCTGAGCGTTTTCCCCCAACCAATTTGGGGTTACAAGGTCGGGAATGGTGGCCACGGTGGCCCCCTCGGTGGTTGGTGACGTCGGACTCTGATCTTCGGTGGCCAGTGACGCTACGACAAAATTGATCGAGGCATCTTGCTCGCCTTGATCTTCTAAACATAACGGTGAGGTCAATTAAGCTCAATGATGGTCGGAGCTGCAAGATTGATGAGCTCCACGACGATGCTAAATGGTGGTCTTCGATCTTCGACCATCGGTGATGATTGCAACCAATTGATTTGGGCATTTTGCTCCTCTCAACCATCTGAACATGATCATGCCCTCAATTTGGTTCAACCTTGCCGGCAATGGCGAAGCGCAGCTCACCCACGATGGTTAGCGACGGCTACTTTGGAACTCCGGCATTGGGCTAGGCTACGGCGGAATTGAGCTAGGCATTTTTGTCGCCATGGAGTTCTAAATCGAATGGCGTGGGCGGTGTTGATCACCGTCGATGGCGGTGGCAGAATCGAGGGTGGCATAACGGCGGCAAAAAGCAACTCCGACAAGGCTTCTCTGGCCAAAATCAAGGGCCATCACCTACTGCATTATGTTCTACTCATTGAGCTGATTCTATAGACACCAAAATTGTGTCGATCGGTGGCCGGACGGAGGAGAAATATCACAAGAAAAAAGTCAGTTTTTCTACAACTTTAGCCGGCGAGTGTAAGCTGCTCCGGTGGAGTTGTGGGCAGCTCAGCATGTCGTTCGAACCAGCTCGACGAGAGCTTTCCAATGGTATAGGAGGTGTCAAAAATGGAGGCCGGATTCTTGGACTGAGTTTGAGGAGAGAGAGAGTAGAGAGAGAAAGTAGAGAGAGGGGCTGCTTTGCAATTGGCTGTTTTTTTTTTTTTGGTCATGTATTTATAGACCATTTTGTGGTCTACATAGTCTAAATTGTGTAGTACCGGGTAGATCAAATTTGATCCGTAACTTTAAATTTCTGTAAACATAATTGTACTTTTAAAAACTATAACTTATTTGAACTCTAAAGATAATCACATAAATTTCTAATTTTCTTGTTGTATTATTGTGTTACTAAACTATCCATATCGACATAAAATATGATTTTCATAAATTTATCCATGCTATATGGATTTTGTGACTAAATTCTGAAACAATAAACTTTAATACATTTGTCTTCAAAACCAATGATTAACTATTTTCATAATTATATCCATATATATATATATATATATGTATGCATGTATCCTTAAAAAGATATTATATATACAAACTTTGCTCAATATAATTATTATTTTATTATTTTTTTTACTTTACAATTTAAAACATATACTTTTCATTAAAATTTTCATATTGTAAGCTTCAAATTTCATTATAAAATAATAGTTGTAATTTTGTAAACATTTTGTAAATTAAATTGACTATCTAAAAGTCAATGTAATTTAAATTTCAAACTTAGCACAATCTCGTGCTTTACGGATATAACACGAATTACTTCTCGTAAAGAGCCATTTATGGGTCCACGTCTTAGCAATAAATCAGCATTTGTGGACCTCATCAACGCCTGTTTTCTTCTTTATTATCACTATGATAAATGTTATTATTATTATTGTCCTTACAATTAATAATAATAAACTTTACGTAATTATTAATGTGTATAATAATTAACCATACTCATTCAAAATATTGGAATTCTTGAATTTCCAATGATTCATATAACTTGCTTGAAATTCTTATCTTTATGATCTTCTTAAATTTCGAGATCGATTATAGTAAAACATGTCATAAATCTTGCATACTTAAACTTGGTGCTCACTATTTTTAATTTATGGTATGAAGCTCATGATCACTTTTGATATGGGTTTCTTTTACTGAACTGACATTATATAAGAATTTTTCACATCATCATAGTAAGTTGCAAATTCCACTTTTGCCAAATAACATCATCTTTTTGGCTCATGCATGAAATTAATAAATTATAAACTTTTGGTTTAGCACATTAAATAATTATTTTTAATTGTTTTAATGTACCATCATGACATTACATCATTACATGTTTCATAAATAAAGCACGTAAATTTGTGCATTTACATCATTATTTATTTTTAAGGTCTTACAACTATTAAGACCTTCACATTTGTGTATTAGTAAATGCTAAACTTGTACCTTTTCAAGTATTTAGCTTAGTAATGATGGAAAAATCCTTAATTAATCATACTTATTAATTTCTGGATTTTTCCGGTCATTACACCACCCAAGCTCATTTAACATGGTTTCAAAGCCATGACTTTGGAACGGCCCATTGGAGTGAGGCACTACGTGGGAGAGATAGTGTTAGAAGTCGAATTTATTGTTTGTTGGATATGGTTATGTTTTTTTTAAGGGAACGGTTGCTCAGTTACTCATATTTTCTAATACATATATATATATATATATACATACATACATACACATATATAATTTTCTTTTTGAATAGCTAATAATTATATGCTTACTTTTTTTTTTCTTTTGCCATTTACTCATATAATTACGTATATATAAACATATATATTTCTATCCGAAAACAGATAATATTATAGTTTAAAAACTCATAATATAAAGCATGTGATATTAAGTAGTTAATGGAATCAAAGTTTGGTTATCCCAATACTTTTTCTCCTTTTTCTTTTTTAGTTATTATTATTTTTAGTATTCATTTAGTCTCAGATATTTATTACTACCTTTATATCTTATTGAGCAAAACTTTTAATGTCTATATTTATCAGTTTTTATTATATCGGGTTGCTAATTATACTTTCATTAAAACAAAACTACTAGTACTATATGTAATATTATATGTAGATATATTCAGTAGTACTTGCAAATAGAGTCTTACTTATGGAAGTGTTTTTCTTTTCTTTTTAAGCATCACATATGTGTTGAAGAATTTGTCTATAAGAATTTGTCTATTATGTATGTGGCTGCCATGGTTTTATAGCTATTACCTAAAATGTTATGGAGTGAATTTGGATGGTTACGCATTTTCTGGCTAAAATGGTTACGAGAAAGGTTATGATTTTTCAATTACTTTACCTGATTATTTTTTAAGTCTCTCTTTATGAGAGTTTTATAGTCTCTTTAATGTAAGTTTCAATTATTTTCAAGTCTCTCTTTATGAGAGTTTTATAGTCTCTTCAATGTGAGAGTTTCAATGTTTTATGAATTTTTATATAAAGTTAGTTGTTATAATAACTTTTCAACTAAGTCAACTATATAAGAAATTTTCAAACAAAGGGAAACTATGCTGTTGAAGCTGATATAAGATACATTTTAAATTTTAGATTTTTAAATCTTTTCAATAATATTAGTTTATTCTCATACTTATTAAAAATTATTTCTTGTTCTTAGATTTTGTAATGGCTGTATTATCTTTAAGAAAGTTTGGTCACTATCAGTCTAAATCTCTATTCTATGGAATTTGATGAAGACTTTTTCTTCTTTTTATATTGAGTTTGGGACATTATTGTCAAATGTACCCAGCTTATTATCTTTTTTTCAAGAATTAAGTTTTGTTACTATTTAGGAAATTGAATTTATTTTCCTATATTTGGCTACTTATTGTTTTAACACCACAAGAAAAACTACATTTAACGATATATTATTTAAAACATGTAGTTTTTGAATGTCGTTAAAAAGTACATACAACGACATCTTCAACAAAGATGTCATTAACGACATTTGAGACAATAATTAATGACATAAATATAGATGTCATATTAAAGGTCTCCTTTTAACGATAATAGTTTAGTGCCGTTAAATTATTTAACGACAAGTAGGAGATGTTGTCAAAACCTTAGAGATTCTACGACATCCTTTATAGACGACATTGGTCAAGATATCGTCTATAAGGGGTGTTGTGGAATCTCCAAGGTTTTGACGACATTTTCTACTTGTCGTTAAATAATTTAACGACACTAAACTATTGTCGTTAAAAGGAGACCTTTAATACGGCATCTATATAGATGTCGTTAATTATTGTTTCAAATGTTATTAACGACATGTTTGTTGGAGATGTCGTTGTATGTACTTTTCAACAACATTCAAAAATTACATGTCGTAAATAATATATCGTTAAATGTAGTTTTTCTTGTAGTGTAATAAAGATAATGAGCTTATTTGGTTGAGGAAATCCCCTTATGTAGAAATTGTTATTATATCATATACTTTTTTGATGATAATAACAACTTCTATTCACCAAAAAAAAAAGTTAGCCTAATTTTTTTTCTTGTAAATAAAGTTAGGTTAATTACTTTCCCTTCATAAATTACTTTCCCCTCATAAATGATATGAGAGTTGTAAAATCCAAAGACGGAGGTCTATTTGTTTATTTACGCTTCAACTGATGAAATAAAATGAGATCATGAGGATGAATGATTTTTTTTTTGCTTGAAATATTATTGACGTTAAATAATTATGTTTGATTCTAGTACTAGTACATACATTAGGATCAAGTTTAAAAGTACACAAGGATACATGAAGAAAGGTGGGGGATGGGGCGTTGTGAACATCTGGAGAAAAGTTTAGCCAATATTGAACCCACATCATGAAAGCCCTTTTGAATTCCTATTTATTATTGCATTCCCATTTTAAATTTTTAGGAGCCTTTTCTTTTGTGTGTGCGCATGCGCTGTGGCGTAATGAGTATATTTTCTCAAGCAAGGGCACCCTAAAAAAAGAGCAAATTATACAGTTATACTTTAAACTATTCATTTTTTGTATAATATACTCCAAACTTTTAATCTTAGCATAACAAATCCTAAATTTTCATATTCCACTAAAGAATTCACCTTAAGATTATACTTACATGAGAAGCTTTTCTTTGTTAATTTATTAGGGTACGACATGATTTGAAAGGGGTTAAAAAGCCAGCAAAATTCCTTAGGGTTTGTATGGTTCACTGATTCGAAATAGTATGGTTTAAAACTTTATAATTTAAACTATGAGTTTTAAACCGTGTGGTTTAAACAGTGGTTTTAAACTGAAGTTTAAGATATAAAGGTCAAAATGAGAATAAAATATCATATTAAGTTTAAAACGAGAACTAATATGTGAAAAACTATGATTTATGAACAAAAAATGAGAATAAAAATGTTTTTACTATAGAAAATAGTTTAAATCATATGAAATTGAAGGGGAGGCAAAATTTAAAATTTGAATGTTTTAACTGGTTTAAAACAACCTCCATTAGTTAAACTGGCCTACAAATATTGACTTGAACCACTTCTATGATTTCAACCCCACACCAAATGCCACATTAGTATATTTGGCAGTAAGTATTGATTGCATCGGAAATAATGGACCACATGGCTAAAATTGCCTCCAGACTACTGTCTTTCTCCATACCATATTGCGTTCACATGCAATCACAACGGCCACTGAAAATTTGGCTCTCGTGTATTGCGTTTGTGGGGCTTCTTTTTTTGTTTTGTTTTGTTTTGTTTTTGTTTTTGTTTTGCTTTTTTTTTTTTTTTTCGGTTAATAAGCTTGTATTCAAAAAGCCCAAAACCGCAAGGGAAACAAAGAAGCCAAACCCGGCAACACAACAGGGCAGGGAAAGAAGACTAAAGTAGCCCTTCACCCATTCCTTTACATCAGAAAGAACACCTCTAGGAATAGAAACAACAGATATGTCCCCACACAGATCAGAGGACAGGCACCATTTGGCACTGTTATGAGCCATAAAATTAATGGTCCTCGGAATCCACTTAATGTGGAGGGGCTTCTTGACAGTGCAAAAGGTGGATATATACTTTTTTGACATTAACCTAACGCTGGACTATGAACGGATTCTAGTGAAAAGCTAGTTGTATGAACGGATTCTATTTCTTTTCAGCTGAAAAGTGTGTGAAATTACAAGAAAATGCAATCCAACTCAGATGCCATATTGATAGTGCTAGCAATCATTACAGGGCACATTGAGTTTAGACTATTTTTTGTGTTGGAAAAAATCTGGACGAAAAACTGATTGATGGCGCTGGAAAGTAGGACAGAAAAATAGCAAATTTAAGGCACTAAAATATTTTGTAACGTGTACGTCTGACTTCATGAAATTTCAATGTAGACATGAAATATGGTCTTGATCGTATATTTAGTCGGACAAAAAGATTTAAAAATAACTGTGTTTATAAAATTGAATTCTACTAAAATGGTTAAATATGGTCATGTAGTACTTAACATGGACCAGTCGAATAGTCATTCTGTTTTAAATTGATACCAGTTAAAATTCATTTTTTTCTTAAATTACTCCTCAATGTTATCATACATATTTTCAATAAACAATATTTTTCTATAAAGCCCTATTGCAACTTTACTTATAATATTTAAGGTCTTGTACTGCAAGAAGATTTTGATGCATATCATAGTGTATACAATTCATCTTTATATTTTTCATTTTTACGCTTACATTTGTCCTTAGGGATGTTATACAAAGTTAATTATTTGAGGAACGATATGTATAAAACAAATAAAATAATCACGTGCTTTTAAAAAAATCAAAATTAATTCTTTATTATTATGAGTTATATTATATATAATTCTTCATTTTTAATTTCCATATAAGTTATGTTTATATTTGTTTTATTATGGATATAGTAAGTCAATTATTTGAGTAATAGTTATAAATAAAGTAAAATAATAATTAAACTTAAAAATCATTTTAGAACATATTTTAATCTTTTTATCCAGTAGTTCTTATTCCCTTATATTTCAATAGCAAACTAAACATAATTTTCAATATTATTTCTGATGTTCAATGAAACAAAGAGAATAGGAATGATTTAAAAATACGTGTAATTATTTACAAGGCAAACGATGCTCTTAATTTCGTGCCAGTGCGATGTATACTAGTTGTATACACTCACATATTACATATTTTTTTTAATATTTATATTTTTATACAAAAATTACCTTGCGTACTTTAGATCTTTTTGGTTAGGATTTTCAGTTTTTTAACTTCAAAACACAAACATTATAATCTCTTTGACATTTTATCGTTCAATTCAACGTATATTCAGGTGAATTGGGGAGAAAATAATATGGAGATCGATGTAAGTAGCTATTACTTTGCTCTTATTTTCCAAAACGAAATTCTGGCATCTTGTTTTCTTGTTTAGATCTTATATTGCCTCTTGTCAATTAAAAACAGTATGAAGTTAAACATTTTTTTCCCTTGGTCTTTTAATAATAAGTTATAATGTATATACATGTACGTATATTTAAATATGTCACATGTAGAAAAAAAAGGTCAAGTTTTGAAGTGTGGACAAAAGGAAGAAAGATCTTTATCCGGAGGCTGGTGCGCCTAATGACGCACACCAATATATATATATATATCTTTTTTCTTTTTCTTTACAGAAACTTATATATTTAATAGATAACTTGCCAAGATTTTTTATGGACTATCGCGATGGACCAATTTGTAAGCTAAAGATATTAAGAAAAATAAATTTTCTTGCCGCATAAAAAGACAAAGGCCATGGGAATAAATTTTAGTTGACAATGAAAACACTTCGTCTTCATGAAGCCAAATGTTAATATTGTCAGTTAATTAAAGTGAGTCAATTTAATATTGGAATCTTATACTTTTCCCATGCTACGAACAACAACATAGAGACATACTTTCCCTAAAAAAAAAAAACAAAAAAACAAAAAAAAAGCATAGGGACATACTTCTCTAGTGGTTCCACATCCCAATAAGTAAGTAGATATCTCTACATCTTCATATCATTCTCCTGCCTATATATACGTAGATACCATATCAGAAGTTGATGAATTATCAGACAACAGGCAAAGGAGAAAATGGCGAGTATTCCCAAGCCAGTCAGTAATAAGCAACAAAAGGGTGAATGGTCAACGGGTCTCTGTGGCTGCTTCGAAGATTATACTGTTTGTGAGTTCCCTACATAATTTAATTAATTAATTATGTATTTATTTATTTATGTTTTCCTTCTATTTATTTTTTCTTTCTACTAAATGAAATTTTGAGATGTGTACGACCAAGACTTCACCGCTGAATTTTGTTTTGAAGAATAAGTGAGTTTAGGATATCCCAATTCGGTTGTTGCCCTAATAGAACACCTCTCATCTCAAGTCGTTTAGGTAATATTATTAAAAGGAAAAACAAAAAAAAAAAAAGAGTGCCAAAGTTCAAAAAGAAACCAAAGTACAAGCCTAAGGCAACTGAATAAAAATTCAGAAACAAATCTACAAAGCAACAAAAAGCAATTTGATGATAAACAAGCCAGCAAAAAGATAAGCCAAAAGTACGTCTTCTTTAGTTTTATATTAGACCTCTTTAAAAACCTTAAAAGTAAATTCTAATGAGGAAAAGATTAAAACAGAAATCACCAAGAGATCCCTCGGGCGAATCTTTATTTTGGAGATCTAAAATTTGGAATGCCCGCTATAACCTTTTCAACAAGATTAGCACAAGATTAAGGAACATTATTAATAAACCACCAAAATGTTGTCTTCAAAACTTCAATCTTATGTCCAATTACAGAAAAAATTGCTAACTAATCACCTTTTATTTATTTATATTTGTCTGTGTACTTGCCGAAGTAATACAAAAAATCCTTAAGTTAAGTCCCAAACGAATAACAATCTTTCTCTGAATTCACCTTTTTTCTTTTTTCTTTTTTCTTTTTCACAGGTCTTCTGACATGTTTTTGTCCTTGTATTACTGCTGGGCGAATTGTGGAGATTGTAGACAGAGGACAAACCAGTAAGTAACTTCCTATCCCCTTCATCAAGCATAAAATTAAGTAGGCACAAAAATAGATTTGTTTAAGTGAACTTTACAAAATGATGAAAACTGAGGAGTATTGATATTGTTTTAGTTAATTTCACGGCATGATATATTAACTTGTGTACATATATATGATCTATATATTGCAGGTTGTGGTGCAAGTGGAGTACTTTATGCATTGCTTGGTTGTTATATATGGAAACGGAGTTTATGCTTGTATTCTTGCTCCTACAGGACCAAACTGAGAAGCCAATATCTGCTGAAGGAATCCCCTTTACCTGATTGCTGTGTTCATCTTTTCTGCCACGAATGTGCCTTGTGCCAAGAGTACCGTGAGCTCCAAAACCATGGATTCAATATGGCCGCCGGTAAATCTCCTTCTTATATTCCAGAACCTTGTCTTGTTTATCTCGTTTTATTGTTATATGATAGTGTATGATTGATCAACACAATTACACAATGAAACATGTGTAGGTTGGCATGGAAATGTAGAGACGCAGCCTCCGGTTGTCCAGGGTGGCATGAACCGATGATCTAGAGAACAATCAGCCATATTGGCTGGTTAAAACATTAGAGAAGTGTGTTCTGCTTCAGTGTCTATTCTTGTACTTTCCATTTGTAATTTGGCACGTGTAATAAGTACGTACACTTACGAGTTTTTCCGTTGTACGTGTGAAACTTTTCTGGTGTGGCTTTGTTTAAAACTGCGAGTGTTAATGGTGTGTGTTTGAATATTTTAATTATTGTTTGATATTTTGTATCAAGGATATGCTGTTTGAAGATTAACCCGAAGTGTCTTTTCATTCTTCTAGAAACCTCTCTCTCTGTCTCTCTCTCTCTCCGCATTTTCTTACTGCGTTTGTAAAAGATGACCTTAAATTCTATATAATATATAAATGCTTGATTTATATCTCTCTTTTTTCCCCCTCAACTTCTTCCGGTGCTATTATCTTGCAGTGAATTTGCTTGTATTATATCTTTGATAAACTCCACCAACTGATCTCTACTATTTGGATCAACACAAACACACTTGCAAGCTTTCTTCAGCATAAATGAGAATTAAATCCAGACAGATTAAGCATCATGCACAACAACAATAGAGAATGTGCACTATCTTCTTTGAAGCTTAGGATTTTTTTTTTTTTTTTTGAAATGATTGAATCCTTAAGAGGTCCAACGCTTAGGATTAATGATCTCAATTCTCAAACATCGCCAGTTTTAAATCCTTAGAAGCACCAAAACAAAAATGTCACTGTTCACCTTGAGAAAGTCGATCAACTATGAAACCTACTCGGATCTAAGGTGATGGCAGAATAGCACAAAAATGGTTGTCAAAGTGTGATAACACTTTTGTGATTTTGAAGCAGATTAAATTTATTAAATTTAACTACGCATGTTTAGCCTGTTACCAGGTAAGTAATATAAAAGATCACTTCCCATACTGAAATTTGGTAAACAAGTTCTAGCTCTAGCATCTGTTCCCTTATCATTGATTGAACTATACGGACGTTTTTACGAAGTGGCGCTTGAAAACAGACTCAACTATAATGGAATTTTTTTAACAAATAACTCTGTTTTTATTAGATGTTTCCTTCCCAAAATTATCCTTATTTCTTATTCTCTATCTTTTATTCAAGGGAATGAACGAAATAATAGATTTTTAAAACTTTTTAAAGTAAATAGTAGTTTTTGAAAATATTTATAGCGATAAAAAAAAATTTACTGTTAATTTTTTTTACTCAGAATAAACAGACAAGTAAAAAAAATTACCCAGTAAATTTTCTTTTTACTGCTTTTACTATAAATATTTTCAAAACATGTTATTTATTTCAATAAGTTTTAGAAAGGTGCCATTTATCATTGTTTCCTTTTTTTTATATACATTAAGGGTTCAAGTTCAAGAGTTGGTATATATGTGACATTGTTACGAGACTATCGTCAAAGAGATATCGTCCAAAAATATGATCTTAACATATATGTTGCGTAATTTAGATACAAAATGTTGAACTTAAACTCAACTGCTCTTTGTTTTTGCTCCATTTTTTAGTTACTAGCATAATTAGACAACAGCTGAGATTAAAAACAATGTAATCTAAAAAATTAGAGTGTACAATAGAAATATATTATCTATTCCTATGATATTATAATTCTGCTACTCTCAAAACTGTAGGTTTCAGTATAGTATGTAATGTATTTTTTAAATTTGGTTCCACTATTTTATTAGTAGCGGGTTAAGATTGTCCATTATCTTAACATTTATGACGCGAATAGAGCATTGCCATGCGAACCTAGAAGACATCACCCTAGGTTTAAACATTTTCCATTGTTTAGAGATGGTTTTTATTTACAAATCTATTCCTTTGTCCAAAGTATTGCATTGTGGAAAAAAATGCAATCTGGTGTCTCCTAAATTCACCGGTCCAACCTGATGTTCCTACAAAGGTACAGCTTATCGATGTATTCGACAACCAGAAGCGATGCACTAATGTACCTTTTCATTTTCTTCTCGCACGAGTGATCTGCAAAATAATAAGCAACAAAACAGCAAGGTTTTAGGTTTGCAATAGCCAACATCTCTCATGCAAAGCAGAATCTAAAAAATGAAGGATGTAATTTCAGTCGGCTGCAGCTTATGCAGAACAATTAAAGTGTCCCACACGGACCGGCATTGAACTACGATGTATAGTGATTAAGAGTTGAATTAAATAAAGTAATTCTGTAGCAACAAAGCCACGGCGTCTTTTGTCAAGAGAGAATCTTCACTAATCTAACCACCTACTGTTCCTCAAATGGACAAGATGCCATATGTTTGTTGCCAAATATGATTTTACTATTTCTAAAGATATATATCATGGTTTCCTTGTGAAGGTGTTGACCCCAGCTTCTAAGGCAAGCTTTAAACAGCTCAAGCTAAAATTCTGAGACCAACAGTTCAAAAAAGGTTAAAATAACAGAATTCTAGTTATAGATTGATTTTAACTCACTGGTCTCATTGAGCTTAAGCAGAAGTTGTTGTCGTGTGGGCAGAGTATACATTCCGGCAGCAACTGCTGTCCTTACAGACCATGAGTGGTATGGTGCACAAACCCGAGCATATGCCATTGAGGCAGCATCCTTTAAAGAATAATCACTGGAGGATCAATTGAAAAATTGGATGTCATTTTCAAAGAGCAAAGAAATAAAAAAATTCAGAAGCTATCTCAATCTAATATTTTCTCCAATAGAAACTAGCTGGACATCTCTTTGTTTAACAAACTTGCCCCAAAGATGACCGTGGGTGATCAGTTACCGAAAATGCATTGATATTAGTTGGTTTATATAATTTTTGGTGTATCTTCTCATGATTGCAAATATATTTGTTATTTTGATTAAGGGAGAAAATTCAATGATAAAGAGGTAGACCATACTCAGTAGACAAGAATTGCTCGAACAAAGCTCTGATGAGGTCAAGACCTGCCTAACTCGTCGCAAATTACACGAATTGCTTCCTTGTGTTTTTATCGTCCTAGTATGTTTTGTAAAGTGCCATATGTCTTGGATGCTTCAAAAAGATTATGTACCTGAATGAATTTGCTGCATTATTAGATGGTGAAAGACTAATTGGTTGTCATGCAGTTGAGAAAATCTCTTCATCAGAATTATAAGAGAAACAAAGAATTCAATTCATAAAGAAAATTACCGTTAACACTACCAAAAAAAAAGAAAGTCTCGATTTTTAAATCTTTGGCTAGCATGAAAAATAATGAGAAAAATATGATTACTCCAAATTTTTTTTTTTTCCAATTTTACATGAACAAACTTCGCTACAAGCTATTTTTATTAGCCTGTGTAGTGTGTCAAAGAATTGCTTTTTTTTTTTTTTTCCAAACTGAAAGTTTGTATAATATATAAGGCCTATCTTATTATAAATGAATAACTGATCTCAACAACATATCATCAAACCACATAAGAGGACAGATATCAGATAAAATAAATTTGATCAACAAGAATCTGTACAACGTTATAGGCAAAATGGACAGATACCATGTCCTTCATCTTCTGTCCCAATCTCCATACTGGCAAATAATTAATTTCGAGTTAATCTTATTTTTAGTTACCAAGTTATACGCAAAATGTCATCTTTGACCTCTAAAACATCCCAGAACAAGTCCTAATCTATTAATTTTTCTCCAATGAGTCATTCCGTCCATCTAACTAAAAAATATCGATATAAAAGGACACAAAAAGGCCATGAGTTATTTGGTGGGAGTAATTTTTATTTTACATGACACGACTGCAAAGAAACATATCATAAAATATTTATCTATAATTCGGGATTAAAAATGTGTTTCAACCCTTTTAGTATGTAACAAATCAAAATTTTTTTGTGTAATAAAGGGCACATTTTGGCACAAAAGCATGCATATTACCAAACACAAGTCATCTAAAAAAAATTAAAAAGCATCCCCAAAAAAAAAAGGCTCAAATCAAATGCTTTAAACGGGAAATAAAGAATTTAAATGGTTAAGGAGTTAGTCTAGAGGTAATTTGACGTCCGCTCTATCACGAGATGAAGAGTTGAATTCCCGCCCTCAAATTTGAAATACAAAGGGAAATAGAGAATTAAAAAGAGAAAAGAACCTTGGAGACGAACTCCAACTCAGCGAACTTGAAAGCGAGGCCAAGGCAACCAAAGAGAATGGAAATCGGAGAGTAAGCGTCGCAGAACGTATCCAGTCGGAGCTGATATTGTTCCGCTCCATTGATTTCATGCAAGTTTATCAGCTTTGCCAATTCCTCAAAGGCCTCGGCTATGGCGGACAAAGGAGTGGAGGCCGTGGCCCGGGCCGTAGCGTCGTCGAAATTTAACCTTTTCTCGGCCATACAACCGTTGATGGCTGATCCGCTTAGAATCATTAAGCGAATCAAATATCCTTGCTTCACAAATGATCAAAAGAACTCCAAAAAATATTCGATTTCGAGAAGAAGAGAATATGTTCCTAATTGAAAAAGATGAAGAAAAGGAGATGGGAATGGTTTTGAAACATTGGAATCGGATGCAGAAGAAAGTTCTCGGTGGGTGTTCTTTCTTTTGGTTGGAAAAGAGAGAGAGAGAATCGTAAGGTGATGGGAACTTTTTGGAAAGTTTTTTGAGTCCTATGGACGCGGTGCGAGTGAGAAATTTGAATTTTTCTCGTTTTATATTAATACCTTGACTCTCAGTCAGATTCGAAGCAGGGAGAAAAAGTCCACGTCGACTCGAGTTAGGCTCCGCGCCACCTGCGAGTATGTTGGGCCTTATTTTCCATTTCTAATGAGGCCTATGAGACTCAGGAAATTAGGCTTGTGTCATCTCTTCAACGTTACTAATGTTTTGTGCTATCTTTTTAAACTTTTGATCACATTATTTTTGACATATCTAAATTATCTTTATAAAAAATCTCACCACTTAATTTTTTCTCTCTCTTCTCTTACTCTATGCTTCACACGTGTCTCTTTCTCTCTCCTCTTTCTCTTTTTATTTTCTAAAAGTGGATGGTTCAAATTTTTTTTTTTACAAAATTGGTAGGAATCAAAAGTGGTACTACATAACTGATATTTATCAAAAGTGGTATGACTCTCATCAATTAACACTTAACAAAAGGGGTATTCTCGTCAATTGAATTTTTTATTTACATCACAAAATACGAAAAATTTTTATGCCACAAACTTAGTAGGATATGTTTCGTATTCTATCAAGATATTTTATATCCCATCAAGATATTTTTTTCATATTATATCGGTATATTTTTCGTTTCCTACTGAGATTTTGTGTGTCCAATTGAGATATTTTTTTCTTAGCTCTCTCTCTCCCTCCCTCCCTCGCTCATTGTTGGCTAGTCTCCTGTTTACAGGCAACGTTATCAGACATCGCAGGCACGGGCAGCCAGTAAATACCACTAAAACCAGGAAAAAAAGAAAAAAAAAAAAAAACAAAGAAAAGAGAACTAACAGCACGACAACCAACAAAATCAATAAACACCTCTGCCCACTGCTAGTGACCACAACCGTCGCGATCGTAGCATCATCGGAGGCAATTAATCTGTCGAGATCTACATCCACCGTCCTCGAACCGATCCCTGTTGCTTTACTTGCCCGTCGCCATTATTGTGGAAAATCATGTTGTGGAAGGTGCCAATCAACCAACAACATCGTTGTTAAGGGAGATCAACAAAGGTCCAAATTCCCGTTGCTTCGTTTGCTCGTTGCTATCGCCATGGAAGATCACACTGTGGTGCCAATCGACTAATAACGTCATCGTTGAGGGAAATTGCCAAAGCTCGGTCGAACTTCTGCCATGGTGGGTCTTGCGTACTGAGAGAAAGAGAGAGAAGATATGAAGAAGAAGAAGAAGATAGAAAATATAAAAGAGGAGAATCGAAGAAGAGAGAGAAAAAAAGAGGAAATAAATAAGTTATTTATCTAATTTTTTTTTTAAGAGATCAAAATCTATAACATAAGTTTTTTTAAGTTTTACTTTTTGTGACATAAATAATCATATTAGGTTAAAAGATGGTATAATGTGTAATTTTCTTTTAACAAAAATTACATAAAATAATATTTTTTTAATATTAATAGAAGTAAACAACATAATTTAAAACAAGAAAAAAATAACATATCTTAAAAATTATTAAAATTTTTATCTATAATTTTCCCATTTTAATTACCTTACCTTTTATTCTTTTTTCTTATTGGATCCGATTTATCTAAAATATCTACTCTCTCCTCCCACTGATGTCACGTGTCGCCTACTGCTGGCGCTTGTTATCCAAACCAACCTTTCCACCTTGCTTAGAATCCGACGATCTATAACCTCGCTGACGGTTTGACAAAACTGGACGATAATAGACTCTGTTGAAGCCCATAAGTTCATGACGATGATGGAGCTTCGTTTCTTCTCGTGAGCTAGCCTTCACTATTTTGGCCTCACGACATCATTGTGGGAATATGCTAAGAGAGAGAGAGAGAGATAGTAAGAGATGTCACCTCTAGCCTCATAACACGTCATGAGGAAGTTGTTGTCACCATCTCACCATGAACTTGTCGCCACCTCTCCATGTCGTCATCGTTGGAGAGAAAGGAAGGGAAGGAATAGATGGATTTTCTAATTTGGGGCTTTAGAGTCATTTAAGTTGGGAGCTGTAAGGTTTCAATTTTGGAGTATTTTAGGTAATTTAAGTGTATAAGAAATCTGATTTTATTACATTATGCTATTTACTATCTTTCTCAAAATAATATGCTATTAATTTTTATTGCTCTTCTAAAAGTGTTATTTCTCTCTTTCTCCCTATAGGCCAATGAGACATACATCTTTTATTTTTTTTTAACGGAATTTTCTTTGATGAAAGCTTTCGAAACTTACTTTTTAAAATGCCATACATGTTTGAAATTTATTATGACATTAAAAAATTACTCTAATATATGAGAGAGAAATAGGAAGAGAGAGTGTTAGGGTTTGTCTATTTTAATTGGTTGAGAAAAAAGATTTAAACAAGTAATACTAATTAGTTAAAAAAATAATATAAGTGGTAGTTTGGCACAACTATTTTTTATGTGTCGTATGAAGAGCCACATTTTTTAACAGTGTGGCATAACATGTAATTTTTTTTTTAAAGAAAGTGAATTGGAGGTAAATCTTATAGTCAAGTTAAAATATAACAAGAATTTTAAAATATTTTATAAATAGCAAATTTAAATCATTAATATAATTACTGCATAACATGAAATAAACGAAAATAACTATAATAATTACTACATATTATTTTTTAAAATATTAAAAAACCTGATATATTTCATTTCCACTTTTGTATTTCAATTATACATAAGTTTAAGAAATCTCGTCCTCAACCCCTCTCTTTAATTTTACGCCCCCTTAGCTCTTCTCTTTCTAAGTTTACTTGCTCTTAATTTAACCTTAAAGTCCCAGAGCAGTGTTGGGCATTACTACAATGTAATGAGAACTCTCCCAATCAATCCATATGGTGCCTTCCAAGACTTAGAACTATAGAGTTAAATGTTAATGCACTTGTGCTGGGCAAATATACAAGCTTTCGCCGCGGCGGAATAGAAATTTTATTCGTATGAAACCAAAGAAAAAAAAAATTAGAGATAGTTTTTTAATGAATCCTTACATAATTATACACTTTAACTGTTTCGTGGGATACAGTTATAGATTTTCTTGTTAAATGAGGCTAAAAGAATACATTTTAAGTATTTAGTAACGGCACTATTATAATTTTTCTTGCAAAATAGAGACATCTAAAATTTCTAAAATATTTTGTAGTCAAAATTTTAAATTCCAAAAATTGAGCCGGGGGAGAGGGAGTTATATCTAAAATTGAACGTGGCTTTGGCATGGGCTTGGCAGTTGTAGCGAAGGAATCGGATGGAACCGACAACTTACTACACACTTTGAAGAGTGACTCGGAGTAGTCGGATCAGTGGTTAGTGCAACAACCCTAATGTTAATTACTTGTGCAATGTCTACTTCCTAGCTTTTCTTTAGCTTTTCTTTTCTGTTTCCTTTGAATTGGCTATGGCCACCCCTGATTTATTCAAGAGAAAATTACATGTCACATTTTTTAAAAGTTGTGTTTATTTATGTCATATTATTATTTATATTATATGTTAAGTTGTAACACAAATGAACATTTGTGTTATTTGCAAAAAATAAAATTTTAAAAACTGCATTTATGAAAGTTTCCCTTTGTTCAATGGAAATGTGCCCAGGACGGTTCGAACAGGCATAGCAAATATAAAAGCCGAGTTACATGTTCTTCTATCAAAGTGATCTATCATGATCGACTGATATAATGCCAGCAATATTAGATACCTGATGGGCTCACTCGTTCAAAAGGTTTGAATCAAAAAGTAGGTTTAAATTAGTGTCTAGTAAATCTTTTTAAGGTTTGATTCGAATTATTAATTTAATGTTTTAAATAAAAAAAAACCTCAAAAATTTTAGTTTAACCATTCTTGTTTTCAATATTTTAAATCACAAGATAAATTACACTTTTTAAACAATAAAAGTTCAAACCAATGAACCAATAAATAAATCCTAATGTTGGAAAACCACTTTTGCCACCAATAAGTATATAAATTTCTCAAGTTTCTCATGTGTGGAAATAATCACAAAAAATACTTTTTAAAGTTTGAGGTGTTGAGCAAAAATGTAATATTTGATTTTTTTTTTTTTCATTTTAAACAACATAACTTCACTTATGCTATAATTTAAAAGCGTAGAAGTTTATTATTTTTACTTCGATTCGCTTTAGATTATAAGAATAATCTCTTAATTATTATCCTTTGGTGCAAGAGAAAACCTTTTGATTTCAGTTATGACAATATAAAATTTTCTCGTATCATTTTAAGAGAATTTTGGGTTTGTTTGATTTTATGGTTGCATTTGGGAAAGATTTTAACCAAGTTGACTATATATCCCAATAGCGGATCAAGCCAACAGTAGATCTTAGAGATTTTTTTATTTAAGGAATTTTGAAGTATAACCTATGTTGGAATTTTAGAAACCTGAGATAAATTACCTCTTCTAAAATTTGTCAAAGATTTAATGTAACTTGTGATTTGAGAATTAAGTTTTGTAACTGTACGTGGTCTTCGTGGAAGTTGTCTATGTATCTTTTAAAAGCAATCAAGCCAAACGTAGTTCCAATTGTTTTGTGAATTTTTGGTATTTTGAGGTGAATGACCTCTTTGTGTTTTTCAGCCATATTCTGGATTCAATTTGAATTTAGACGATTTTTGGGTGAAAGACTTCATTTTGCATACTTCAGAACTTTCTCTTATTTGTTTTGTACTTGGAACCATACCTAATTTAATGAAATGATATTTCTTTTGTATTTCAATTCATTTATCTTTTTTTTTTTAATTTAAAGTTTACTTGAGACTTAATGCCCAAGGTGTTCTGTTGAATTTTCATAGGTCGACTACAAATAGCATATCTTTGTTACAACCAAATTTCATTATTGCATTTCTCTTTCATCATTTTCAACTTTTGAATTTTATAGATGTTGTATAGGCTTTTAGGAGTCACCCATTGTGTATTTTTTTTTTTTAGGCAATTCACACAATATCATTGTTTAGACCCAAATTTTACTTATACCATAAAATGTAAAAGGTTTTTATGCCATGAATTTGGTTCATATCCCTCCAAGCCATTTCTTGTGTCCCTTTATGATATGTCTTGTGTCCTTATAGAATAGTTTTTTATGTCCTTTTGAGACACGTCGCATGCCCTTTAAGGACATGTTGTGTATTCCTTTGGGCCATTTTTTGTGCTCGATCACGTATCCTTTTGGGACATGTTTTTCATATTCCTCTAGGACACATTCTACCGAGATATTTTTTGTGTCCCTCTAGGGACTTGTTGCATGTTCCTTTGGGATATTTTAAGTTTTACTCTGGGATATGTCTCGATGGCACATTTTTTCCTCTCTTTTTCTCTATTCCTCTCTCTTTTTCTCTCTTGTCACTGGCAGCTAAAAAAACAAAAAAAGGGAGAAAAAAATAACAAAAATTAGCACAACCACAACAACAACTGCAGCAACAACAACTCCAACGACGAACTTCAATCAACAACTACGACAGTGGCAAAGTTAGACTAGGACCAGGACATTGCGATTTTTCTTTGTCACCGTCAGGGGTCCGTCATGAGCGACTCGAATCGAACGAGATTGGATGTGAGCGGCTTAGATTGGATGAGATTTAATATCGCAATGTCCCAAATCTTCTCCGTCACCATCAAGGCTCCATCTTCTTCACTTCTTCGTCTTTAGATTTGGACAAACGCAAGCAGATCGAACTTGGATGAGATCGGAGATGGTGATGTAAGGCTTGAACAGGGATGGTGAATGTGATACTTGTTAGACTAGGTGCCCTAAGAATTAATTGATATAATAGTTTTTGGAGATATTTAATTAATAAAGAGTTTATTATTTATTTTTATATATCAAATGTTGTCCTCTTTATATTTATTTATGTTGAATGTATGATAAGCAAATAAAAATTTGAGACTGTCAGTCTAAACCTTAAAGATCGTGCATGTGATGGACAATTATGCGAAAGACATAAAGCTTACAGTTGATGGTTTAAATGATAAGGTCCGCAATTGATCGAATAAAGTTAGGCACTTTATTCATGTTAAGATTGTTATGTTATTTACGCACCTAACGAGAGATGACTTGTTTTGGTCATTGAAGTTGGACTCTATGAATAGAAACATTGGTATGTTGTCATTGGTGACAATATATTGGATCCAGACTAAAGTTGAATTGATTTGATTAATAATTTCATTTGTATAAATTAGTACACTTTAGACAATTATATGTGTTGCATTTTAATCCTGAAATGAATCAATAAGTCCATATTCTTAACTTTGTCTTTTGATGTACTAAAGAGTGACATCTTGAATTTGATAAAGGTATGCATATCGGTACATAGTAGAGTTAATGATATTCTCTTATATGTATTATCTTGTAAATGGAAACTAGAGTACTCAACCATTTAAATATATATGTGTAACCGATTGGTATACTATTTGTATTAGTTATAAACAGTAAGTATTCCAATAGTGAGATAATAAAACATAATATAAATATAATTGAGAAGGCAATGTAGAATTTATCCTTAAGCTGATTATGAATATCCAATAGGGAGGTTATACATTATGTTATACTATGGACTATAAACTTACTAGAGTTTCATAATTTACATATAGTTCAAGACTATAGCTCAAAGCATTTAGTGAAATAGTTTAGAGTTGATAATTACAAAATATACGTGTTGGGGATATGCGATTTTATATTTATGGAACCTTAATCTATATATGTCCATATGGTCCTCATTGTTAGCTCATAATATTTCTTGTAATGATATGACGTGTTTTTCCTTTAGATTAGTAACTTATGTTATTTGTTAGATTGGCTAAAATTTTATTGATTGGATTTAATAATTCATGTTAGTTTATTGGTTGAATTAATTCAAAATAAAAAGTTAAATTATTTGATATAGATTTTATTTGATATGGGATTATCCATTTAGAATTGTTTTAATCAGATTACTTTTACAATCGAGTTATTTGAATTAAAATTGAAGTTCTATAATAGATATCTAGGTCAAATAAGGTATGATTTATACATTAGGTTCAGTTTGAATTAATAGGATGAGTCTTAGGACCTAAAAACACATCGTGGAAGTGCTGCCACGATAGTCGGGTCAACCGGACCTAGTATAGGCTGGTCGATCTGACCCGCCACATTAGCAATCAATGTGCTTTATGCGTTTTACTCTAAATGCTAATCCAAAATTGAATTTTGAAGTCGAATTTGATAAAGACTAGTGCCAATCCGACCTCTATATAAAGGGAACAATTTTCTATTGTTTCTTAAATCATTTGAGAAATTTAGATAAGAGTATTTTTCTAGGAACATTCTAAAACTCCCGTGCAGCTATTGTTCAATATCCTAGACCTTAGCTCTTAGTTTTCTTAAGTGATTGGAAGGAGAGGTCACTTGAGAAAAGATTAAACGATGTGCGACCACCTGCACTCCAATCGTAGAAAAAAAAAATAGCAAGGAAGTCTAGCTGATTGAGACTCTTCCGGTAGTTTTCTCTTGAAGCAGTTCTTACAGTTTTTAGGTCTACTAAGAGGCACGAAAGATCTTCTATTAATTTATATACATAGCACGTCTAACTTATTTTTTAGAAAAATGTTTAAATAAGAATTTATAAAATCTGTTGCATATTTGTTTTCTAACAATTGGTATCAAAGGAATGGTTTTACGGAGTTTTTATAGGTCTATGATCATACTATGTATATAAATTATGTGATCTTAAAATACTCTAGGGTTTCTATATTATTATATGTTGCCATAAGATTATATAGTGAATATTTATTAATTAATTATTGTTAATTAAATTTCTATTTTAATTAATTGATTTTGCCAATCATAGTTCCTTAGATATTGAATGTGTATCTAGGTTTTTTCTGTAATTAGATGGTGGTCTATTATCACCATCTAGGATTTATTTTTTTTGGTTTGTAAAATTATATTAAATTAATTATTGGAAGAAAAGAGGGACCTAGAAATGGAATTAATTGCTAGGTGATTTATTTTTGTTTTTATAAATTCTTCATAAGTTTTTTTTTTTAAATTGTTATTAAAATTAAAAACTTGAAAAAATGAGAAAAATAGTTTTCAGATTAGAGTTCTATGATAGGCCGATCGACTGCCCACTGGGTGGTTAGGTCGATCAGGCTTGGCTTCATAGTCGGTCTGTCAAAGCAGAACTAGTTGACCGCCCTTGTTATGGGTGGTTGAACGACTAGGTGTCAAAGGGTATTTTTTGTTATTTCTCAATAGTTTTCTTTTATGAGACAATTTGAGAAAAACAAGCAAAAGTTTTATAATAACCAGAGAATAATTTTTAAATATTCGAGATTGAAATTAAAGATGGATGCCACATAAAAAGGATACAATAAAAAGATACAAGATAAAAATGGATACATTATTTTGATTAAATTTTGTAATCTTTGTTTTTTTGTCTTGGGTGGAACCATAATAATATTTATTTATTATCTTGCTTGTAGCTTCGCTTGTTGCGTTGCTTGCTTGCTTTATAATATGTTTTGCCATATATGTTGATAACATGTCATGTGAAATAAGGAGTGTCATTCATTAAAAATTATTCATGCATGTTAATATAAAACCTTGATTTCTAAAATATTGAGTGGGAGAAGGTTTTCGAAAAGATGACCTAAAGCCTCCATTGTTGGTCCATAGGTAACATAAATATATCTTGTATTGGGTTGAACTTCCAAAAGGATAATTAGCTTTAGCATGTTTTATCGTTGTTCACCTCTAGGTGTCGATTACAAATCATGGATAAAGTAGTTGAAATGATTACTAAACACTGAAATTAATTTTATTATTAACCTTTTTTAAGAGCTCTACTAATAAAATTAATGGCTAAAGAAAGCGATTATTAGTATATGCTAGAGCAAACTAGTTTTTTATGGTATATATTGATTAAAGGGGATCTATGTTTCTAATTGAATTTGGCAAGTCTCCTCTAGGAGGTTTGTTAAATTCTAGTTAGAAATTATTGTTGTAAGGTTGCGATTTTTTCAAGGTTTTGACACAAAAACATATTGTATGCTTACTGGTTTATGTTGTCTTACTAAATTGTTTTTAAAAATTTGCTTATGTTCTATATATGAATCTTTATTGTAGAATAAAATGTCTAAAAACACTTTATCTTTGATACTTGATAAAAACACTTTAACTAGCGAGAACCATAATAATTGGAAACGGAATCTAAATATTGTCCTATCCTTTTAGAAACTAAAATTTATGCTAACCACACCATGTCCTCCTACATGTACCGGTGAATCCACTAATGAACAAATCCAAGCATATTGGCACTAGAAGGATGTTGATGATCAAGCCCGCTGCTATATCATGGCTAGTATGAATAACGTACTACAGGCTCAACATGAGAATCATAAAACTACTCAGTAGATCATGGATAATCTTGAGGACATATTTAGAGGCCAAGCCTTGACGAAGTGGCAAGCTGCAACGCCCCCTTATGGACGTCATAGATGTCGTTACATTCATCCTTGTTATCGTTATTTAAGATAAACTATTTAAATTAGAAAAACATAATTTGATAAACATATCCCAGGATCCATAAATATATATATTTTTAAAACAATTATTAAACTACTTATTTATATGTACTTCTTAAATAGACTATCAACACCAAAATAATGAAACCATAATTTAAATAAAAATTGAAACAACCTTTAAAATCTGTTTTAACAGTTTGGTAGGCCGAACTTCGAACATCGACAGGTCAAACATGTCGGTAGTCTGAACTTCAACCATCGATAGGCCATCCGAGGCTCTACAAAATCATAGTTTTAAAACACTTGGATCGACAGGCCGACACAAGGTCATCAGCAAGCCGATACCAGCCTCAGCAATCTGACCATTAATGATCAAAAGGTCGATCTTCCATAAAAATCAAGAAACGTAAGACAAGGCTTTTTACATCTTAGTGCGAAAATAAACATACAAAGAAATCAAAACATAGTTCAAAAACTTTAAAATTCTTTCTCAACGTTCTTCCATTTTTAATCCATCGTTCCTTGCTCACACGCCCGTCCTTGTCCTTCACCTATTCCATAGTTCTTTTACCTATATCCGTCTGGTCATCAGTCTAAGGATAAAAAGCTATGCTAAAATGCAACTTAGTCCCCATTGCAGTCTTGACATTTTTCTAGAATTTAGACATGAACTGACTGTCATGATCAGAGATGATAGACTTGGGAATTCCATGAAGTCATACTATCTCCTTGTCATAAAGTTCTGCTAATCACTCCACAGAGTACATGATCTTAATAGGGATGAAATGCGCTGTTTTCGTTAGTCGATCGACAACAACCCAAATAGCGTCATATCCATTCATAGTCTTGGGCAAACCGATAATGAAAGCCATCTCAATTTCTTCCCATTTCCATTCTGATATCTGAATTGACTGCAAATCACCGCTAGGTCTTTGGGGTTCATCTTTGACTTGCTGACATGTCAAACATCTCTTCACATACATTACAATGTCTCGCTTTATTTTTAAACCACCAAAACCAATCCCTTAGATCATTATACATCTTTGTTGCACCAGGATGAATTGAGTAAGGAGTATCGTTAATTTTAGCTAAGATTCTTTCTCTTAAACCATCAACGTTGGGAACACATAAGCAGTTCTTGAGATATAAAGTTCTATCATATGCAATATGAAACTCTTCACATTTTCCTTCATTGATTTCCTGCTTGATCCTCGTTAGCTTTACATCTCAGTCTTGCTTACTCCTAATCTCATCAAGCAATGATGGAGTAAGAGTCAGTGCTGAAAACTGTCCTATTATGATTTCCAAACCAAAGTATAGAATTTCTTTCATCAAAGGTTGAGACATCACCTGTATTGACATCAACATTGCAACCATCTTCCTACTCAAAGCATCAGCCACTCGATTATCCTTTCCTGGATGATAAAGGATTTCACAATCATAATCCTTCACCAGCTTTAGCCATCTCTGCTGTATCATATTTAGGTCCTTCTGAGTGAAGAAGTACTTTAAACTTTGATGATCAGTGAAGATCTTACATTGAACTTCATACAAATAATGTCTCTAAATCTTTAGTGCAAAAACTATGGCCGCCAATTCGAGGTCATGAGTAGGATAGTTCTTCTCATATAGTCTTTCAATTGTCTTAATGCATAGGCAATTACCCTATCATTCTGCATCAAAACTGTACCAAGGCCCATCTTAGAAGCATCACTGTAAATTACAAATTCGTCGTTCCCTTCAAGAATAGCCAAGATTGGAGCTATAGTCAACCTTTTCTATAGTTCTTGAAAACTCTTCTTGTATGCATCCGACCATTCAAACTTCTTTTCTTTGTGAGTTAGATTTGTGAGAGGTGTTGCTATCTTAGAGAAATCTTGCACAAATTTTCGGTAATAACCAGTTAGACCCAAGAAGCTTCTTATCTCACTTGCATTCTTTGGTTGTTTCGAGTTAAGAATAGCTTCAACTTTAGCAAGATCCACCATTATTCCTTCCTTCGACACAACATGGCCCAAGAAAGATACACTGTCAAGCCAGAACTCACACTTCGAGAACTTTGCTTATAACTCATGCCTCTTTAGAGTCTCCATCACAATTCTCAGATGGTCAGCATGCTCTTCCCGACTCTTTGAATAAACAAGAATATCGCTGATAAACACAATAATAAATCTATCAAGAAATCCTTAAATACTTGATTCATCAAATCCATAAAGGCTGCAGGCACATTTGTTAGACTGAAAGGCATAACCACGAATTCGTAGTGACCATACCTCGATCTATAGGCTATCTTAGGGATGTCTCCTTCTTTTATCTTCAACTGATGATATCCCGACCACAGATCAATCTTTGAGAACACAAATGCACCTTTAAGTTGTTCAAACAAATCATCGATTCGAGGTAGCGGGTACTTGTTCTTGATCGTTACCTTGTTTAGTTCTTTATAGTTGATACAGAGTTTCATAGATCCATTCTTCTTCTTGACAAATAAATTTGGTGCTCCCCATGGTGAGTGACTAGGTCGAATAAAGCCTTTGTCAAGAAGCTCCTTTAATTGAGAGTGAAGCTCTTTCAATTCTACTAGAGCCATTCTGTAAGGTGCTTTGGAAATCGGGTCGATGCCTAGAGCGAGCTCAATCTCAAATTCGATCTCTTTATCTAGGGGTAAGCTTGACAGATCATTTGGAAATACCTCTAGGAATTCTTGTACTACTGCAACATCTTCAATCTTTGTCTTTTCTCCTTGACTTTTATCCACAATGTTCGCCAGATAGCCCATGTAGCCACTTGCTAACAACTTCCTTGCTTTCATAACTGACAAAAACATGTTTGGCTTCTTTCTAGACTCACCCACATACATGAATCTTTCTTCACCTTTTGGATGAAAAATCTCCTTTTGTTTTGGGCATTCAATGGAAGCATTGTACTTATTCAAAAAATCCATTTTGATAATCATACATATCGATCACAATAAGATTGACAAAGAGTTCTCTTTTAGAAATCCATAGAGGAACTATACGCAAATAATGTGTAGACATCATCACTTCCCCCAAGGGTAGTGTTGTAGTGAACCCTCTGTCTCATAGGTTCTAAATGTACTCCTAACTTCTTAGCAAAGGATGAAGATACAAATGAATGCATGGCACCCGTATCAAAGAGAGCATGTACATTAAATGAAAGACTTGAAATCTAACCTGTGACAACATTAGAGGCTCCAGCAATCACCTGTTCTTTCATCATTGCGTAAATGAGAGCATTAGTAGGTGGGGCTTCAAGTCTTCCTTGATTAATCAGTGATCCTTCTAAAGTAGCTTGCATTTGATGGAGTTGGGCGTGAGGAGCTCTCTGTTGAACTTGAACATTAGTCTAGTTGGGGTAGTTCTTGGCAAAGTGGTCCTTGCGTCCACAAATGAAACACTGGTTTGTCCCCAAACGGCATTCACCTGGATGTTTCTTCCCACATTTAGCGCATGGCTGTATTTGCCTATTATTGTTATTGTACTGTCCACCATTATGCTTCTTATGACCTTGACTCTGCTGGTTTTGGGAGTTTCCCTTCCTCTTATTGTTTCTCCAATTCTAGCTGTTGTTGCAGTTGTTGTTGCTGCTGTTGTTTCTATTTTGAGGTCAGCTTTGAGTGTTTGCATTGTTCGCCAGTTGATCTAGTTGGGGCTAGTTTCTTCTTAACTTTGAGAGGTGAAATTCAGCTCGTTGCGTTCACAAGACAACCTGTTCTTTGTTTCTACGTAGACTTGCCCTATCAGCAATTGCTACAAGCTCTGGCCTGAGGACTCTGATCAATCTTCTGACCCTTTCACTATCATCGCTAACCATCCTTGGGGAAAGACATGCCAATTGGTCTAATTTAGCCACCACGTCGGTAACTAACATGTCTCTTTGGTGTAAGTTCTCCAACTCATCATAATGCTTTCGAGTAATGTTCATATGGAAGAACTTCATGTTGAATTCAAGAATGAAATTAGCCCATGTCATCTCGTCAACATTCCTACTTTGTTCGATTCTGTCCTACCAGATTCTGGCTTCCATAGTGAGGCAGTACGAGGCATAGAGGACTTTCTCATTTTCTATGAAACCCATGAGTTTTAGAGTGGCCTCGATTGTCTTTAACCATCCTTGGGAGACCAGGGGATCCTTTGAACCTTCAAAATCTACTCACATGACATGCTTCCATCTGACCAATAATAATGCTTAATGGGTGGGTCTTCTTTTGGAGAAGAAGTTGGGACTTCCTCTCTAGGTGGCTGAGGAGGAGGTGGCATGTTCTCACCTTGACTTTCACCTCCTTGGCTACTGGCTCTAAGTTCCTTGATATCTCTCTTTGATCTTGGAGTTGCCTTTGTAATATAGCAATCATCATCATTAGTCTTTCATTGGTTTGGTTATCATTAGTAGCAGTGGCTGGAGCACGAGTTTGAATTCTTCTATGGCCTTGCATCTTTGACTTCCTAAAAGAATTATAAGCTTAGAGATAATCTTCCAATTTATCGGATGAGATAGGATTTCACTACTAAATTATGCGTTGGGGTATTTATCATTATACATCTAAATCTTATACTTATCATCAAACTTACATGCATAACCATTAACTTAAAATATACTTACTTGGAGGACTTGAACTGACGTGTGACGATATGAATTGAAAACAGAATTATGCTCTAATACCAAAGCCTGTAACGCCCTCTTATGGACGTCATAGATATCATTACATTCATCCTTGTTATCCTTATTTAAGATAAACTATTTAAATTAAAAAAACATAATTGAGAAACACATCCTAGGATCCATACATATATATATATATATATATTTAAAACACTTATTAAACTACTTATTTATATGTACTTCTTAAATAGACTATCAACACCAAAATAATGAAACCATAATTTAAATAAAAATTGGAACAACCTTTAAAATCTGTTTTAATAGTTCAGTAAGCCAAACTTTGGGCATCGGCAGGCCGAACATGACCGACAGTCTGAAATTCAACCATCGGCAGGCCGTCCGAGGCTCTGCAAAATCAGAGTTTTAAAACGCTTTGATCGACAGGCCAAAACAGGGTAATCGGTAGGCCAATACCAGCATTGGTAGTCCTACCTTTAATGATCAGAACGTGGGTTTTCTGCAAAAATCAAGAAAACGTAAAGCAAGTCTTTTTACATCTTAGTGTGGAAAATAAACATAAAAAGAAATAAAAATAAAGCTCTGAAACTTTAAATTCTTTCTTAGCGTTCTTCTGTTTTCAATCCATCGTTACTTGCTTGCACGCCCAGCCTTGCCCTCCACCAATTCCATAGTTCTCTTACCTCTATCCATAACATGATCATAAACTAAGTAAGCAAAAGCTTAGTAAGTACACTTTCCCATCTCACAATATCTTATGAACATCTTTGCGCAACATCATATTCATAATCATCATAAACATAGTAGTGCACTTGGCACAGTTTCATATAGAACATATCTTTTATTGACATTATCCATATTAAAACTTCATTCATTTTATCTTTGAGGGCCCAAGTGTTGCGCCATTATCATCATCGTAGGTGCGCTGTCATGAGAGGAGAGGGGTAGCTAATCTCAAACCAAACATGACAAGTCCAACTTTGGACATCATAAAGATAGCCATAAACATGGGGTGTGCAACACTTAATTAGGTGATATATATATACATACACATATATATATACTTTTAATTTTGAAATACCTCATCATCAAAACATGCATAAACCTTTTCGTGCATCAAACTTTCATAATAAAACATTAAATAAAACCATTATAGAAATTATCATAGAAATCATCATGAACATAATTTCAAACTTTTCATAAACCTCATCGTATTACAGGTGAGAATGCACTTACTTGACTCGCTTACTAAATCTTATCTTAGATGACGTCGCCGTGGTCTTGATGTGCTCACTTCTTATAGTGTTCATGTCATACATCCATATACAAATAAAAAAATTAATTTTCAATTTCATGAAATTATCCAATATCACATGACATCATTCATACTTCCATCTCAAGAAATACAAGAACATAAATACATTTTACCATCTTAAAAGTATTCATGCAAAAACTGAAATATTAAAATCTACCAACTATTGAGAATACACAACTCAATTATTCACAACTCATATACAACGAAGGCATGAAACTTTGCAAGGACATAATTAACATATGCATGAGTTACCCTAATTTTTCTATAGCCATAAAGATTCCATTAGAGAACTAAAATAAGTCACAAAATACATAACACAAAATCTACCAGCAACAACAAAACAGTGAGCAGTCCTAACTAATATTCATATAATAAACTATCTATATCATAAAATAATTTAATAAAACTCCTACACGTAATAGACACCTAAAACCATAACATAACCAAAAATTAACTTCAAATGTATTCAAAACAATTCAAAACATGCATTAGAATTCAAAGAAAAAATAAAATCTAAACACATGAAGCAGTAAGCAACACTGGATTATCATTCTAAAATAATTAAAATAAAACTACTTTGACCCTAAAATTTTTATGACAACTTATAAACATGTAAATATAGTACCACAAAAAGTTTCATTCTGAAATAAATTCATTTGTTCATGATAAAGAGTCACATAAACAAGTAGTCTAGAATTCACTAATTTAACAGCCATAAAGCCTAATCTAAAACAAACCTCAATAGCACACAAAATATTCATCATATCACTATGAAACTTTCCAGTCCATCACTTAATATATACATGAATATTTTTGCAAAATTTCATGAGAATTAACATTCGTTTGCCTTATGAACAAAGACTACACTTTCGTGAAACATTACCAACCAACACAAATAATTCATGAGTGGCAGAAAATAAAAATTCAATATCTTAACATAGAAAATTCCAATGGCATGAAATTTTGAGGAACATTATATAACACATACATAAACATCATAGTAAAATTTCATAGCAAAAGGACATCTACAGACAAAGTTATAGGGGTCAGATTAAAAGGAGAATTCAATTTTAGAAATAATCTAGAACAAGTTTTTACCTCAAAACGATTCTTCACAATCTTTCTTTGAATTCGCCCAAGAGAAAACTGAGTATTTCATTTGATTATTTGCAGGAAAAATAAAGGAGAGAAGGGGAAGAAAACGTGGAGAAAGAAAGGGAAAATGTTTGGGAGAATTTACACAGGGAGAGAGAGGGGAAGCAATATACATGAATAATGAGAATGGTATGAAGGAAATAACCTTTTCTTATTTGTAACAGACTTTGTTTTAAAAAAATAAGGATGTATATGCATGAATGATGGGAAGAGATAAGGGGAAAGTCAATGATTTAATGGAGACAATTAGATATCATCTTATCCAATCTTGTGATTAATTTCTAAATAAAGCTACATATGAATAGCTAAAGAAGGAAATGTGGTGTTGATTACAAATGAGTCAACTAAGGAAATAATAAAATAGGAAAGATATAATACTAGGCCAATAAATCAACATTTCCAACTTTATCTGACATTGACTGCTGATTGTTTGTCAACAGACTTTGGCCTATCGATGACTTAGTTTGGCCTACCAAAGTTGTGGGGTTTGGCCTACTAATGAAATCCATCAGCTTGCTGTTTTGAAAAAAACAATTTGGCATACTGAATTGGAAAATTCGACCTGCCAAAGTACCACATACAACATTGCATACAAACAAAACATTAAATATATATTATGCATACATTATAAATGACCTAAACACCTTAAGCACATCAACTCCATGTGACTGTCACCTGTCATCATACTCAAAATAAAATGGTCAATAACATTATTTCATAAAGAAAAATACTTAACATCATTAAATATCTATCATTAACCGTTATGTGAAAATGGTGGGTGTTACACAAGCAGCTCCACGAAAGCTTCTTAACTACAAGCAAAGAAAGGGGACACCTGTGAAGGAGCATATAATTTTGGTTGTGGGTTCCCTCGCTAAAGCTCAAACTCATGGAGCTAAAATTGATGTTAAGTTATAGATGACTATAGTTTCCGAGACTCTTTCTAAGGAGTTCATCCTGTTTAGAGCTTTATATACTTGAGAAATAGATAGGATGTGACCTTGACTGAGTTGATGAAATAGTTATAGGAGTTTGAGAACTTGATTAGGGAAGCTCTGGCCAGTGGCGAGGTGAACTTGGCGGTCCCAATTCTAGGAATGAAAAAAAGCAAATGGCTAAGAATGGAAAATCCTCTATTCCAGCAAAGGGCAAGGACAATAAGAAAAATAAAAGGAACCTGAAGAAGCTAAAGTGTTTCTTCTGTGGAAATGTCGGGCACATCAAAAAGAATTGCAAGGACTTCCAAGCTGAAGGAGGTAAGTGCAAACTTTTGGTTGTTGAGACTTGTTTATTTGAAGAATCAGGTGACACTTGGGTCATAGATTCAAGAGCAGCTAATCATGTTTATGTTTTTTTATAGGGATTCAAGGAAACAACAAGTCTACTAGATAAGTACTTCACTTGTGAATGGGCAATGGATTCTTAGCGTTGGTTGAAATAGTGGGAGACATACATCTTTATTTTGATATTTATATGAGTTTAGTTTTAAGAGATTATTTCGATGTCCATAAACTTAAAAGGAATTTAATTTCAGTCACTTGTTTATTTAAGATACTTATGCAGTTTCTTTTAATATTAATGTTGTGATTTGTAAAAATAAATCTTTTATTTGTAGTGGATGGATGCAAAACAACCTATATTTTATCAAACCTAAGATGGACTTACTATTGAATACTGAGATTAACAATAACTCTAAAAGTCTTAAAACTTGTTAATCTAATAAGACATTTTTGGGACTTGCAATTAGGATATATTAGCCTAAATAAGATTCAAAGATTGGTAAGAGATAAACCTTTAAGTCAATTAGAGTTGGAATATATACCACAAGGTGAGTATTGTTTGGAGGGCAAAATGACCAAAAGGCCATTTGGGTCTAAGGGCAATTTAGCTGAAAAAGTTCTAAAACCTGTGCATAGTGATGCGTGTGGTCCCATGAACATCAAGGTGCGAGGAGGGTATGAGTATTTTGTCACTTTTATTGATGATTACTCAAGATGTGGATATGTCTACCTAATCCATCATAAGAGTAAACTTTTGACAAATTCAAGGAGTTTCAAGCTGAATCAGAGAAGCAATTAGGTAAACTCATAAAAGCACTTTAATCCGATTAAGATGGAGAGTACCTCTTTAATAAGTTCTCAAGACACTTAGTGAAGAGTGGGATTTTATCCCATTTGACTACGCTAGGCAGTCTGCAATAGAATGGCATGGCTAAGAGAAAGAATAGGACTTTGTTGGACAAGGCTAGGTCCATAATAAGTTATTCGACATTGCCTTTATCTTTATGGGGATATGCACTAGATACCACTTGCTATCTTTTTGAACAATGTTCCTTCAAAATTGATTCTTAAGGCTCCTCACGAGTTATGGACGGGTAAAAAGACATCCTTAAACCATATTCATATATGGGGATATCCTGCTCATGTCTTGGACAAGGAAGAAAATAAGTTGGAAGCACGTTCGGAGGTGTGTGTGTTTATAAGGTATTCAAAAGGAACAAAATGTGGTTAGTTCTATAACCCAAATGAAAATAAAGTTGTGGTTTTTATGAATGCGGCTTTCCTTGAGCAAAATTAAATGAACAACTTTAAGCCTCGTAACAGAGTGGTGGTCGAGGAGATGGTGAGTGAGGCGATTGCTTCGGTGGTTCCAGTGGAAATTGATCTAATCATTATAGCAAAACAGGCAAAATAACAACCTGAGATGCTTGGGCATAGTAGGAAGATCGAACCTCAACTTGAGATGCATATGTTCAATGGTGAAGCTTATTTGGCTCAGACAGTTTAATATGATAGGGATTCTTATACTTACAAAAAGGCTATGGCAGATATTGATTCAAAGCTCTTAGCAAAAGCTATGAATGCTGCGATAAAGTCTATGCAGACTAATCAAGTCTAGGAACTTGTGGACCTTCCAGAAGAGGTAAAACCCATAGGGTGTAAGTGGGTCTATAAGAGAAAGAGAGAAGCAAATGAGAATGTTGAAACCTATAAGGCTAGATTGGTGGCAAAGGGATACATGTAAAAAGAAGGAATCGATTAGTAGGTAGTCTCATGTATGTTATGTTTGGCATATGACCTGACATGTGTTATGCTTTCAGAACAGTGAGTCGATTTCAATTGCACCTAGAACCGAACCATTGGGTTACGGCCAAGCATCTTTTTAGGTACTTGATGAGACTGTAAAAGTGTACATTTTCTAAGGCTTAAATCATTTATTTACGCTTTTATTTCTCATTAAATTCTCTAATTAATAACAATTTTGTGTTAATAAGTATTTTTATGCCTTAGTGTGAAAATATGTTTAAAAATGTGTTTTTAGTGTGTTTTTATGTTTAATAGAATTTTTAGAATCATTTTGGTGTGTTAAATAAGTGTCTAGTTTGTAAATAGTCAAAACCGTAAAAGTAATGCAGTTATTTTATTTTGAGTTTTAAAGTGTTTAATAGTGTGTTTTGGGTTTGTAAATATGTTTTATTATATTTTTAGTAATTTCTAAAAATATTTCCAGGTCATAAAAATTATATCTGTGCCAAACCGTAAGAGACTGGAAATTTTAGGAGTTTTTATTTATTTTTGTGTGTTTTAATGTAAAATAAATATTTTTGTAAATATTATGTTTGTAAAATAATTAATATTAGTGTGTTTGTGATTTTTAGATTTGAAATTTGGAGGAAAAACGGAGCAAAACGTCACCAAAACGGATAAAATCAGACATCAAATGCATTAAGGAGATAAATAAAATTCGAATTTGAAATTTAAGGGACACGTGGCACATTTTCAACCTTCAGATCAGCTGCCGATTGAATCTCACCCGTTGGATCGCTGCAGACGTCAGGCCATGCGTCAGCCGAGGAGAAGCGTCAACGCTGACGCATGTCAGATAAGCAGCACGTCTCAGCGTGGAGTCTACGTGTCAACCTGTGATACATGCGCCAACAAAGCTGCAGAGAGAGTCAGAGGGAATCTTGCCTAAGTGGAATCGTGTGCGGTCATGTCTACGTGCAGCCACTCTCTCAGCCATTCGATGCGAATACCAAGACTGATCTAACGGTCATAAATCTCTCCCCCACTGGTCCCATCTGGGCCCATCCTTCACGCACTTTTCAGCCGTTAGATCACGCTTTGAACGATTCAGATCGTGCCTGTTTCGTGCTGCCATGATCCGCGAAGCACAAGATTACAAACTCAAATTCGCATATCAACGAGCGAATCTCAGCGTGAAAAAAAGAAGAGAAAAATGGAGCCAATAATCCGAAATTGTCAACTTTCAATAGGGAAAAACCATAATTACAGATGCCAAACAGTAACTTTTCAAAGGCTATAAATAGCCTTGCATTTCCCATGAAGAACACATCTCCTTTGGGCCTTTGGCCCTTCTTTCCCTTTCCTTTCCTTACTGCTGAGTTAGACTCAGCAGTATCCTCTTAGGTAATAAATAATAATAAAATAATGCTTAAATTAGAGTAGAGTGTCTGGTGAGGCAAAGAGATGATCTTATATGCATAGTATCTTGGTATGGATTTTAACTCTATATCTGTGTGGTAATGTTTATATTTTGTGGAATAAATTATATCTTTATGTTTTCAATCATTATTGTTGATGTTGTTATGCTACCAATTTTTACATAAATTCAGTCATGCTTTCTTTATGTAATTTAATTGTGTTGCATAGTTAATATTAATAATAATGAAATAATGCTTAATTTTATAGAATGTCTTTTACTGCAGTATGACTTGTTATATTGTCGATTCTAGATATTTCATAAGACGAAGTGCTGCCAGAGTTGATGTAAAAATTTATTCCACTAAAATATATTAATTTTGATTTGTTAATATCTTTTCTATCCCATAGTTATGTTAATTATAATTGAGTGACAGCTGTTATAATTTTCATAATTAGTGCACCAAATCATTAGTGACAGATGATTATTTTGCTAGTTTTTATAGGAAAACCCTTACTGCATTATGGCTTGCTATATTGTCGATTTAGGTTGACCTATATAATTAGTAAAATGTGCTTGCAATTAATGAGATAAGATATAATAAATTAAATACTTTAGATAATCATTAATTAGAGTTGAAATTTCATATTAGTTGCAAAACATACAAAGGATTCTCCAAGCTTCACCGTTTTAATTTCATTTCTTTTCAATTAAAATTTTGAATAAAAACCACAAAAATATTCATCTCATTTTACTCTTTCCTTTGAAAAAGTGCTTGCCTTTTTGACCGTTTATTTTTAACAATTTGCCGAGGTACAAATTTTCATCTCCCTGTGGATACGACAACTTTTCTACACTACATACGTCCGCCGTTTATTACAAAGAATAAACATTTCTTGGGCGTTACCAGTACTTGAGAAGGACTAGAGGTTATATACTAGTGTATTCTGAAGAGGTTCTAATACCTCTTGGATACATTAATTTTGATTTTCAAAACTGTTTCGTTATGAGTGTTAGACATGTATGCCCTAAGGAGTAAAACTGGAATAAGTTTTTGGAGACACTTTTATCAATAAAGAATTTATTTATTGTTGATATGCCAATTCTTGTGTTAGACATGTATGCTCTAAGGAGTAAAAATGTAATACGTTTTTGGAGACATTTTTATCAATAAAGAATTTATTCATTTATATATACCAAATATTGTCCTCTTTACGTTCATATTTGTTGAATGTATGATAAGCAAACAGTAGTCTGAGACTGTCAGTCTAAACCTTAAGAGTTGGGCATATGATGGGATGATTATGCGGTAGACACGACTCTTAAGGTGATGGTCTAAAATATATGATCCGCAACCGAGGGAATAAAGTTGGGCGCTTTATTCATGTAAAGATTGTTATGTTGTCTATATCCCTTTTGGGAGATGGTTTGTCTTGGCCATCGGAGTTGGACTCCGTGAATAGAAACATTGGCGCGTTGTCATAGGTGACGATGTGTTGGATCGGGACATAAAGTGAATTGATTTGGATTAATAATTCTGTCTTGGCAAATCGATTCACTTTAGACAATCATTTGTATTGTATCTTAATCCTGAGATGAATAATGGGCCCGTTGTCTCGACTTTTGTCTTTTGATGTACCAATGGGTGACTCCCACATCTCTATAGTGGCATGCATGCCGGTATGTTGGAGGCATGACTCTTGGTAGCGTAGACTTGTTATTCATAGATATGGAATCCATAGCTCCTCTTTAGGAGTAATGATATCCTCTTATATGCGTTGTCCTGTAATTGGAAAACTGGAGCGCTCAACCATTTGGATACATAGGTGTAACCGAATGGTATACTATCTTTGGATGGTAAGTTTTCTAATGGTGAGACAATGGAACGTAAGATAAAAATAATCGGGAAGGTAAGACAGAACTTGTCCTTAAGCCGGTTATGGATGATCATATGGGGATGCGATACACTATGATATGTCATGGAGACTTAGCTACACGAGCTTCGTAATTCTATAAAGTTCGAGAGTGCAGCTCCAAGTTTTAGTGGAGTAGCGTTGGAGTTGATAATTGTGAAATGTATATCTGGGATATTGGGTTTCATAATTATCATGAGCTTGAACTTTATAGGTCCATTTTGGTCCCCTTTGCTAGCTCACAAAATCCTGTAACGACACGGCGTGCTTTTCCAATAATTGGTGACTTATGTCGGATTTATCAGATTGGTTTAAAATTTATAAGAATCAAATAATTCATGTCTGTTTATCGGTTGAATTAATTATGTAAGAAATTAGTTCAAGATGAACTTGTTGAATTATGACGTTCGGATAATTCTTGTCTGTTTATTGGTTGTTTTAATTTTGGACAATTAGAACAAGATAAACTTGTAGAATTATTGTGAATTGATTTATTTGCTTAGAGATTATCTTGATAAAGTTTGTTTTGATCAGATATCTTTTCTATTGGGCTATTTGAATCAAAACTGAGACTTTATCCTTTAGAATCTCGGGTGGAAAATAAAAGATTCGCGGAGATTTTTTTTCGGCAGTTCGGCCTGCCTATCAGAAAGTTCGGCCTGCCGAACTGGCCAGTTCGGCCTGCCTATCACACAGTTCGGCATGCCGACCGCGACAGTTAAGATTACGCATTTTTCACGCGTATCTTATCAGATATTGATCCGAACTTGATTCTGTTTCGATTTTTGAGACCTAATCTGATATGGACTTACCCCAAGGACCAATAGGTATAAAAAGGGAGTGAGTCTAATGATTTACTAAGATCAATTTGAGAGATTAAGAGTGATACTCTTCTAGTGAGCATCTGAAAACTCCCTGAGAGCTTTTGTTCACAAATCACGAACACTAGCTTTGGGTTCTCTCTATTGGTTGGAAGGAGAGTCACCGGTGGAAGAGCTGTACGTGTGAGCCCACACTCACTCCGGTTGTGGATAGAGAATAGCAAAGAAGACCAGTTGGTTGAGGCTCTTCTGGAACGTTACTTCTCTACACAGGTCGCGGAGGTTCTTCGGCACACTGAGGTTAGTAAGATCTGTTTAATTTATACATATAACATGTCAAACTTGTGTTTTGGAAAATACTCTGATGAAAAAAATTTTAAAAATTCCGCTGCGCACTTTGTTTCCAACAATTGGTATCAGAGCCGAGGTTTTTACATAAATTTGCAAGTTTGTGATCATGTTATATGCATAAATTTTGTGATCTTAATCTCTCCAATGCTTGAATTAAATTTTATAGAGAGATGGCACTCTAGGTTTCTATATAATATATATGTTGTCATGGATTATATGGTGAATGTTTATTAATTAATTATGGTTGATTAAATTATTGTTTAATTATTTATTAATTAATTAATACCGGTTATGGTTCCTTAGAGGTTAGAATGTGTATCTAGGTTTTTCATGTAATTAGATGGCGGACTATCATCTTCGTCTAGGAATTATTATTTAATTTTTAATTTGTAAGAATTTTGTAATTAAATAATTATTCGGAGAAGACGGAACGAGAAGTCGGAACTTAAAGATTGATGATGGCGCCTCCAGGTATTTCCTGAGTCTCTAATTTTATGTTTTTGAATTGTTGAAAATAAAATTGATGAATTGCATTAAAATTGTATTTTCTGGATTGAGGGTTTTCTGCTCGGTCGGCATGCCGGACCTCACAGTTCGGCAGGCCGAAGGTCACAGATCGGCAGGCCGGACGTATGGTCCGGCAGGCCGATAGTGGCGCAGAAATTTTGGTGCTCTGCCGGCAGGCCGAACCTTCATGTTCGGCAGGCCGAACCTCCATGATCGGTAGGCCGATCACCTAGATCGGCCTGCCGACCGAGAGCAGCCAGGTGTCCAGAAAAGGTGCAATTTTTGGTGTAGTTTTAATTTTATTTTTGGGACGATTCTGAGAAACATTAAATTTGGATATGACCGGAAATATGAAGTGTTCGATTCATACGGGATTGAGGACTTGAAGATGGATATTACATGAAGAAGGATACAGCTTGAGGATTCAAGGATGAAGAATCGATAAATGTCTCGATTATTCTCTTGTAATCTTAGTTTTTTCTATTCTCTAGGGTGGAACCATAATATTACGGTTATTATTATTATTGTGCTTGTAGCTTTGCTTGTCTGCATTATAATATGATTTACCATGTATATTGATAACATGTCATATAGAATAGGGAGTGCCGCTCATATTAAAATTGTTCATGCATAATTTTAAAATAAAACCTTGACTTCAAAAGATTGAGTGGGAGAAGGTTTTCGAAGAGAGAACCTAAGGCCTCCATCGTTGGTCCATAGGAAGAACATGATGGTCCCAACCCCTAGGAAGGGATTTCTATCATTTACCAGATTGGATCTCTGAAAGGATAATGTATTTTAGTATGATTTATGGTTGCACACCCCTAGGTGGTGATTATAAATCATGGATAAAATATTAAAACGGTGGTTATACACTCACGTTAATTTTATTATTAACCTCCCCTAGGAGCTCTGTTAATAAAATTAATGGCCAAAGAAACGATTATTAGTATATGCTGGATCATACGGGTCCTGGATGGCATATATTAATCAGGAGGGGATCCGTGTTCCTGATTGAATTTGGCATGACTCCCCTAGGAGCTTGTTGAATTCTGAGTTGGGAATTATCGTTGTAAGGTTGTGATATTTTCAAGGTTTTGATACATAAACACATTTGTATGATTTTACATGATTGTGTTATCTTACTAAATTATTATATATGTTTGTTTATGTTTGGTATATGATTCTTTATTGATTGAAAATGTCTAAAAATGCTTTATCATCGATACTTGACAAAAACCAATTAACCGGTGAGAACTATAATGATTGGAAACGGAACCTGGACATCGTCCTTTCCTTTGAGAAACTGAAATATGTTCTGACAACTCCTTGTCCTCCCGAGCCTACGGGAGACTCAAGTAATGAGCAATTCCAAGCGTACGACCGCTGGAAAGATGCTAATGATCAGGCCCGCTGCTATGTTATGGCTAGCATGAATAACGTGCTGCAGGCTCAACACCAGGATTATGAGACTGCGAAGCAGATCTTGGATAATCTTGAGGACATGTTTGGAGGCCAGGCCATAACAAAGCGGCAAGGGGCGCTTCGGAAACTCTTAAACTGTAGACAGAGACCGGGGACATCTGTAAAGGAGCACATGATGTTGGTCATGGGTTACCTCGCTGAGGCTCAAACCAATGGAGCCGACATCGATGCTGAAACTCAGATGACGATGGTCTTTGAGACTCTGTCTAAGGAATTTATTCCGTTTAGAGCTACTTTTAATCTAAGCAATAGACAGGATATGACCTTGACAGAACTGATGAAACAGTTACAAGAGTTTGAACTGCTGATCAGGGAGTCTCCTGCTGGTGGAGAGGCCAACATGGTAGCTGCTTCTGGTTCCAATCCTAACTCTGGGAATGGAAAGAAGCAACGGGCCAATAGTGGGAAGTCTTCTATTCCTATTGCTACCAAGAGCAAGAAGAAGAAGAAGAAGAACCCAAAGAAGCTTAAGTGCTTCTTTTGTGGTAAGGTCGGACATATAAAGAAGCATTGCAAGGACTTCCTTTCCAAGGGAGGTAGGTGTGATCTTCTATATTTAGAAACTTGTTTGGTTGAGGAATCCAGTGACATTTGGGTCATAGATTCCGGTGCAACTAATCATGTTTGTGTTTCTCTGCAGGGATTCAAAGAAACGAGAAGTCTACTTCGTGAAGACTTAACGCTTCGGATGGGCGATGGATCCTTGGTCTCAGCGGAAGCAGTGGGAGATGTCCATCTTTATTTTGATAATTATAGGAGTTTAATTTTGCGAGATTGTTTTTATGTTCCTAAATTTAAAAGGAATTTAATTTCTGTATCTTCTTTATTTAAAGACTCCTACGTGGTATCTTTTAATGAAAAAGTGGTGATTCGTAAAAACAAATCTTTTATCAGTTCTGGATGGATGCAAAATAATCTATATTTTATCAAACCTAAGATGGACCTATTGTTTAATGCTGAGATAAATGATAATGACTCAAAAAGACTTAAAACTTCTCACTCTAATAAGACTTATCTTTGGCATTTGCGCCTTGGCCATATTAACCTAAATAGGATTCAAAGGTTGGTAAGGGATGGACCTTTAAGTCACTTAAAGGTGAAATCTATACCTCAATGTGAATCTTGTTTGGAGGGTAAAATGACCAAAAGACCATACGGGTCTAAGGGCAATAGGGCCGAAGGGGTTCTAGAACTTGTGCATAGTGATGTTTGCGGACCGATGAACATCCGGGCACGAGGAGGGTATGAGTACTTTGTTACTTTTATTGACGATTACTCAAGATATGGGTATGTGTACCTAATGCACCACAAAAGCGAAACTTATGATAAGTTCAGGGAGTTTCAGGCAGAAGTGGAAAAGCAATTGGGTAGACCCATAAAGGCACTTCGATCTGATCGAGGTGGGGAATACCTTTCCGATGAGTTCTTGGGACACTTGTTAGAGAATGGGATTTTATCCCACTTGACTGCGCCGGGCACTCTGCAGCAAATGGCGTAGCAGAGAGAAGGAATAGGACTTTGTTGGACATGATTCGGTCCATGATGAGTTATTCATCATTGCCTTTATCCTTTTGGGGATATGCACTACAAACCGCATGTTATCTTTTGAACAATGTACCTTCAAAATCGGTCCCTAAAACTCCTCACGAGTTGTGGACAAGACGGAAGACATCCTTAAACCATATTCGCATATGGGGATGTCCAGCTCATGTCCTGTTTAAGGATCCGAATAAGTTGGAAGCACGTTCAGAAGTTTGCGTGTTTGTAGGATATCCAAAAGGGACTAAAGGGGGTTATTTTTATAACCCAAAGGAAAATAAAGTCGTGGTTTCAACTAATGCAACTTTCCTTGAGGAGAGTTACATGAACGACTTTAAACCTCAAAGCAAAGTGGTGCTTGAGGAGTTGAGGGGTGATCCGTTTACTCCGGAGGTGCCGAACGAAACCATTCCGATCGGTGTAGAAAAACCAAACAAACCTGAACAACAACCTCAGGGACTTCGGCGTAGTGGGAGGATCGGGCGTCAACCTGAGAGGTATATGTTCAATGGGGAGGTCTTTTTGGCTGAACCGGATGAACATGACAGGGATCCTTATACTTGCGCAGAAGCTATGGAGGATGTTGATTCAAGACTCTGGACAGAGGCCATGAACATTGAGATGAAGTCTATGGAGACTAATCGGGTCTGGGAGCTTGTGGATCTTCCCGAAGGGGTAAAACCCATAGGGAGTAAGTGGATCTACAAGAGGAAAAGAGGAGTGGATGGAAAGGTTGAAACCTTTAAGGCTAGACTGGTAGCTAAGGGTTATACGCAAAAGGAAGGAATCGATTATGAGGAAACCTTTTCGCCTGTAGCCATGCTTAAGTCCATCCGGATTCTCTTGTCCATAGCTGCCGCTCTCGACTACGAGATTTGGCAGATGGATGTCAAGACGGCTTTTCTGAATGGCTATCTTGATGAGTCCATTTATATGGAACAACCAGACGGGTTCAAGGTCACGGGTCAAGAGGGTAAGGTTTGTAAGCTGCTAAAGTCAATTTATGGACTTAAGCAGGCTTCTCGTTCTTGGAACATAAGATTTGATCAAGTGATCAAGACTTATGGGTTCTCACAAAATGTGGATGAACCATGTGTTTACAAACACATTAAGAATGGGAAGGTGGTTTTTCTACTACTCTATGTAGATGACATTCTGCTAATTGGCAATGACGTTGGGGCATTGTCATCGGTCAAATTATGGTTGACCAAGCAGTTTGACATGAAGGACTTAGGTGAGGCTAATTTTGTTCTCGGTATCCAGATCTTTCGGGATAGGAAGAACAAAATGATAGTTTTGTCCCAGGCCGGCTACATAGATAAAATTCTCAGGAGGTTTGCAATGCAGGATTCCAAGAAAGGTGGGCAACCATCTAGGTCTGGAATTACTCTTTCTAAGAAAGACTCTCCAAAGTCTTATGAAGAAAGAGAATACATGAAGAAGGTGCCTTATGCTTCGGCAGTGGGTAGTCTCATGTATGCCATGCTTTGCACTCGACCGGATATTAGCTATGCGGTCGGGATTGTGAGTCGATTTCAGGCGGATCCAGGACCGAACCATTGGGTTGCGGTAAAGCATATTTTCAAGTACCTAAGAAGGACTCGAGGGTATATGCTTGTGTATTCGGGTGAGGATTTAACTCCTCTAGGATACACTGCTTCGGATTTTCAATCCTGCCTGGATTCTAGGAAATCGACATCGGGGTTTGTGTTTACTCTCGGTGGCGGTGCCATCAGTTGGAGAAGTGCGAAGCAAGATTGCACTTCGGATTCAACGATGGAGGCCGAGTATGTGGCGGCTAGTGATGCTTCGAAAGAAGCAGTGTGGCTCCGCAAGTTCCTTGGGGATCTTGAGGTAGTTCCTGGTCTGGATAAAGGGGTATCACTGTACTGTGATAACAGTGCGGCGGTAGCTAATGCTAAGGAACCAAGATTTCACAAGAAGAGTAAGCATATTGATCGGAAGTATCATGTGATAAAGGACTTCGTTGAGAGCGGGTATGTCACGGTATGCAAGATCGCGTTAGAGGACAATTTAGCTGATCCATTCACGAAGACACTTACTGGGAGAGTCTTCGAGAGGCATGTGGAAGCTATGGGGATGCAAAATTTGCAGTATTTACTCACTTAGTGCAAGTGGGAGATTGTTAGACATGTATGCTCTAAGGAGTAAAAATGTAATACATTTTTGGAGACATTTTTATCAATAAAGAATTTATTCATTTATATATACCAAATATTGTCCTCTTTACGTTAATATTTGTTGAATGTATGATAAGCAAACAGTGGTCTGAGACTGTCAGTCTAAACCTTAAGAGTTGGGCATATGATGGGATGATTATGCGGTAGACACGACTCTTAAGGTGATGGTCTAAAATATATGATCCGTAATCGAGGGAATAAAGTTGGGCGCTTTATTCATGTAAAGATTGTTATGTTGTCTATATCCCTTTTGGGAGATGGTTTGTCTTGGCCATCGGAGTTGGACTCCGTGAATAGAAACATTGGCGCGTTGTCATAGGTGACGATGTGTTGGATCGGGACATAAAGTGAATTGATTTGGATTAATAATTCTGTCTTGGCAAATCGATTCACTTTAGACAATCATTTGTATTGTATCTTAATCCTGAGATGAATAATGGGCCCGTTGTCTCGACTTTTGTCTTTTGATGTACCAATGGGTGACTCCCACATCTCTATAGTGGCATGCATGCCGGTACGTTGGAGGCATGACTCTTGGTAGCGTAGACTTGTTATTCATAGATATGGAATCCATAGCTCCTCTTTAGGAGTAATGATATCCTCTTATATGCGTTGTCCTGTAATTGGAAAACTAGAGCGCTCAACCATTTGGATACATAGGTGTAACTGAATGGTATACTATCTTTGGATGGTAAGTTTTCTAATGGTGAGACAATGGAACGTAAGATAAAAATAATCGGGAAGGTAAGACAGAACTTGTCCTTAAGCCGGTTATGGATGATCATATGGGGATGCGATACACTATGATATGTCATGGAGACTTAGCTACACGAGCTTCGTAATTCTATAAAGTTCGAGAGTGCAGCTCCAAGCTTTTAGTGGAGTAGCGTTGGAGTTGATAATTGTGAAATGTATATCTGGGATATTGGGTTTCATAATTATCATGAGCTTGAACTTTATAGGTCCATTTTGGTCCCCTTTGCTAGCTCACAAAATCCTATAACGACACGGCGTGCTTTTCCAATAATTGGTGACTTATGTCGGATTTATCAGATTGGTTTAAAATTTATAAGAATCAAATAATTCATGTCTGTTTATCGGTTGAATTAATTATGTAAGAAATTAGTTCAAGATGAACTTGTTGAATTATGACGTTCGGATAATTCTTGTCTGTTTATCGGTTGTTTTAATTTTGGACAATTAGAACAAGATAAGCTTGTAGAATTATTGTGAATTGATTTATTTTCTTAGAGATTATCTTGATAAAGTTTGTTTTGATCAGATATCTTTTCTATTGGGCTATTTGAATCAAAACCTAGACTTTATCCTTTAGAATCTCGGGTGGAAAATAAAAGATTCGCGGAGATTTTTTCTCGGCAGTTCGGCCTGCCTATCAGAAAGTTCGGCCTGCCGAACTGGCCAGTTTGGCCTGCCTATCACACAGTTCGGCATGCCGACCGCGACAGTTAAGATTACGCGTTTTTCACGCGTATCTTATCAGATATTGATCCGAACTTGATTCTGTTTCGATTTTTGAGACCTAATCTGATATGGACTGACCCCAAGGACCAATAGGTATAAAAAGGGAGTGAGTCTAATGATTTACTAAGATCAATTTGAGAGATTAAGAGTGATACTCTTCTAGTGAGTATCTGAAAACTCCCTGAGAGCTTTTGTTCACAAATCACAAACACTAGCTTTGGGTTCTCTCTATTGGTTGGAAGGAGAGTCACCGGTGGAAGAGCTGTACGTGTGAGCCCACACTCACTCCGGTTGTGGATAGAGAATAGCAAAGAAGACCAGTTGGTTGAGGCTCTTCTGGAACGTTACTTCTCTACACAGGTCGCGGAGGTTCTTCGGCACACTGAGGTTAGTAAGATCTGTTTAATTTATACATATAACATGTCAAACTTGTGTTTTGGAAAATACTCTGATGAAAAAAATTTTAAAATTCTGCTGCGCACTTTGTTTCCAACATCTTGTTCTCTTTATGTTCATATTTGTTGAATGTATGTTGAGCAAACAATAGTCTGAGACTGTCAGTCTAAACCTTTAAGAATTTGGCATATGATTGACAGATTATGTAAAAGACATGATTCTTAAGGTGATGGTCTAAATCATAGGATCCGCAATCGAAGGAATAAAGTTGAGCACTTTATTCATGTAAAGATTGTTTTGTTGTCTATATCCCTATTGCGAGATGGTTTGTCTTGACCATCGGAGGTGGGCTTCATGAATAGAAACATTGGCACGTTGTCATAGGTGACAATGTGTTGGATCGGGACATAAAGTGAATTGATTTGGATTAATAATTCTGTCTCGACAAATCGATTCACTTTAGACTATCATTTGTATTGTATCTTAATCCTGAGATGAATAGTGGGCCCGTTGTCTTGACTTGTGTCTTTTGATGTACCAAAGGGTGACACCCACATCTTAATAGTGGTATGCATGCCGGTACGTTGGAGGTATGACTCTTGATGGCGTAGACCTGTTATTCATAGATATGAAATCCATAGCTCCTCTTTAGGAGTAGTGATATTTTCTTATATGTGTTATCTTATAATTGAAAAACTGAAACGCTCAACCATTTGGATACATAGGCGTAACTGAATGGTATACTGTCTTTGGATGGTAAGTTTTTTGATAGTGAGATAATGGAACGTAAGATAAAAATAATCGGGAAGGTAAGACAGAACTTGTCCTTAAGCCGATTATGGATAATCATATGAGGATACGATACACTATGATATGTCATGGAGACTTAGCTATACGGGCTTCATAATTCTATGTAGTTAGAGAGTGTAGCTCCAAACTTTTAGGGGAGTAGCGTTAGAGTTGATAATTATGAAATGTATATCTAGGATATTGGGTTTCGTAATTATTGGGAGCTTAAACTATATAGGTCTATTTGGTCCCCTTTGCTAGCTCACAACATCCTGTAACGATACGGCATACTTTTCCAATAATTGGTGACTTATGTTAGATTTATTAGATTGGTTGAAATTTGAAAGAATCAAATAACTCATGTCTGTTTATCAGTTGAATTAATTTTGTGATAAAAATTAATTCAAGATAAACTTGTTGAATTATAAGGATCGGATAATTCTTGTCTGTTTATAGATTGATTTAATTTTGAATAAATTAGATCAAGATAAACTTGTAGAATTATTAAGAGTTCATTTATTTTCCTAGAGATTATCTAGATAAAGTTGTTTTGATCATATAACTTTTCTATTAGGTTATTTGATCTAAAACTGAAACTTTCTCCTATAGAATCTTGGATGAAAAATAAAAGATTTGTTGAGATATTAATTGGCAATTCGGCATGCCGATCCTCAAGTTTGGCCTACCGATGGGGCCTGTTCGGTCTGCCGATCATCCTGATCAGCCTGCCAATGAGCAAAAGATAAGATCACGTGTTTTTATATAGATCTTATCAGATATTGATCTAAATTTGATTCTTATTCGAATTTTTGAGACCTAATCTGATAAAGACTGGCCCTAGACCCAACCTCTATAAATAGGGAGTAAGTCACATACGTTATTTAGATCAGTTGAGAGATTAAGAGTGATACTCTGCTGGTGAGAATCTAGAAACTCCCTGATAGCTCTTGTTCACAAATCATGAACACTAGCTTTAAGTTCTCTCAATTGGTTGGAAAGAGAGTCACCTAAAGGAAGAGCTGTACGTATGAGCCCACAATCACTCCAATCGTGGATAGATAATATCAAAGAAAACTAGTTGGTTGAGGCTCTTTTGGAACGTTACTTCTCTTCACTGATTCCAGGAGCTTTTTGGCACACAAAGGTTAGTAAGATCTGGTTAATTTATGCATATAGCATGTCAAACTTATGTTTTGGAAAATACTCTGATATAAGATTTTTAAAATTCTGTTGCGCACTATTTTTCCAATAATTGGTATTAGAGCCTTGGTTTTTACATAAATTTACGAGTTTGTGATCATGTTATTTGTATAAATTTTGTGATCTTAATCTCTCATATGCTTGAATTTAATTTTATAGAGAGTTGGTACTCTAGGTTTCTATATATTATATATGTTGTCATAGATTATGTGGTGAATGTTCATTAATTAATTATGGTTGATTAAATGGTTATTTAATTATTTATTAATTAATTAAGTTATACCAATTGTAGTTCCTTAGAGGTTAGAATGTGTATCTAGGTTTTTCATGTAATTAGATGGCGGACTATCATCTCCGTCTAAGAATTATTATTTATTTTTAAATTTGTAAGAATTTTGTAATTAAATAATCATTCGGAGAAGACGGATCTAGAAGGCAGATCCAGAAGATTGATGATGGTGCTCCTAGATATTTCCTGAGTCTCTAATTTTATGTTTTTGAATTGTTAAAAATAAAATTGATGAATTGCTTTAAAAATTATGTTTTCTGGAATGGGGATTTCTGCTCGGTCGGCATGCCGAACCTATCAGTTTGGTAGGCCGATGGTCACACTTCGGCAGGCCGGACGTAAGGTTCAACAGGCTGATTCTAAGAGACATTAAATTTGGATATAATCAAAAATATGAAGCATTCGATTCATACGGGATTGAAGACTTGAAAAAAGGCATTACGTGAAGAAGGATACTACCTGGAGAGTCAAGGATGAAGAGTCGATTATATGTTTCGATTATTCTCTTGTAAGTTTTTATTTATATTCTCTAGGGTGGAACCATAATATTACGGTTATTATTATTTTGCTTGTAGCTTTGCTTGATTGCTTTGCTTGTCTGCATTATAATATGATTTGCCATGTATATTGAAAATATGTCATATAGAATAGGGAGTGCCGCTCCTATTAAAATTTTTCATGCATGATCTTAAAATAAAACCTTGATTTCAAAAGATTGAGTGGGAGAAGGTTTTTGAAGAGAGGACCTAAGGCCTCCATCGTTGGTCCATAGGCAGAACGTGATGCTCCTAACCCCTGGGAAGTGATTTCCATCATGTATCAGATTGGATCTCTAAGAGGATAAGGTATTTTAGCATGATTTATGGTTACACTGTTAGACATGTATGCCCTAAGGAGTAAAAATATAATACGTTTTTGGAGATATTTTTATCAATAAAGAATTTATTCATTTATATATACCAAATCTTGTACTTTTTACGTTCATATTTGTTGAATGCATGATAAGCAAATAGTAGTCTGAGACTGTTGGTCTAAGCCTTAAGAATTGGACATATGATGAACTGATTATGCGGAAGACACGATTCTTAAGGTGACGGTCTAAAAAATATGATCCGCAATCGAGGGAATAAAGTTGGACGCTTTATTCATGTAAAGATTGTTATGTTGTCTATATCCCTTTTTGGAGATGGTTTGTCTTGAGCATCAGAGTTGGACTCCGTGAATAGAAACATTGGCACGTTGTCATAGGTGACGACGTGTTGGATCGGGACATAAAGTGAATTGATTTGGGTCAATAATTCTGTCTCGGCAAATCGATTCACTTTAGACAGTCATTTGTATTGTATCTTAATCCTGAGATGAATAGTGGGCCTGTTGTCTCGACTTGTGTCTTTTGATGTGCCAAAGGGTGACACCCATATCTCTATAGTGGTATGCATACCGGTATGTTGGAGGCATGACTCTTGATAGCGTAGACTTGTTATTCATAGATATGGAATCCATAGCTCCTCTTTAGGAGTAATGATATCCTCTTATATGCGTTATCCTGTAATTGAAAACTGGAGCGCTCAACCATTTGGATACGTAGGTGTAACCGAATGGTATACTATCTTTGGATGGTAAGTTTTCTAATAGTGAGACAATGGAACGTAAGATAAAAATAATCGGGAAGGTAAGACAGAACTTGTCCTTAAGCTGATTATGGATGATCATATGGGGATGCGATACACTATCATATGTCATGGAGACTTAGCTACACGAGCTTCGTAATTCTATAAGGTTTGAGAGTGTAGCTCCAAGCTTTTAGTGGAGTAGCGTTGGAGTTGATAATTGTGAAATATATATCTGGGATATTGGGTTTCATAATTATCATGAGCTTGAACTTTATAGGTCCATTTTGGTCCCCTTTGCTAGCTCACAAAGTCCTGTAACGATACGGCGTGCTTTTTCAATAATTGGTAACTTATGTCAGATTTATCATATTGGTTTAAATTTTGTAAGAATCAAATAATTCATGTTTGTTTATCGGTTGAATTAATTTTGTAAGAAATTAGTTCAAGATAAACTTGTTGAATTATTACGATCATATAATTCTTGTCTGTTTATCGGTTGTTTTAATTTTGGACAAATTAGAACAAGATAAACTTGTATAATTATTGTGAATTTTTATTTTCTTAGAGATTATCTTGATAAAGTTTTTTTTGATTAGATAAATTCTCTATTGGGTTATTTGAATCAAAACTGAGACTTTATCCTTTAGAATCTCGGGTGGAAAATAAAAGATTCACGGAGATTTTTTCTCGGGAGTTCGGCTTACCGAATGACATGGTCGGCCTGTTGAAGTTGCCTATTCGGCCTGCCGATCAACGGAAGATATGATCATGCATTTTCACGCGGATCTTATCAGATATTGATCCAAACTTGATTCTGTTTTGAGTTTTTGACACCTAATCTGATATGGACTGACCCCAGGACCAATAGCTATAAAAAGGGAGTGAGTCTCATGATTTACTAAGATCAATAGAGATCAATTTGAGAGATTAAGAGTGATACTCTTCTAGTGAGCATCTTAAAACTCCCTGAGAGCTTTTGTTCACAAATCACGAGCACTAGCTTTAGGTTCTCTCTATTGGTTGGAAGGAGAGTCACCGGTAGAAGAGCTATACGTGTGAGCCCACACTCACTCCGGTTATGGATAGAGAATAGCAAAGAAGACCAGTTGGTTGTGGCTCTTCTGGAACGTTACTTCTCTACACAGGTTGCAGAGGTTCTTCGGTACATTGAGGTTAGTAAGATCTATTTAATTTGTACATATAACATGTCAAACTTGTGTTTTGAAAATTACTCTGATGGAAAATTTTTAAAATTCCGCTGCGCACTTTGTTTCCAACAATTAGTATCAGAGCCAAGATTTTTTTACATAAATTTGCAAGTTTGTGATCATGTTATATGCATAAATTTTGTGATCTTAATCTCTCCTATGCTTGAATTGAATTTTATAGAGAGATGACACTCTAGGTTTCTATATAATATATATGTTGTCATGGATTATGTGGTGAATGTTTATTAATTAATTATGGTTGATTAAATCGTTGTTTAATTATTTATTAATTGATTAATACCGGTTATGGTTCCTTAGAGGTTAGAATGTGTATCTAGGTTTTTCATGTAATTAGATGGCGGACTATCATCTCCGTCTAGGAATTGTTATTTAATTTTTAATTTGTAAGAATTTTGTAATTAAATAATTATTCGGAGAAGACGGAACGAGAAGTCGAATCTTGAAGATTGATGATGGCGCCTCCAGGTATTTCCAGAGTCTCTAATTTTATGTTTTTGAATTGTTGAAAATAAAATTGATGAATTGCATTAAAATTGTATTTTCTGGAATGAAGGTTTTTTGCTCGGTCGGCATGCCGAACGTCACAGTTCGGCAAGCCGAAGGTCACAGATCGGCAGGTCGGACGTGTGGTCCGGTAGGCTGACAGTGGGGCAAAAATTTTGGTGCTCTGTCAGCAGGCTAAACCTTCATGATCGGCAGGCCGATCACCCAGATCGGCCTGCTGACCAAGAGCTGCCAAGTGTCCAGAAAAGGTGCAATTTTTTTGGTGCAGTTTTAATTTTATTTTTGGGACGATTCTGAGAAACATTAAATTTAGATATGACATAAAATATGAAGTATTCGATTCATACGGGATTGAAGACTTGAAGATGGATATTACATGAAGAAGGATACAGCTTGAGGATTCAAGGACGAAGAATCGATAAATGTCTCGATTATTCTCTTGTAATCTTAGTTTTCTATTCTCTAGGGTGGAACCATAATATTATGGTTATTATTATTTTCCTTGTAGCCTTGCTTGATTGCTTTGCTTGTCTGCATTATAATATGATTTACCATGTATATTGATAACATATCATATAGAATAGGGATTGCTGCTCATATTAAAATTGTTCATGCATGATTTTAAAATAAAACCTTGACTTCAAAAGATTGAGTGGGAGAAGGTTTTCGAAGAGAGGACCTAAGGCCTCCATCGTTGGTCCATAGGAAGAAGATGGTGGTCCCGACCCCTAGGAAGGGATTTCTATCATGTACCAAATTGGATCTCTGAAAAGATAAGGTATTTTAGTATGATTTATGGTTGCACACCCCTAGGTGGTGCTTATAAATCATGGATAAAATATTGAAACGGTGGTTATACACTCACGTTAATTTTATTATTAACCTCCTCTAGGAGCTCTGTTAATAAAATTAATGGCCAATGAAACGATTATTAGTTTATGCTGGATCATACGGGTCCTGGATGGCATATATTAATCAGGAGGGGATCCGTGTTCCTGGTTGAATTTGGCATGACTTCCCTAGGAGCTTATTGAATTCTAAGTTGGGAATTATCGTTGTAAGGTTGTGATATTTTCAAGGTTTTGACACATAAACACATTTATATGATTTTACATGATTGTGTTATCTTACTAAATTATTATATATGTTTGCTTATGTTTGGTATATGATTCTTTATTGTAGATTGAAAAAGTCTAAAAACGCTTTATCATCGATACTTGACAAAAACCAATTAACCGGTGAGAATTATAACGATTGGAAACGAAACCTGGACATCGTCCTATCCTTTGAGAAACTGAAATATGTACTGACAACCCCTTGTCCTCCCGAGCCTACAGGAGACTCAAGTAATGAGCAATTCTAAGCGTACGACCGCTGAAAAGATGCTAATGATTAGGCCCGCGGCTATGTTATGGCTACCATGAACAACATGCTGCAGGCTCAACATCAGGATTATGAGACTGCGAAGCAGATCTTGGATAATCTTGAGGACATGTTTGGAGGCCAGGCCATAACAAAGCGGCAAGGAGCGCTTCAAAAACTCTTGAACTATAGACAGAGACCGGGGACATCTGTAAAGGAGCACATGATGTTAGTCGTGGGTTACCTCGCTGAGGCTCAAACCAATGGAGCCGACATCGATGCTGAAACTCAGATGACTATGGTCTTTGAGACTCTGTCTAAGGAATTTATTTCATTTAGAGCTACTTTTAATTTAAGCAATAGACGGGATATGACATTGACAGAACTGATGAAACAGTTACAGGAGTTTGAACTGCTGATCAGGGAGTCTCCTGCTAGTGGTGAGGCCAACATGGTAGCTGCTTCTGGTTCCAATCCTAACTCTGGGAATGGAAAGAAGCAACTGGCCAAGAGTGGGAAGTCTTCTATTCTTGCTGCTACCAAGAGCAAGAAGAAGAAGAAGAAGAACCCAAAGAAGCTTAAGTGCTTCTTCTATGGTAAGGTCGGGCATAAAAAGAAGCATTGCAAGGACTTCCTTTCCAAGGGAGGTAGGTGTGATCTTCTATATTTAGAAACTTGTTTGGTTGAGGAATCCAGTGACATCTGGGTCATAGATTCCGGCGCAACTAATCATGATTGTGTTTCTCTGTAGGGATTCAAAGAAACAAGAAGTCTACTTCGTGAAGACTTAACGCTTCGGATGGGTGATGGATCCTTGGTCTCAGCGGAAGCAGTGGGAGATGTCCAACTTTATTTTAATAATTGTAGAAATTTAATTTTGCAAGATTGTTTTTACGTTCCTAAATTTAAATGGAATTTGATTTCTGTATCTTCTTTATTTAAAGACTCCTACGTGGTATCTTTTAATGAAAAAGTGGTGATTCGTAAAAACAAATCTTTTATCTGTTCTGGATGGATGTAAAATAATCTATACTTTATCAAACCTAAGATGGACTTATTGCTTAATGCTGAGATAAATGATAATAACTCAAAAAGACTTAAAACTTCTCACTCTAATAAAACTTATCTTTGGCATTTGCGCCTTGGCCATATTAACCTAAATAGGATTCAAAGGTTGGTAAGGGATGGACCTTTAAGTCACTTAAAGGTGGAATCTATACCTCAATGTGAGTCTTGTTTGGAGGGTAAAATGACCAAAAGACCATACGGGTCTAAGGGCAATAGGGCCGAAGGGGTTCTAGAACTTGTGCATAGTGATGTTTGCGGGCCGATGAACATCCGGGCACGAGGAGGGTATGAGTACTTCGTCACTTTTGTTGACGATTACTCAAGATATGGGTATGTGTACCTAATGCACCACAAAAGCAAAACTTATAATAAGTTCAAGGAGTTTCGGGCTGAAGTGGAAAAGCAATTGGGTAGACCCATAAAGGCACTTCGATCTGATCGAGGTGGGGAATACCTTTCTGATGAGTTCTTGGAACACTTGTTAGAGAATGAGATTTTATCCCATTTGACTACGCTGGGCACTCCGCAGCAGAATGGCATAGCGGAGAGAAGGAATAGGACTTTTTTGGACATGATTAGGTCCATGATGAGTTATTCATCATTGCCTTTATCCTTTTGGGGATATGCACTACAAACCGCATGTTATCTTTTGAACAACGTGCCTTCAAAATCAGTCCCTAAAACTCCTCATGAGTTGTGGGCAAGACGGAAGACATCCTTAAACCATATTCGCATATGGGGATGTCCAGCTCATGTCCTATTTAAGGATCCGAATAAGTTAGAAGCACGTTCAGAAGTTTGCATGTTTGTAGGATATCCAAAAGGGACTAAAGGGGGTTGTTTTTATAACCCGAAGGAAAATAAAGTCGTGGTTTCAACTAATGCAACTTTCCTTGAGGAGAGTTATATGGACGACTTTAAACCTTGAAGCAAAGTGGTGCTTGAGGAGTTAAGGGGTGATCCGTTCACTCTGGAGGTTCCGAACGAAACCATTCCGATCGGTGTAGAAAAACCAAACAACAACCTCAGAGGCTTCGGCGTAGTGGGAGCATCGGGCGTCAACCTGAGAGGTATATGTTCAATGGGGAGGTCTTCTTGGCTGAACTAGATGAACATGACAGGGATCCTTATACTTACGTAGAAGCTATGGAGGATGTTGATTCAAGACTCTGGACAGAGGCTATGAACATAGAGATGAAGTATATGGAGACTAATCGGGTCTGGGAGCTTGTGGATCTTCCCGAAGGGGTAAAACCCATAGGGTGTAAGTGGATCTACAAGAGGAAAAGAGGAATGGATGGAAAGGTCGAAACCTTTAAGGCTAGACTGGTAGCTAAGGGTTATACGCAAAAGGAAGGAATCGATTATGAGGAAACCTTTTCACCTGTAGCCATGCTTAAGTCCATCCGGATTCTCTTGTCCATAGCTGCCGCTCTCGACTATGAGATTTGGCAGATGGATGTCAAGACGGCTTTTCTGAATGGCTATCTTGATGAGTCCATTTATATGGAACAACCAGATGGGTTGAAGGTCACGGGTCAAGAGGATAAGGTTTGTAAGCTGCTAAAGTCTATTTATGGACTTAAGTAGGCTTCTCGTTCTTGGAACATAAGATTTGATCAAGTGATCAAGACTTATGGGTTCTCACAAAATGTGGATGAACCATGTGTTTACAAACACATTAAGGATGAGAAGGTGGTTTTTCTACTGCTCTATGTAGATGACATTCTGCTAATTGGCAATGACGTTGGGGCGTTGTCATCGGTCAAATTATGGTTGACCAAGCAGTTTGACATGAAGGACTTAGGTGAGGCTAATTTGTTCTCGGTATCCAGATCTTTCGGGATAGGAAGAACAAAATGATAGCTTTGTCTCAGGCCGGCTAAAAAGATAAAATTCTCAGGAGGTTTGCAATGCAGGATTCCAAGAAAGGTGGGCAACCATCTAGGTCTGGAATTACTCTTTCTAAGAAAGACTCTCCAAAGTCTTATGAAGAAAGAGAATACATGTAGAAGGTGCCTTATGCTTCAGCAGTGGGCAGTCTCATGTATGCCATGCTTTACACTCGACCAGATATTAGCTATACGGTCGGGATTGTAAGTCGATTTCAAGCGGATCCAAGACCGAACCATTAGGTTATGGTAAATCATATTTTTAAGTACCTGAGAAGGACTCGAGGGTATATGCTTGTGTATTCGGGTGAGGATTTAACACCTCTAGGATACACTGATTTAGATTTTTAATCCTATCTGGATTCTAGGAAATCGACTTTGGGTTTGTGTTTACTCTGGGTGGCGGTGCCATCAGTTGGAGAAGTGCAAAGCAAGATTGCACTTCGAATTCAACGATGGAGGCCGAGTATGTGGCGGCTAGTAATGCTTCGAAAGAAGCAATGTGGCTCCGCAAGTTCCTTGGGGATCTAGAGGCAGTTCCTAGTATGGATAAAGCGGTATCACTGTACTGTGATAACAATGCGGCGGTAGCTAATGCTAAGGAACCAAGATTTCACAAGAAGAGTAAGCATATTGATCGGAAGTATCATGTGATAAAGGACTTCGTTGAGGGCGGGCATGTCATGGTGTGCAAAATCGCATCAGAGGACAATTTAGCTGATCCATTTACGAAGACACTTACTGGGAGAGTCTTCGAGAGGCATGTGGAAGCTATGGGGATGCAAAATTTGCTGTATTTACTTACTTAGTGCAAGTGGGAGATTGTTAGACATGTATGCCCTAAGGAGTAAAAATGTAATACGTTTCTGGAGACATTTTTATCAATAAAGATTTTATTCATTTATATATACCAAATCTTGTCCTCTTTATGTTCATATTTGTTGAATGTATGATAAGCAAACAGTAGTCTGAGACTGTTAGTCTAAGCCTTAAGAATTGGGCATATGATGAACTGATTATGCGGAAGACACGATTCTTAAGATGACGGTCTAAAACATATGATCCGCAATCGAGGGAATAAAGTTGGGCGCTTTATTCATGTAAAGATTGTTATGTTGTCTATATCCCTTTTGGGAGATGGTTTGTCTTGAGCATCGAAGTTGGACTCCGTGAATAGAAACATTGGCACGTTGTCATAGGTGACGACGTGTTGGATCGGGACATAAAGTGAATTGATTTGGGTTAATAATTCTGTCTCGGCAAATCGATTCACTTTAGACAGTCATTTGTATTGTATCTTATCCTGAGATGAATAGTGGGCCCGATGTCTCGACTTGTGTCTTTTGATGTGCCAAAGGGTGACACACACATCTCTATATCTTTAAGAGTAATGATATCCTCTTATATGCGTTGTCCTGTAATTGGAAAACTGGAGGGCTCAACCATTTGGATACATAGGTGTAACCAAATGTTATACTATCTTTGGATGGTAAGTTTTCTAATAGTGAGATAGTGGAACGTAAGAAAAAAATAATCGGGAAGGTAAGATAGAACTTGTCCTTAAGCCGATTATGGATGATCATATGGGGATGCGATACACTATGATATGTAATGGAGACTTAGCTACACGAGCTTCGTAATTCTATAAAGTTCGAGAGTGCAGCTCCAAGCTTTTAGTGGAGTAGCGTTGGAGTTGATAATTGTGAAATGTATATCTAGGATATTGGGTTTCATAATTATCATGAGCTTAAACTTTATAGGTCCATTTTGGTTCCCTTTGCTTGCTCACAAAGTCCTGTAACGACACGGCGTGCTTTTCCAATAAGTGGTAACTTATGTCAGATTTATCAGATTGGTTTAAGTTTTGTAAGAATAAAATAATTCATGTCTGTTTATCGATTGAATTAATTTTGTAAGAAATTAGTTCAAGATAAACTTGTTGAATTATTGCGATCAGATAATTCTTGTTTGTTTATCGGTTGTTTTAATTTTGGACAAATTAGAACAAGATAAACTTGTAGAATTATTGTGAATTTTTATTTTCTTAGAGATTATCTTGATAAAGTTTATTTTGATCAGATAACTTCTCTATTGGGTTATTTGAATCAAAACTAAGACTTTATCCTTAGAATCTCGGGTGGAAAATAAAAGATTCGCGGAGATTTTTTCTCGGGAGTTCGGCCTGCCGAATTGGCCTATTCAGCCTGCCGATCAGCGAAAGATAAGATTACGTGTTTTCACACGGATCTTATCAGATATTGATCCGAACTTGATTCTGTTTTGAGTTTTTGACACCTAATCTGATATGGACTGACCCCAGGACTAATAGCTATAGAAAGGGAGTGAGTCTCATGATTTACTAAGATCAATAGAGATCGATTTGAGAGATTAAGAGTGATACTCTTCTAGTGAGCATCTTAAAACTCCCTGAGAACTTTTGTTCACAAGTCATGAGCACTGGCTTTGGGTTCTCTCTATTGGTTGGAAAGAGAGTCACCGGTGGAAGAGCTGTACGTGTAAGCCCACACTCACTCCGGTTGTGGATAGAGAATAGTAAAGAAGACCAGTTGGTTGAGGCTCTTCTAGAACGTTACTTCTCTACACAGGTTGCGGAGGTTCTTCGGCACACTGAGGTTAGTAAGATCTGTTTAATTTATACATATAACATGTCAAACTTGTGTTTTGGAAATTACTCTGATGGAAAATTTTTAAAATTCAACTACGCACTTTGTTTCCAACATACACACCCCTAGGTGGTCATTATAAATCATGGATAAAATATTGAAATGATGGTTATACACTCACATTAATTTTATTATTAACCTCCTCTAGGAGCTTGTTAATAAAATTAATGGCCAAAGAAATGATTATTAATATATGCTGGATCATACGGGTCCTGGATGGCATATATTAATCAGGAGGGGATCCATGTTCTTGGTTGAATTTGGCTTGACTCCCTTAGGAGATTGTTGAATTCTGAGTTGGGAATTATCGTTGTAAGGTTGTGATATTTTCAAGGTTTTGACACATAAACACATTTGTATGTTTTTACATGATTGTGTTATCTTACTAAATTATTATTAAATGTTTGTTTATGTTTGGTATATGATTCTTTATTGTAGATTAAAAATGTCTAAAAACATTTTATCTTCGATACTTGATAAAAACCTGTTAACCAGAGAGAATTATAATGATTGGAAATGAAACCTGGATATCGTCTTCTCCTTTGAGAAACTGAAATATGTACTGACAACCACTTGTCCTCCCAAGCCTACGGGAGACTCAACTAATGAGCAATTCCAAATGTATGATTGCTGGAAAGATGCAAACATTTAGGCCCGCTACTACGTTATGCCTAGCATGAATAACGTGCTGCAAGCTCAACATCAGGATTATGAGACTGCGAAGCAGATCTTGGATAATCTTGAAGACATGTTTGGAGGCCAAGCCATAACAAAGAGACAAGGGGCGCTTCAAAAACTTCTTAACTGAAAGCAGAGGCTGGGGACATCTATAAAGGAGCACATGATGTTGGTCATGGGATACCTCACTGAGGCTCAAACCAATGGAGTTGACATCGATGCTGAAACTCAGATGACTATGGTCTTTGAGACTCTATCAAAGGAATTTATTCCATTTAGAGCTACTTTTAATTTAAGCAATAGACAGGATATGACCTTAACAGAATTAATGAAACAGTTACAGCAGTTCAAACTGCTGATAAGGGAGTCTCCTGCGGGTGGAGAGGCCAATATGGTAGTTGCTTCTAGTTCCAATCTCAATTCTAGGAATGGAAAGAAGCAATGGGCCAAGAATGGGAAGTCTTCTATTCCTGCTAGCACCAAGAGCAAGAAAAAGAAGAAGAAGAACCCGAAGAAGCTTAAGTGCTTCTTTTGTGGGAAGGTCGGGCACATCAAGAAGTATTGCAAGGACTTCCTTTCCAAAGGAGGTAGGTGTAATCTTCTGTATTTATAAACTTGTTTGGTTGAGGAATCCAATGACATTTGGGTCATAGATTTCGATGTAACTAATCATGTTTGTGTTTCTCTATAGGGGTTCAAAGAAACGAGAAGTCTGCTACATGAAGACTTCACGCTTCAAATGGGCGATGGATCCTTGGTCTCAGCGGAAGCAGTGGGAGACATCCATCTTTATTTTGACGATTATATGAATTTATTTTTGCAATATTGTTTTTATGTTCCTAAATTTAAAAGGAATTTAATTTCTATAGCTTTTTTGTTTAAAGACTCCTATTTGGTTTTTTTTAATGATAAAGTGGTGATTTGTAAAAACAAATCTTTTATCTGTTCTGGATGAATGCAAAATAATCTATATTTTATCAAACCTAAGATGGACTTATTACTTAATGCTGAGATGAATAATAATAACTCTAAAAGACTTAAAACTTCTCACTCTAATAAGACTTATCTTTGGCATTTGCGCCTTGGTCATATTAACCTAAATAGGATTCAAAGGTTAGTAAGGGATAAGTCACTTAAAGATGGAATCTATACCTCAATGTGAATCTTGTTTGGAGAGTAAAATGACCAAAAGACCATTCGGGTCTAAGGGCAATAGGGCCAAAGGGGTTTTAGAACTTGTGCATAGTGATGTTTGCAGACTGATGAACATCCAAGCACGATGAGGGTATGAGTACTTTGTCACTTTTATTGACGATTACTCAAAATATGGGTATGTGTACCTGATGCACCACAAAAGCGAAACTTTTGACAAGTTCAGGGAGTTTCGGGCTGAGGTGGAAAAGCAATTGGGTATCCCCATAAAGGCACTTGGATCCGATCGAGGTGGAGAATACCTTTCTGATGAGTTCTTGGGACACTTATTAGAGAATGAGATTTTATCCCATTTGACTGTGTCGGGCACTGTGCAGTAGAATGGCATAGCGAAGAGAAGAAATAGGACTTTATTGGACATAATCAAGTCCATGATGAGTTATTCATCATTGCCTTTATCTTTTTAGGAATATGCACTACAAACCGCATGTTATCTTTTGAATAATGTGCCTTTAAAATCGGTCCCTAAAACTCCTCATGAGTTGTGGACGGGCATGAAGACATCCTTAAACCATATTTGCATATAGGGATGTCTGACTCATGTCCTGTTTAAGGATACGAATAAGTTGGAAGCTTATTTGGAAGTTTACGTGTTTGTAGGATATTCAAAAGGGACTAAAGGGGGTTATTGCTATAACCCAAAGGAAAATAAAGTCATGGTTTCAACTAATGCAACTTTCCTTGAGGAGAGTTACATAGACGACTTTAAACCTCGAAGCAAAGTGGTGCTTAAGGAGTTAAGGAGTGATTCGATCACTCTGGAGGTTCCGAATGAAACCGTTCCGATCAGTTTAGAAAAACCAAACAAACTTGAACAGCAACCTGAGGGGCTTCGGTGTAGTGGGAGGATCGTGTAGGAAAAGTAGTACGTAGCGATATTTTAAAAATTTTTCATCAGAGTATTTTCCAAAACACAAGTTTGACATGCTATATGCATAAATTAACCAGATCTTACTAACCTTTGTGTGCCGAAAAGCTCCTACAATCAATGAAGAGAAGTAACGTTCTAGAAGAGCCTCAACCAACTGGTCTTCTTTGCTATTCTTTATCCACAAGCGGAGTGAGTGTGGGCTCACACATACAGCTCTTCCACTAGGTGACTCTCCTTCCAACCAATTGAGAGAACCCAAAGCTAGTGTTCGTGATTAGTGAACAAAAGCTCTCAGGGAGTTTTTAGATTTTCACCAGCAAAGTATCACTCTTAATCTCTCAATTAATCTGAATAACTCTTAAGACTTATTCCTTATTTATATAGGTTGGGTCTAGGGTCAGTCCTTATTAGATTAGGTCTCAAAAACTCAAAACAGACTCAAGTTTGGATAAATATCTGATAAGATCTGTGTAAAAACATGTGATCTTATCCTTTACTCATCGGCAGGCCAAACAGCATAATCGGCAGGCCGAACACGTCCATCGGTAGGCCGAACTTAAGGATCGACAGGCCGAACTACCAAAAAAATATCTCTGTAAATCTTTTATTTTTCACCCAAGATTCTATAGGATAAAGTCTCAGTTTTAATTCAAATAACCCAATAGATAATTTATCTGATTAAAAAAACTTTATCTAGATAATCTCTAGAAAAATAAATCAATTCCTAATAATTCTACAAGTTTATCTTGATCTAATTTATCCAAAATTAAATCAACCGATAAACAGACAAGAATTATCCAATCCCATCAAGTTTATCTTGAATTAATTTTATCACAAAATTAATTCAACTGATAAACAAACATGAATTATCTGATTTTTTTAAATTTTAAACCAATCTGATAAATTCGACATAAGTCACCAATTTTTTGAAAAGCACGCCGTATCGTTACAGGATGTTGTGAGCTAGCAAAGGGGACCAAATGGACCTATATAGTTCAAGCTCCTAATAATTATGAAACCCAATATCCTAGATATATATTTCATAATTATCAACTCCAATGCTACTCCACTAAAAGCTTGGAGCTACACTCTTGAACTACATAGAATTACGAAGCCCGTATAGCTAAGTCTACATGACATATCATAGTGTATCGTATCCCAATAGGATTATCCATAATCGGCTTAAGGACAAGTTCTGTGTTACATTCTCGATTATTTTTATCTTACCTTCCATTATCTCACCATCGAGAAACTTACTATCCAAGGACAATATACCATTCAGTTACACCTATGTATCCAAATGGTTCAGTGCTCCGGTTTTTCAATTACAGGATAACGCATATAACAGGATATCATTACTCCTAAAGAAGAGCTATGGATTCCATATCTATGAATAACAAGTCTAGGCTATCAAGAGTCATGCCTCCAACATACCGACATGCATACCACTATTAAGATGTAGGTGTCACCCTTTGGTACATCAAAAGACACAAGTCAAGACAACGGGCCCACTATCATCTCAGGATTAAGATACAACACAAATGATTGTCTAAAGTGAATTGATTTGCCGAGACAGAATTATTAATCCAAAACAATTCACTTTATGTCCCGATCAAACACAACGTCACCTATGACAACGCGCCTATGTTTCTATTCACGGAGTCCACCTCCGATGGTCAAGACAAACCATCTCCCAAAAAGGATATAGACAACATAACAATCTTTACATGAATAAAGTGCCCAACTTTATTCCCTCGATTGCGGATCTTATGATTTAGACTGTCACCTTAAGAATTGTGTCTTTCGTATAACTTGTCCATCATATGCCCAATTCTTAAAGGTTTAGACTGAAAGTCTTAGACTATTGTTTGCTTAACATACATTCAACAAATATGAACATAAAGAGGACAAGATTTGGTATATAAACAATAATTAAATTCTTTATTGATAAAAATGTCTCCAAAAACTTATTACATTTTTACTCCTTAGGGCATACATGTCTAATAGATCGGGCATCAACCTGAGAGGTACACGTTCAATAGAGAAGTCTTTTTGGCTCAACTGGATGAACATGACAGGGATCCTTATACTTATGCAGAAGCTATGGAGGATGTTGATTCAAAACTCTGGACAGAGGCCATGAACACTGAGATGAAGTCTATGGAGACTAATCAAGTCTAGGAGCTTGTGGATCTTTCTGAAGGGGTAGAACCCATAGGGTATAAGTGGATCTACAAGAGAAAAAGAGGAGTGAATTGAAAGGTCAAAACCTTTAAGGCTAGACTGGTAGCTAAGGGTTATATGCAAAAGGAAGGAATTGATTTTGAGGAAACCTTTTCACCTATAGCATGCTTAAGTCCATCCGAATTCATTTGTCCATAGCTGCCGCTCTCGATTATGAAATTTGACAGATGGATGTCAAGACAGCTTTTCTGAATGGCTATTTTGATGAGTCCATTTATATGGCACAACCAAACAGGTTTAAGGTCAAGGGTCAAGAGGGTAAGGTTTGTAAGTTGCTAAAGTCAATTTATGGACTTAAGCAGGCTTCTCGTTCTTGGAACATAAGATTTGATCAGGTGATCAAGACTTATGATTTCTCACAAAATGTGGATGAGCCATGTGTTTACAAACACATTAAGGATGAGAAGGTGGTTTTTCTACTGCTCTATGTAGATGACATTCTGTTAATTGGCAATGGCATTGGGTCATTGTCATCGGTCAAATTATGGTTGACAAAACAGTTTGACATGAAAGACTTGGGTGAGGCTAATTTTGTTCTTAGTATCCAAATCATTCAAGATAGGAACAAGAAAATGATAGCTTTATTCCAGGCCGCCTACATAGATAAAATTTTTAGGAGCTTTGCAATGTAGGTTTGCAATGTTGTGATCCCTCTGTCATCTTTCTCTCCCCCATCACCATCTCTCCTCCTCTCCTTCTTCTTCTTCTCCTCCTCCTCCTCCTCCTCCTTTTAGAATCGCCGCCTGCACACCTCCTAACCCGCCGATGTCTCCTTGCATCAGATTCTTCTCCTCCATGCTACCATACTTAGTGCCTCCTTGCTCAGATTAGTTTCCTCTCTCTCTCTATAAAACCTATCACCATATAGCTGCCATCACTACTTCATTTGAAGCCACCGTGAAACAAACTTGTGTCCCACCACCACCATCCCACTATGCCAATCTGGACCTCTTGATGTTGGAGTTGATCAGATCTTCTCTGCTTTTTTCAGTGAATCTAATATTTGGTTTTTGATATTACTTGATGTTTTTATTTGGGACTCAATTTGGAGAATCAAATTAATGATGCTGATGATGTTTCTAGGTAGGGAAGATCAAGAAAAAACCAAGGTTGGTATTTTGTTTTTTGTTCTTTGCAGGTTCTCTATTTCGTTTTCTCATTTTTTTGCGTTCAAACAGTGTTTTTAGATTTCTTGGTCGAATTCTCAACTACGTTTTGATTGGGAAGTTTAATTTCTTTACTTGGGAGTTTTGAAATGCTTAAGTGATTGGGTTTTTTATTATTTTATTAAATCAGGTATATCTGTAAGTTAAATCCTAGCCCACCCCAAACGTGGATTTAGGTTCGGTGAAGGGAACAATTGCGACAAACAGGTTAGTGAGTTCTATTTCTCTGGGTTCAATGAGGGGGAGGTGTGGGATTTGGATTTGGCTTGCTGGAGTTAGCGGCAAATTTTTTCATCTATCTAATTTGTTGTTTTTGTATTTTCCTTTTCTTTTCTTTATTTTTATTATATGGTAGATAAATTAATTTGAGATATTTTGGTCCTTTGTACTAAATGATCATCATGTGGCTGGCACGTGATCGATAAAAGTGAGAAAATAGATGGCTGTCAAATAAGTTAGTCCTTTTGTGCTTTTTTTTTTTGAGACTAAGGTCATTTTAGCTAAAACAAAAAGAATCGAGACTAGCAATCACCTTATAAAAAGATCGAGAACAAATGATGCAATTTACTCATTGTCTAATTTATAAACGAGCTTGAGATGGGCAAACACCAACTCCACTTCGAAACCTGCTATTTACTTCAAAAATCTTAAAAACTTTGTTATTTCGTTCACTGTGAGCTCAATGCACAAGAATACCCTTCTAAAGGAGCACATTTTCAAGACTGTCATTTTAAAAAACTCTATACAAAACTGCTCCTTTAATTAGAAAGTGTAATTTATTAGATCATTTTCTCTCTGTTTTGCCTCTCTCTCGCCTTGCTCATCATGACAGCTATGATTGTTGGAGAGAAGGAAGAGAGAGAGAGGATGCAAGGGGGAAAGAGAGATAAAGGGATCTGATAGAGAAAGGGACAAAAGAGAATAGAGAGGAGTGAGAAAGGAGAGAGGGGGTAAGATCATACTAGAGTTTGTTTTTATTTAAATCAGGGCAAAAGGTCATTTGTTAAATTAATTTAAAGAGAAAGAAATTAAAAAGGGGCAGTTTTAGAAAGTCAAAAAAACAAAAGGGTAACATTAATAAGGAGTGTTCATGAGAGCACAACTTGTGTAAATTTCTCTTCTTTTTTTTTTTTTTTTTGAGAAGTAACCAAAGAGCATGTATGGGGAAAGAATTAGTAAATTATGTCATATGTTTAATAAATAATATATCATGAGAAAATGAGATTTATCTCATAAAAAATTGAAAACAAAAACCCTAAAATACCTTCACCTTTTTCTCCTCTTCACCTGCCACTATCCTCCCTTGTTGGCACCAGCCAAGAAATACAATATTTCCTTAAAGATATAGTATTTCTTGGTAAATACAAATATTTACTAGTAACTTCACTAGACATAACGGGCATTTACAATGTCGCTAGTAGTCAAAAAATACAGTATTTTCTCAAAAATGTAAAAATTTATTAGCAATGTTGTCAGACATCAACAACATTGCCAACATCGACGATGATTAGAAAGTACAATATTTCCCACATAATATCGTATTTCTTAGTCAATACATATATTTACAGAAGGTAGGAATATCGTATTACCGACGACATCATTAGACCTCACTATTAACCTGAAAATACACATAGTTACCGACGACATCACTAGACCTCACTAGCACCGATGATGTCATTGGTGGCCAATCAAATGCCACAAAAAAAACTAGAAAAACATAAACATAAACCATAGACACATGCACACAACAACAACAATAGCAACAACAACAACAATAACAACTCTGGCAACCATCGCTGCCACACCTCCTCTGACACCGCCTGCTACAAAATGCTCAGACGCTGGTGATCTACACATTTGAAGAAACTTCAACGACCTTTGCAAAGATTAGAGCTCCTCATATTTGATATCCTCTTCGGCCATTTGTCTTTCTAGCAACTCAGATCGAGGTCAATGCCAAGTGCAATCGATGCTTTAATAGATAGATCTTCAAATTTGCAAGTAGGATTTGATTTCCTCCATTGTCACCATGGTTCTAAGATCACACAAAAGCTCATCTTCATCACCATGGTAGATTGAAGCAAGAGGAAATGAGCTTGAAGGTTGGAGATCGAAGGTCGCTAAGGCAAATTGGACTCTGTCTTTGTTGCGAACTTGGCGTGGCAGCTCTGATGAGGAAGTAAGATTGAGAAGACCCAATGGGTGAGAAACAGTAAAGGGCGCATAGAGAAGGAGAGAAAGAAAGAGACAAACACAAAAGACAGAGAAAGCACAGAGAGAAATAGAGGAAAAAGAGGAATGAAATAGAGAGGGAGACAAAAAGAAATGTTAGATCTATTTTGGGAGTATTTTTAAGTTTTTAGTTGTTTTAAAATATTGATTTGTCTAAATATACTATTTATTTTACTTTTCAAATCATCTAACATAATTTACAAATCAACTAACAAAATTTATTGTTAATTATATTTCCTTTCTTTTTTGATTGTCCTAGTTTGACTTTTTTTTTGGGTGGTTCAACATGAGGTTCAACCTTAAAGACAACCTATCATTTTCTTTTAATTACTGTGCAAGCTTTCTAAGAACAAAAATTCTCTGTCCATTATTGCTGTCTAACTCTCTGTTTATCAAATGATATTTTAACATATTAGCCTAATAAATGCAGCCACTAAAGGGATAAAAATTGGGGTTTATTATATTAGTTGGCGTTAACTTCTCCCAAAAAAACCTTCTAAAAAGAAAACTTTTCCCAAATATCTCTCTCTTCTGTGAAATGCTCTCACTCTTATTGTTGATGCTTATCGGAGTTCGGCGATGAATCAACCCATGTGCTGCTATGCACAGTGTTTAGCTTTTTCCCTGTCTGTCTTTGCCTGATCGGATGGACCTACAACAAGAGGAGCAACGCTTTGGAGGCAAGAAAAAGACAGGTTAATCAACAGACAAAGGCTCTTTGATGCTCAAGGTAGGATTTGCCTGGTAGAGATCGGGAACCTGTTAGGTGGGAAGAAGCATGTCTGGATGCAATAAATGCACTATATTTATATGTTACCACTTGGACTAGGTGTTAGGTGGGTTTTTCCTAGGACTCAAGTGTCACGTCAAGGCATGTCAGGTAGCAAAAGGCAAGTGTCATGCCCTCTGCCAATGGATTGTTTCCTATCCGACGATGAGTTATCTGCCATCGTTGGCCAATGATGGCAAGTAGCAATCCACTTATAAGTGTAAAGAATCTGACCCGAGCTGGTGCTTGACCCGAGGAGGCGACCAGTTGTGGTGTGGCCTGAGAGATCCTAAAAAGCACCTCGGACAAGCGATCTAAGCTTATCGAGAACAGTTATCAATTCATCGTAGCTTTGCCGAGCTCATTAGCCGACCACCCAAAGTTAGGTTCCTCGGCGGTGGTGCCAAGCTCACCCTCAACAGTAGGCCCCCAGTTCACTTGGTCGATGCTTGGCCGGGTGGACTATGCAGAGTGGTTGAGGTCGGCTTAAGAGGGAAGTCTAACTAACGTCTTGAGGTAGTACGAGATGAAAGGTCACGCGATGATACTCAGAGGGGCACGTGTTGCAACATGATTGGGTATTTCCTTGTCAGGCGTAATCATCATGCGTCTTCATTTTTTGCACCTGTGTTTCATGCTTGGAACAGCTATAAATAGGGCTTTTCTTGTTGTCATTTTCACGTGCAATCAAGGCCACACTTTGCTTCCCTTGAGTTTTAGCTACTGAGCCGCAGTTGACATCCTAAGAACTCTTCATTCCCAAGCTTCCATAATCCGATCAGGTAATTTCTTGAGGAGCACGAGAAAATGAGTAACCTTTCAACTCCCAAAATGTTAATGTCTCCTAGTCAAACAGTAGCACTGAGACTGAGGAGTCAACCTCCATAGAGGTCGATATCGAAGAATTATCTCTGAAATGATACGGCCAGGTCAGCTTGCCGAAATATTAAGGGTCGGTGCCGAGACGGTACCCAAGCAGGAGTTCCTCGACTTGATAGATGGGAGGCACCCAGTGAGACTATGTAGGGATGAGGATCCCTACATTGGAGCGGCCTTCACTGGCACGTCCTGAGTTACTGCCTAGGAGCGGGCTGAGCTGGAGGTAGGAGCGGGCTGAGCTGGAGGTAGCAGCTGATGTACTAAGCACCTCCAATCGAGACTCTGGGGCCCCTGTCCAGGTCATGGGCAAGATGACCATCGACATTTTCGACGAGGAAGAAGTGGCCGAGGAGACATAGCCAGAGATGAGCATTACTGAGGATGAGGATGAGAGAGTCGTTGTCACTTAAGTCCAGGGAGTGACTGCTTATCGTATAACCCAACTCGGGCAAACATCTGTAGCGGCGTACTCTAGTGCAATGATAGCTTCTCGGCTCGAGGACCTGTGCCAAGAATTTGATATTCCAGATGACATTATCCTCATCGCACTCGAGGAGAATGATTCACCCTTGGCTCTACCCGAAGGGTGTATAACATTGTACGTGGAGTCTTTTAGGGCCGAGCTGCACCTGTTGTTCCATCCATTGCTCCATCGGCCACTCAATGACCTAAAAGTGTGCACGGTCCAGCTCAACCAATAAAGCTATAGATTGTTGATCGAAATGTACATATTATGGAGGTATCATTGGGCTATTGAGATGCCATGGGAGGCCTTTAAACAAGTTTATAAGATGAAGAAGCTTCCCTGGCAGTCCAGTTGGTATTACGTCACCGGCTTCAAGAAGGACTTTATTCTGGGCAACCCCAACTTGGATAAACTCTAGAAGTTTGAGTGGTTCTACGTTAAGGGAAATTATCTAGCCCAAACAAGTGAGGCCTTCCCTATAGATCATCATGTCTCGAGGACCTTTGAACAGGGGCACGTGTGGTGTAAGAGGCCTTGCGCGTCAAACCACATCATCAAGGCAGTTGAAGAACTATTTAACAAAATAGAGGCCATAAGACAATCGGCATTCCTACTTGGGAAAGAAACCCTTTACCGTTATGGCTGGTTTGGGGAGTCCAACAGAGTCAATCCCCCTTCCAACATCCAACCTGCCCGGTCGGCCAAGCAGGTGACGCTGGCGTGGCCGAGCGCCACAGATATCCTAGGGCCAAGCACCTCCAAGTCTGGGTGGTCGACGAGGGAGCCATCATTGTCTAGAACTGAGGACTCGTCGAGTGGCTCCTTCGATGCAGGGCCACCCGTAGCAGACGAGGACCTTATGGATGTGGTTCTGTTCTTATACCCATCTAGTCAGCTCCAGATTGGAGGTGACCTTTAAGTTTTTTTTTTTTTTTTTTTTTTTGCCGAGCTTGTCTTGGCTTGGAGGATTTACTTAGTTTTGTAGAGATGTCTTCTCGACCAACCAACATAGAGGAAAGGCAAGCCATGATGGAATGCCTTCACTACCCAAAGGGGAAGGCAGTGGCTAGAAAGAAGAAAAAGAGGGCTTCATGGCCAGAGCTGCCACTGCAGTCCAAGCTGCCACCGTAGTCTAAGCAACCATCCCAGACAATCCATGTTCCCCCACCACCGCCAACGAGGACTGGGCGTTCATCGAGCCAAACCCCACCTCTCGCCGTCACTACCGTCGTGGTTCCTCCGACAGGAGACCCTCTGAGGAGGCGACCAAACTACTACCGCCATATCCTCGAACACCTCAGGGATGCCATTCCCAACGAGTCATTTTCAAAGAACTTTCGAGAAGAGGACTTTGAGGGCCTATCCAACGCTGCTTTCCGCTCAACTGGCAAGGTGAGTTAAAATTCTATACCAAGCTTCTTTGGACTTGAAAAACTTTCTTGTGTATTGAACTTTTGTCTTCTCAGGCATGCCTTTTTAGATCTGGCCTTCATGGCTGGACGAAAGGAGCTTAACCTAGAGAAAGAGAGGCACAAGAAGACCGCCCTCGAAAAGCATGAGGTTGAGAAAGAGCTCGGTGCCAAGAACATCATGTTGGGTTATGTTGGATTTTGTGATTCAAATAAGCAGCAAAAAATTAAAATTAATTCCCACAAAACTCTCGCAGAATCCATGCAATTCAATTAGATTGATAGGAAAGTCATAGAATCTTACCAGGATAACAAAAAGGGGCAAGATTTCTAGAAGGAGGAGAGCAGGTTCACTCTAGTGACACCCTAACTTGAGCTTTTTGTATGCAGGATCAGATTCAGACGTTGTTACTTAGAGCAAGGCCCTCTGTAGGTATCCACACGAATAGACTCTCTTAAAATGAATTGGTATGCTAGTACCCTCTCCTTTGCGTTAAATGACTCTATCTAATTTTTAAGGTTTTAATGTTCTTGCTTTTTAGAATAATATAACGCCGTCTTTCTTCTTAATTTGGTTAGAAACCCTGAAACAAATATATATATATCTATTGACTTCGAGATAGAGTCAAATTTTAACTAAGGTAAACTGTAATTCGAATATGATTTAGAGAATCTAGACAATGTCTGTAATTCAAATATGATTCAGAGATTCTAGATAATATCATATTCAATGAACCTAGACATATCTAGTACATCGAATATGGACATTATTAGGTTCATTGAACCTAGACACAGTAAACCAAAAATTCATTTTTAGTCTGTTCTAAGTGTGCGACCCTATAGGTTCACATAACATTGGTAGTGGGATTAAAATTCTGTTTTTGGCCCACAAATCATAAGCGGCCTCTAGCTAGACATTATGATTACCCAATTATACGAATATCAATAATCCAACACAACCTAATCCACAATAAGTATTAAAGTCCTTTTGTCACTAGATACCTTGATTGAACATAAGGCATGGTTTATGCTAACCTTATACTATTCAATCATATTATTTCTCAATCTTAAGTAGACTAGGATTAATAACCCTTATCAATTTATTTCAATATGGCCATACATTTTTCTTTAGTATAACTTATCGAGGGGCCCATAGATATCTTTCTCATAATAAACGAGGGACAAATTCCTTCTTAATCACTCATATTCCTCACATGATTCACTCTATATCCAACAACGATCCATTCTATCATCTTGTTAAAGATAATATTAGAATGTGTCAAAATATAGAACTTGTCATGTAGCAAACAATGGTGATTTCAGATTAGAGGACTAAGATAATACTGTTGTGATGAGAATCACTTATGACAATTATCCATGCAGTATTCTCATAGTGGGTCGATCCAATACATCATTTCTCAAATGCGTATCTATGAGTTGACTTAGTATCTCATACACATGATTAGTAAAACATAATCATTAATCAAACTTTATACTAGTCTTCATTCATTATTATCCCAATAATAATGACCAACTAGGGATAATTTAGAATAGAATTTAATTTTTACCTAAGAGTTTTACTATCAAGTCACATACTTGATGACCTTAAGCAGAATTAACTATTCATGGAATTAGAATAAAAAACAATAATGAAAATGTGGTCATTATATAATTGGCCTAGGGCACATCACTAACACATCGAGCTAGAACAAATTAAGGAAGCTCTTTCCCCGACCGAGGATGAGGCCAGGAAGGCAAAGGAAGAGGCCGAGCAAGCCAAGGCAATGGCGGAGGAGGCAAGGAAGGTAGCCGAAGAGGCGAGGAATGAGGTCGGCCAGTCCTGAGATGAGGTCGTCCTTCTTAGGGATCAGCTGCAGGCCTCTCAGGCCGAGCATTGACATTTCTGAGAGGAGCTGCCCAGCTGACTTGCCAAGGACGTGGAGGACTTCAAGGCATCCCTAGAGTACGCCGAATACTACTACTTTGGCATGACTGACCTCTGGGACTACATCATCGAGAATCATCCCGAGGCGGTGAGCCAGAACAGGGCAAAGTGCAGTAGCCTGAACAAGAGGAGGCCGTCAAAGTGGACGGCAAAGACGACGGGGACAACCAGGGTAGTGATAGTGATGCCGAGGACGAGGCCTTGGCCTAGTTTTTATTTTTTTTTTGTTTCTTTATCCAAGCTCGAGAGGTGATGGTTATTTGTACCTCCCCATCTCTTTTCGTAATAAAATTTTTTGTTTCTCAAAGTTTATCGCTTTTTAGCATTTCCTTTTAGTTTTAATTTTCTTTTCCAAGAGCGACTATCCTTGGGATAAAAATTTCATTCTTTAAAAGCTTGTAGGGTGGCTCCTCGGGAACGAAGTTCAACCTTCCTTCCTCAGATTTAGGTGCTTGTTGGAAGAGGTTTTTGAATGGAGGATTTTCCAAAGTTGGGTGTACCTCGGGAGAAAATGTTTTTGAATCAAAGATTCTGAACCTTTCCCAATTACATTCTCATCGAGTTCAGCATCTCAGTGACAGAGCGTCTTACTTTCCCAAGTTAAAAGTTCCTCGGAGGGAAGCTTCCTAGGAAAAAGTGATTACCGAGTTTTGCCGAGTAGGGAAAGCCCATGTCTCGGTCGGGCAGTGCACAACAGCATGTGGTACCCTATACTTGTCATCCCCCTTAGACTTGTTTAAAGTCTAATGTTGGTCGGGCATAGTTATGCTAGGGCGACTTTGTCCGAGAGGTCCGTACGGCGACAGACCAATAGTCGACATTATGCCAACTAGCCCCCTAGTCCAGTTTGTCAGGATGACTCTCCCTCTTCGGGAGTTATGGTCTGGTCCCCTGGGCTGAAGTTACGGCCCCCCTTTTTAGGGAGTTGTATTTTCCTTAACACATACTGCTCAATGGAACAGTGTAGGAATTTAATTTTTTATTGATGTATAATATTTACATTCCAGTCCTGTTTAGTAAGGCTAATTACAAAAAGAATGTAGCCAGAGGTCAAAAAGAGTTTCTAGCGTCGATTAACAAAAGAATTCTTTAGGAGCTCGGCGTTCCAGGGATGGCCAAGCAAGTTGCCCTCCATATTCGATAGCCTGTAGGTGCCTGGTTGGACGATTCCAATGACTTTATATGGTCCGTCCCCCTTGGACCAAAGGACCCCATCTCGGGCTGTTGAACAGTGACCTTCTTTAGTTCCAAGTCTCTAACTTTGAAACTCCTTGGTTGAACCCGTTTGTTGTAGTACCAAGCAACAACCTAGTTCTAAGTTGCATTGCGAATCGCTGCGTAGTTCCTCTTCTCCTTGAGCAAGCCAAGTTTGGACATCATTGCCTTAGCATTAAGAATTTCTTCGTACTGTTCGACCTTGAAGCTTGGAAGTCCTACCTCCACCGGGATGACAACTTTGGCCCCGTATACAAGAGAGAATGGAGTCTCCCCGGTAGTAGTAAAGGCTATTGTTCGGTAGCCCCAGGGCACCTTTGGGAGTTCATCAATCCATGCCCCTTTGAGGCCCTCAATCTTTTTCTTCAAGTTATCCTTGATCGTTTTATTGATAGCTTTAACTTGCCCGTTGCTCTAAGGGTAGCTCGGGGAAGAAAAGACCTTCTTGATGCCGAGCTGCTCGCATAGGCAGAGGAGACTCAAGGACTTAAACTGCTTTGCATTATCAATCACGATGGTATGCGGGATCCCAAACTGGCAGATGATGTTTCTCCATACAAAGTTGGTGCACTTGGCTTCGATCATGGTGCATGGCTCTACCTCGACCCATTTGGTCAGATAGTCGATGGCCACAATATAGTACTTAAATTGTGATTAGGCTTGAGGAAGAGGGCCGATAAGATCAATGGCCCACTTGGCGAAAGGCCATGTTGATGTTATTGAGGTGAGTGGCTCGACATGGTGTTTGGGCACCCTCATGAATTGCTGACATTTTAAGCATTTTCATGCAAAGTCTTTATAGTCCTTCTCCATAGTCAGCCAATAATAGCCCTATCGAATACATTTTTGGGCCAAAGATTGCCCCTCAAAGTGATTACCACATAGGCTTTCATGGATCTCCTTCATTAGATATTGAGCTTCTTTGAGCCCTACACACTTCAAACATGGTGTGGTGTAGCCTCGCTAATATAGCTTTCCATCGATCATCGAATACCGGGCCAAGCTATTATGAATTCGGCTGTGGTCATGTATCGGATGATTGGGGCCATCTAGGTGGTCTTCTACTCGTCAGCTACACATGCCACTTCTTTGTTAATACTAGGCTTGCCTAATCTTTTCAATGGGGACTAAGGTTAACTCAATATCACCCAAGCATGAGGCGAGTTGAGCAAGCGCATCGGCCTAAGAGTTTTCTGACCTAGGGCTGTTTGAATGAGTAAGATTTAAACTGCTCGAGCAACGTCCTAACCTCTTGTAAGTACGTGGTCATGGATTCCGTTCAAGCTTGAAACACCAGTAACCTGTCAGACGACGAGCATGGAGTCGCTATGGATAACTAGGCAGTCTACTCCATGTTCCCTAGCGGTTCTGAGCCCAACCAACAACGCTTCATAATCCGCTTCATTGTTAGAGGCCTTGAAATCAAATCGAAGTGAGTAGAATGTCTTATATCCATCTAGGCTCGTTAAAACCAGCCCCACACCCAAACCTTTGGTGCAGGAAGATCCATCTACAAAGAGCTTCCATTCTTGTTTTAACGTGGCGTGACCACCTTCACTACAGCGGGGGGCGTCTGAGACTTCCACGGGTGCCTTCTCGGCAAGTGGTGTGCCTTGCTCAGTATCGATGAACTCAACAATGAAATCTGCGAGGGCCTGGGCCTTGATGGTTGTCCTCGGTACAAAATGAATGTCATATTGTCCAGGTTCGACTGACCATTTGGCTATCCGTCCCGATATCTTCAGACTATGAAAAACTTACTGAAGAGGAAACTTTGTCGAGACCCGTATTGTGTGGCCTTGAAAATAAAGTCGCAGTTTCCGTGCAGAGGAGACTAGGGCGAATATCAATTTCTCAAGTAAGGGCCCCTCTCTTTAGCTCTCTGGAATGCATGGCTTATGTAATAGATAGGCTTCTAGACTCCATCTTCTTCTCAGACGAGGACCGAGCTAATAGCCTTTTTGGACACGACAAGGTAGACGTACAATACTTCCCCTGGTAAAGGTTTGGATAGGAGTGGAGGCGTGGCTAAATACCTTTTCAAATTCTAGAAGGCTTCTTCACACTCCCTGCTCCACTCAAACCTTCCCTTGGGTGCCTGAAAAATTGGTGGCACTTGTCGGTAGATCAGGAGACGAATCTAGAGAGAGCTGCTACCTTGCTAGTAAGTTTCTGTACCTCTTTCACCATCCGAGGTGAATGCATGTCTATAGCAGCTTGAGCCTTGGTCGAGTTTGCCTTGATTACTCTTTGATTGATAAGAAATCCAAGAAACTTATTCGAGCTAAGCCCAAATGCACATTTTGTCGGGTTGAGTTTCATCCCATACTCTCGGAGAATGTGAAAGCTCACTCGAAGATCAGCCATGTGATCAACTACTTGGACAGATTTAACTAGCATATCGTCCACGTAGACTTCCATGGTTTTGCCAATCAGCCAAGCAAACATCTTGTTGACTAGGCGTTGGTAGGTAGCTCTGGTATTCTTAAGTCCAAAGGGCATTACTATGTAGTAGTAAAAGCCCTTGGTCAATGACAAAAGCTGTTTTTATTTGATCTTCCTTGGCGATTCGTATTTTGTTATAGCCGAAATAGGCATCCATGAAGCTAACAGCTCGTGCTTGGTAGTTGCATCAACAAGCTAGTCTATTTAGGGCAATGGAAAGTAGTCCCTAGGGCAGGCTTATTTGGGTCGGTGTAGACTATACAAACCTGCCATTTTCCATTCGCCTTCTTGACTAGGACCACATTCACCAACCACTCTGAATACTTTACTTCTAGGATGAATCCCGCCTTGACAGTTTCTAGACCTCTTCATTAATGGCGGCATTGTTGGAAACAAAGTGCGCAGCGGAATTTTAAAATTTTTTTCATCAGAGTATTTTCCAAAACACAAGTTTGACATGTTATATGTATAAATTAAACAGATCTTACTAACCTCAGTGTGCCGAAGAACCTCCGCGACCTGTGTAGAGAAGTAACGTTCCAGAAGAGCCTCAACCAACTGGTCTTCTTTGCTATTCTCTATCCACAACCGGAGTGAGTGTGGGCTCACACGTACAGCTCTTCCACCGGTGACTCTCCTTCCAACCAATAGAGAGAACCCAAAGCTAGTGTTCGTGATTTGTGAACAAAAGCTCTCAGGGAGTTTTCAGATGCTCACTAGAAGAGTATCACTCTTAATCTCTCAAATTGATCTAAGTAAATCATTAGACTCACTCCCTTTTTATACCTATTGGTCCTTGGGGTCAGTCCATATCAGATTAGGTCTCAAAAATTGAAACAGAATCAAGTTCAGATCAATATCTGATAAGATACGTGTGAAAAATGCGTAATCTTAACTGTCGCGGTCGGCATGCCGAACTGTGTGATAGGCAGGCCGAACTTTCTGATAGGCAGGCCGAACTGCCGAGAAAAAATCTCCGCGAATCTTTTATTTTCCACCCGAGATTCTAAAGGATAAAGTCTCAGTTTTGATTCAAATAGCCCAATAGAAAAGATATCTGATCAAAACAAACTTTATCAAGATAATATCTAAGAAAATAAATCAATTCACAATAATTCTACAAGTTTATCTTGTTCTAATTGTCCAAAATTAAAACAACCGATAAACAGACAAGAATTATCCGAACGCCATAATTCAACAAGTTCATCTTGAACTAATTTCTTACATAATTAATTCAACCGATAAACAGACATGAATTATTTGATTCTTATAAATTTTAAACCAATCTGATAAATCCGACATAAGTCACCAATTATTGGAAAAGCACGCCGTGTCGTTACAGGATTTTGTGAGCTAGCAAAGGGGACCAAAATGGACCTATAAAGTTCAAGCTCATGATAATTATGAAACCCAATATCCCAGATATACATTTCACAATTATCAACTCCAACGCTACTCCACTAAAAGCTTGGAGCTGCACTCTCAAACTTTATAGAATTACGAAGCTCGTGTAGCTAAGTCTCCATGACATATCATAGTGTATCGTATCCCCATATGATCATCCATAACCGGCTTAAGGACAAGTTCTGTCTTACCTTCCCGATTATTTTTATCTTACGTTCCATTGTCTCACCATTAGAAAACTTACCATCCAAAGATAGTATACCATTCGGTTACACCTATGTATCCAAATGGTTGAGCGCTCCAGTTTCCAATTACAGGACAACGCATATAAGAGGATATCATTACTCCTAAAGAGGAGCTATGGATTCCATATCTATGAATAACAAGTCTACGCTACCAAGAGTCATGCCTCCAACGTACCGGCATGCATGCCACTATAGAGACGTGGGAGTCACCCATTGGTACATCAAAAGACACAAATCGAGACAACGGGCCCATTATTCATCTCAGGATTAAGATACAATACAAATGATTGTCTAAAGTGAATCGATTTGCCAAGACAGAATTATTAATCCAAATCAATTCACTTTATGTCCCGATCCAACACATCGTCACCTATGACAACGCGCCAATGTTTCTATTCACGGAGTCCAACTCCGATGGCCAAGACAAACCATCTCCCAAAAGGGATATAGACAACATAATAATCTTTACATGAATAAAGCGCCCAACTTTATTCCCTCGATTGCGGATCATATATTTTAGACCATCACCTTAAGAGTCGTGTCTACCGCATAATCATCCCATCATATGCCCAACTCTTAAGGTTTAGACTGACAGTCTCAGACTACTGTTTGCTTATCATACATTCAACAAATATGAACGTAAAGAGGACAATATTTGGTATATATAAATGAATAAATTCTTTATTGATAAAAATGTCTCCAAAAACGTATTACATTTTTACTCCTTAGAGCATACATGTCTAACAATCTCCCACTTGCACTAAGTGAGTAAATACTGCAAATTTCGCATCCCCATAGCTTCCACATGCCTCTCGAAGACTCTCCCAGTAAGTGTCTTCGTCAATGGATCAGCTAAATTGTCCTCTGACGCGATATTGCATACCATGACATGCCCGCTCTCAACGAAGTCCTTTATCACATGATACTTCCGATCAATATGCTTACTCTTCTTGTGAAATCTTGGTTCCTTAGCATTAGCTACCGCCGCACTGTTATCACAGTACAGTGATACCGCTTTATCCATACCAGGAACTACCTCAAGATCCCCAAGGAACTTGAGGAGCCACACTGCTTCTTTCGAAGCATCACTAGCCGCCACATACTCAGCCTCCATCGTTGAATCCGAAGTGCAATCTTGCTTCGCACTTCTCCAACTGATGGCACCGCCACCCAGAGTAAACACAAACCTCGATGTCGATTTCCTAGAATCCAGGCAGGATTGAAAATCCGAATCAGTGTATCCTAGAGGAGTTAAATCCTCACCCGAATACACAAGCATATACCCTCGAGTCCTTCTTAGGTACTTGAAAATATGCTTTACCGCAACCCAATGGTTCGGTCCTGGATCCGCCTGAAATCGACTCACAATCCCGACCGCATAGCTAATATCCGGTCGAGTGCAAAGCATGGCATACATGAGACTACCCACTGCCGAAGCATAAGGCACCTTCCTCATGTATTCTCTTTCTTCATAAGACTTTGGAGAGTCTTTCTTAGAAAGAGTAATTCCAGACCTAGATGGTTGCCCACCTTTCTTGGAATCCTGCATTGCAAACCTCCTGAGAATTTTATCTATGTAGCCGGCTTGTGACAAAACTATCATTTTGTTCTTCCTATCCCGAAAGATCTGGATACCGAGAACAAAATTAGCCTCACCTAAGTCCTTCATGTCAAACTGCTTGGTCAACCATAATTTGACCGATGACAATGCCCCAACGTCATTGCCAATTAGCAGAATGTCATCTACATAGAGTAGTAGAAAAACCCCCTTCCCATTCTTAATGTGTTTGTAAACACATGGTTCATCCACATTTTGTGAGAACCCATAAGTCTTGATCACTTGATCAAATCTTATGTTCCAAGAACGAGAAGCCTGCTTAAGTCCATAAATTGACTTTAGCAGCTTACAAACCTTACCCTCTTGACCCGTGACCTTGAACTCGTCTGGTTGTTCCATATAAATGGACTCATCAAGATAGCCATTCAGAAAAGCCGTCTTGACATCCATCTGCCAAATCTCGTAGTCGAGAGCGGCAGCTATGGACAAGAGAATCCGGATGGACTTAAGCATGGCTACAGGCGAAAAGGTTTCCTCATAATCGATTCCTTCCTTTTGCGTATAACCCTTAGCTACCAGTCTAGCCTTAAAGGTTTCGACCTTTCCATCCACTCCTCTTTTCCTCTTGTAGATCCATTTACTCCCTATGGGTTTTACCCCTTCGGGAAGATCCACAAGCTCCCAGACCCGATTAGTCTCCATAGACTTCATCTCAATGTTCATGGCCTCTGTCCAGAGTCTTGAATCAACATCCTCCATAGCTTCTGCGTAAGTATAAGGATCCCAGTCATGTTCATCCGATTCAGCCAAAAAGACCTCCCCATTGAACATATACCTCTCAGGTTGACGCCCGATCCTCCCACTACGCCGAAGTCCCTGAGGTTGTTGTTCAGGTTTGTTTGGTTTTTCTACACCGATCGGAATGGTTTCGTTCGGAACCTCCGGAGTAAACGGATTACCCCTCAACTCCTCAAGCACCACTTTGCTTTGAGGTTTAAAGTCGTTCATGTAACTCTCCTCAAGGAAAGTTGCATTAGTTGAAACCACGACTTTATTTTCCTTTGGGTTATAAAAATAACCCCCTTTAGTCCCTTTTGGATATCCTACAAACACGCAAACTTCTGAACGTGCTTCCAACTTATTCGGATCCTTAAACAGGACATGAGCTGGACATTCCCATATACGAATATGGTTTAAGGATGTCTTCCGTCTTGTCCACAACTCGTGAGGAGTTTTAGGGACCGATTTTGAAGGCACATTGTTCAAAAGATAACATGCGGTTTGTAGTGCATATCCCCAAAAGGATAAAGGCAATGATGAATAACTCATCACGGACCGAATCATGTCCAACAAAGTCCTATTCCTTCTCTCCGCTACGCCATTCTGCTGCGGAGTACCCGGCATAGTCAAATGGGATAAAATCCCATTCTCTAACAAGTGTCCCAAGAACTCATCAAAAAGGTATTCCCCACCTCGATCAGATCGAAGTGCCTTTATGGGTCTACCCAATTGCTTTTCCACTTCAGCCTGAAACTCCCTGAACTTATCATAAGTTTCGCTTTTGTGGTGCATTAGGTACACATACCCATATCTTGAGTAATCGTCAATAAAAGTAACGAAGTACTCATACCCTCCTCGTGCCCGGATGTTCATCGGTCCGCAAACATCACTATGCACAAGTTCTAGAACCCCTTCGGCCCTATTGCCCTTAGACCCGTATGGTCTTTTGGTCATTTTACCCTCCAAACAAGACTCACATTGAGGTATAGATTCCACCTTTAAGTGACTTAAAGGTCCATCCCTTACCATCCTTTGAATCCTATTTAGGTTAATATGGCCAAGGCACAAGTGCCAAAGATAAGTCTTATTAGAGTGAGAAGTTTTAAGTCTTTTTGAGTCATTATCATTTATCTCAGCATTAAGCAATAGGTCCATCTTAGGTTTGATAAAATATAGATTATTTTGCATCCATCCAGAACAGATAAAAGATTTGTTTTTACGAATCACCACTTTTTCATTAAAAGATACCACGTAGGAGTCTTTAAATAAAGAAGATACAGAAATTAAATTCCTTTTAAATTTAGGAACATAAAAACAATCTCGCAAAATTAAACTCCTATAATTATCAAAATAAAGATGGACATCTCCCACTGCTTTCGCTGAGACCAAGGATCCATCGCCCATCCGAAGCGTTAATTCTTCACGAAGTAGACTTCTCGTTTCTTTGAATCCCTGCAGAGAAACACAAACATGATTAGTTGCACCGGAATCTATGACCCAAATGTCACTGGATTCCTCAACCAAACAAGTTTCTAAATATAGAAGATCACACCTACCTCCCTTGGAAAGGAAGTCCTTGCAATGCTTCTTTATATGCCCGACCTTACCACAAAAGAAGCACTTAAGCTTCTTTGGGTTCTTCTTCTTCTTCTTCTTGCTCTTGGTAGCAATAGGAATAGAAGACTTCCCACTTTTGGCCCGTTGCTTCTTTCCATTCCTAGAGTTAGGATTGGAACCAGAAGCAGCTACCATATTGGCCTCTCCACCAGCAGGAGACTCCCTGATCAGCAGTTCAAACTCTTGTAACTGTTTCATCAGTTCTGTCAAGGTCATATCCCGTCTATTGCTTAGATTAAAAGTAGCTCTAAACGGAATAAATTCCTTAGACAGAGTCTCAAAGACCATAGTCATCTGAGTTTCAGCATAGATGTCGGCTCCATTGGTTTGAGCCTCAGCGAGGTAACCCATGACCAACATCATGTGCTCCTTTACAGATGTTCCCGGTCTCTGTCTACAGTTTAAGAGTTTTCGAAGCGCCCCTTGCCGCTTTGTTATGGCCTGGCCTCCAAACATGTCCTCAAGATTATCCAAGATCTGCTTCGCAGTCTCATAATCCTGGTGTTGAGCCTGCAGCATGTTATTCATGCTAGCCATAACATAGCAGCGGGCCTGATCATTAGCATCTTTCCAGCGGTCGTACGCTTGGAATTGCTCATTACTTGAGTCTCCCGTAGGCTCGGGAGGACAAGGAGTTGTCAGAACATATTTTAGTTTCTCAAAGGAAAGGACGATGTCCAGGTTCCGTTTCCAATCATTATAGTTCTCACCGGTTAATTGGTTTTTGTCAAGTATCGATGATAAAGCGTTTTTAGACATTTTCAATCTACAATAAAGAATCATATACCAAACATAAGCAAACATATATAATAATTTAGTAAGATAACACAATCATGTAAAATCATACAAATGTGTTTATGTGTCAAAACCTTGAAAATATCATAACCTTACAACGATAATTCCCAACTCAGAATTCAACAAGCTCCTAGGGGAGTCATGCCAAATTCAATCAGGAACACGGATCCCCTCCTGATTAATATATGCCATCCAGGACCCGTATGATCCAGCATATACTAATAATCGTTTCTTTGGCCATTAATTTTATTAACAGAGCTCCTAGGGGAGGTTAATAATAAAATTAACGTGAGTGTATAACCACCGTTTTAATATTTTATCCATGATTTATAATCACCACCTAGGGGTGTGCAACCATAAATCATACTAAAATACCTTATCCTTTCAGAGATCCAATCTGGTACATGATAGAAATCCCTTCCTAGGGGTTGGGACCATCATGTTCTTCCTATGGACCAACGATGGAGGCCTTAGGTTCTCTCTTCGAAAACCTTCTCCCACTCAATCTTTTGAAGTCAAAGTTTTATTTTAAAATTATGCATGAACAATTTTAATATGAGCGGCACTCCCTATTCTATATGACATGTTATCAATATACATGGTAAATCATATTATAATGCAGACAAGCAAAGCTACAAGCACAATAATAATAATAACCGTAATATTATGGTTCCACCCTAGAGAATAGAAAAAACTAAGATTACAAGAGAATAATCGAGACATTTATCGATTCTTCATCCTTGAATCCTCAAGCTGTATCCTTCTTCATGTAATATCCATCTTCAAGTCCTCAATCCCGTATGAATCGAACACTTCATATTTCCGGTCATATCCAAATTTAATGTTTCTCAGAATCATCCCAAAAATAAAATTAAAACTGCACCAAAAATTGCACCTTTTCTGGACACCTGGCTGCTCTCGATCGGCAGGCCGATCTAGGTGATCGGCCTACCGATCATGGAGGTTCGGCCTGCCGAACATGAAGGTTTGGCCTGCCGGTAGAGCACCAAAATTTCTGCCCCACTGTCGGCCTGCCGGACCGTACGTCCGGCCTGCCAATCTGTGACCTTCAGCCTGCCGAACTGTGAGGTCTGGCATGCCGACCGAGCAGAAAACCCTCAATCCAGAAAATACAATTTTAATGCAATTCATCAATTTTATTTTCAACAATTCAAAAACATAAAATTAGAGACTCAGGAAATACCTGGAGGCACCATCATCAATCTTTAAGTTCCGACTTCTCGTTCCGTCTTCTCCGAATAATTATTTAATTACAAAATTCTTACAAATTAAAAATTAAATAATAATTCCTAGACGGAGATGATAGTCCGTCATCTAATTACATGAAAAACCTAGATACACATTCTAACCTCTAAGGAACCATAACCGGTATTAATTAATTAATAAATAAATAAACAACAATTTAATCAACCATAATTAATTAATAAACATTCACCATATAATCCATGACAACATATATATTATATAGAAACCTAGAGTGCCATCTCTCTATAAAATTTAATTCAAGCATTGGAGAGATTAAGATCACAAAATTTATGCATATAACATGATCACAAACTTGCAAATTTATGTAAAAACCTCGGCTCTGATACCAATTGTTGGAAACAAAGTGCGCAGCGGAATTTTAAAATTTTTTTCATCAGAGTATTTTCCAAAACACAAGTTTGACATGTTATATGTATAAATTAAACAGATCTTACTAACCTCAGTGTGTCGAAGAACCTCCGCGACCTGTGTAGAGAAGTAACGTTCCAGAAGAGCCTCAACCAACTGGTCTTCTTTGCTATTCTCTATCCACAACCGGAGTGAGTGTGGGCTCACACGTACAGCTCTTCCACCGGCGACTCTCCTTCCAACCAATAGAGAGAACCCAAAGCTAGTGTTCGTGATTTGTGAACAAAAGCTCTCAGGGAGTTTTCAAATGCTCACTAGAAGAGTATCACTCTTAATCTCTCAAATTGATCTGAGTAAATCAATAGACTCACTCCCTTTTTATACCTATTGGTCATTGGGGTCAGTCCATATCAGATTAGGTCTCAAAAATCGAAACAGAATCAAGTTCGGATCAATATCTGATAAGATACGCGTGAAAAACGCGTAATCTTAACTGTCGTGGTCGGCATGCCGAACTGTGTGATAGGCAGGCCGAACTGGCCAGTTCGGCAGGCCAAACTTTCTGATAGGCAGGCCGAACTGCCGAGAAAAAATCTCCGCGAATCTTTTTTTTTCCACCCGAGATTCTAAAGGATAAAGTCTCAGTTTTGATTCAAATAGCCCAATAGAAAAGATATCTGATCAAAACAAACTTTATCAAGATAATCTCTAAGAAAATAAATCAATTCACAATAATTCTACAAGTTTATCTTGTTCTAATTGTCCAAAATTAAAACAACCGATAAACAGACAAGAATTATCCGAACGCCATAATTCAACAAGTTCATCTTGAACTAATTTCTTACATAATTAATTCAACCGATAAACAAACATGAATTATTTGATAATTATAAATTTTAAACCAATCTGATAAATCCGACATAAGTCACCAATTATTGGAAAAGCACGCCGTGTCGTTACAGGATTTTGTGAGCTAGCAAAGGGGACCAAAATGGACCTATAAAGTTCAAGCTCATGATAATTATGAAACCCAATATCCCAGATATACATTTCACAATTATCAACTCCAACGCTACTCCACTAAAAGCTTGGAGCTGCACTCTCGAACTTTATAGAATTACGAAGCTCGTGTAGCTAAGTCTCCATGACATATCATAGTGTATCGTATCCCCATATGATCATCCATAACCGGCTTAAGGACAAGTTCTGTCTTACCTTCCTGATTATTTTTATCTTACGTTCCATTGTCTCACCATTAGAAAACTTACCATCCAAAGATAGTATACCATTCGGTTACACCTATGTATCCAAATGGTTGAGCGCTCCAGTTTTCCAATTACAGGACAACACATATAAGAGGATATCATTACTCCTAAAGAGGAGCTATGGATTCCATATCTATGAATAACAAGTCTACGCTACCAAGAGTCATGCCTCCAACGTACCGGCATGCATGCCACTATAGAGACGTGGGAGTCACCCATTGGTACATCAAAAGACACAAATCGAGACAACGGGCCCATTATTCATCTCAGGATTAAGATACAATACAAATGATTGTCTAAAGTGAATCGATTTGCCAAGACATAATTATTAATCCAAATCAATTCACTTTATGTCCCGATCCAACACATCGTCACCTATGACAACGCGCCAATGTTTCTATTCACGGAGTCCAACTCCGATGGCCAAGACAAACCATCTCCCAAAAGGGATATAGACAACATAACAATCTTTACATGAATAAAGCGCCCAACTTTATTCCCTCGATTGCGGATCATATATTTTAGACCATCACCTTAAGAGTCGTGTCTACCGCATAATCATCCCATCATATGCCCAACTCTTAAGGTTTAGACTGACAGTCTCAGACTACTGTTTGTTTATCATACATTCAACAAATATGAACGTAAAGAGGACAATATTTGGTATATATAAATGAATAAATTCTTTATTGATAAAAATGTCTCCAAAAACGTATTACATTTTACTCCTTAGAGCATACATGTCTAACAGGCATACCTTTTTGGGTTGAAGGCCCTTTTCTTTTGAATAACCGGCTTGTAGTCTGGTCGGACGTTAAGCTAGTGGCAAATTATACTAGGATCAATGCCAGGTATATCCTCATGAGACCATGCGAACACATCCTGATACTCCATGAGGAGCTTCTCTAGGTCTGCCTAGACCTTAGGTTTTAGCTGAGAAATGAGTTAGACTACACAGTCAGGATGTGCTGGGTCCAGGATGAAATGCACCAGATCCTTGATGGGGGTGGCCTTCACCTCCTCCTCAGGCATATGGGATTCTATGTCGGAAAGCATCTTGGGCGTCGGCCGGGAACTATGTTTTGTCAACATTGTATATAGTTGAGATGTTCAATTGTTGAGCTGATGTAGCCTTGACAACATTAGCATAACAAGCTCGGGAATCTTTCTATAATGACCGGACTACTTTGACCCCGTTGTCCGTTGGGAACTTCATGGCTAGGTGGTAAGTGGAGACCACAGCCTTCAATATGTTTAATGTTGGACGGCCAATAACAATATTATACTGAGAAAGTTTGTCGATAACTAAGAAGTCGACGATGCATGTGAACCGAGTAGCACCCTCACCAAAGGTTACCGACAGCCCGACCTTCCCGACTGCTCAGACTCATTCACTTGTGAAGCCGTAAAGCGGGGTCTGGATCGAGATAAGGGCACCATTGCTAATCTTCAGCTTATCGTACACTTGCTTGAATAGTATGTCAGCGAGCTACCATTTTCAATCAACACATGTCGTATTATGTTATTGGCAATGTACAATTTGCACACAAGAGCATCATTGTGTGGATGAATTAGTTTATTCGCCTCTTCTTTCGTAAAGTGATCGGCATGTCTTGTTGGCAGCAAATCTTATTGACATGCTTAGACATGTTAATGAGCTTGCCTCTTTCGACCAGCTGAGCTTTTCAGATGTAAGCACGCTGCCCACTCAAGGTGTCCCCGGTGATAGGCCCTCCGAAGATTGTGTGAAAAATATTTGGGGGTTCTGGGGCGTTCCCACCATCATTGCATGAGCTGTTTAGAGCATCTTGACTTGGTTGGTTGTCTCTTCCAACCACAAAACCCAAAGCTAAAACTCGCTCTACAAATTCCTGCAAATGTCCATCTCAGACAAGTCTTTTGATCTGGTCCTTGACCTAAATACAGTCACAAGTGTTATGTCCCATGTCCTTATGAAAATTACAGTACTTGCTATGGTCCTGCTTTGCTTTGCTGCCCTTGAGCTTGGGCAGGTCGACCAGTAGGTTCTTCCTGCTCACCTGGGCAAGTACCTCCTCTGTGCTCGCTACCAGGGGCGTGTAGCTTTGGAATTTCCTGGTCGGCACTTTTGGCTTCTCAACCTTCTTGTCCTTCTTCTGCTTCTTATTCTGTTTAGTGTCAGACTATTCAGGCACTTTCTTTTGCTTCTTTTCCTTATTTGTGCCGCTACTGTTGGCCTCTTCTTTGCGGCTCTTTATATATTCAGTTGCATTGGCATATCTTTACGCGTAGCCGAGCATTTGAGAAAATGTGCTTAGCTGCTTAAATGCCACTGACCAGGTAAGCTTCTCATCTCGGAGACCTCCGACGAAAGCATGTTTTAGGGTCTCGTCTTCGATGTGCTTAACCTCATGCCTAGCTCGGGTAAACCAATTTATATAATCTCAGACATTGCCATCTCCTTGCTTAACAACATATAAATAGGTAATCTCCTTTCTCCTTATTTTTGTTTTGGAGAAGGCTGTCGAAAAGGCGTTAGAGAGCTATTGGAAACAAGTGATCAAAGCTGGTTCAAGTCACCGAAACCACTGCCGCGTTGGTCCGGTCAGGGTTAAAGAAAAAGCTTACACATGGCTACGTCGTTGGCGTTCTATAGGAGCATGTATCCTCGGTATAATTCGACATGCTCGTCAGCGTCTGCGGTCCCATCGTATGACTTGATTTACAGGACTTTAAATTTCAGCAGCATCAAGGCTCGAATGATGGCATCGGTGAATGGCGAATCTATGCACCAACATCGTCCAAACCAAAACGGTTGTTGCAGATTTCATCAATTTGGCATTGTAATTCTTGGAACTGGTGACTATTCGTATATTCAGGTAGTTCAACCCTATAGGGTGCTCCGCCCTCAACCCTGTCACCTGCTCTGGGATGGCAATCTTATAGCGGCTCCCCCTGGCGCCCGAGCCGATCAAAAACAGATGCTCGAGAGCCCTATGGTGACGGAGCCCGTGCTTCCTGAGGGCCAAGGTGACCTTCTCGGATGAGCCTGTTGTTTGCCAAGACGCCATGTGTAGATCTTCTAGAGCGCTTGGAGTTGGCTTTACTAGGGTCAACGGCTTCTCATCCTGCTCGACCCCTAGCCTAGTCAGCTGAGGCTGGAGGTCAGAGGCCAAGAGCCACCTGGCGGTGAGCCTGTTGTGCAAGCTATTGAGTAAGTATCTGAATAGTATTGGTAAGTTCCCGGATAGGGTCTTGGATGATCGGATATTGCATCTGTTCGGCCCTCGTTGTGCTTCCTTGACCCCTAGAATGGGATCTCGTGGCTCAGGGACGGCCTCTGGGTCTGGCCGAATTCTAGTTTTGATTTTGGGCTTCTCCCAACCCCTCTTGTCAGGCACCCTCATCCAGGGCGTTGCCTTTCGTTACCATCTCAGTTCACTGGCCTGCTGTGGTTAGTAATTTTGAGTGAAGGCGTAGAGTCCCTTTTTCTAGTGCCTAAAAGTTGATGCTTACTGGAGTTCGGTCACAGATCAACACCACCTGCGGCTACGCTCTGTGTTCAACTTTTTCCTTGTTCGTCTCTACCTGATCGGACAAACCTGCAACAAGAGGAGGGATGCTTTGGAGTCAAGAAAAAGGTAGCTCAGTCAACAGACAAGGGCTCTCTGATGCTCAAGGCAAGAGTTGCTTTGTAGAGATCAGGAACCTGTTAGGTGGGAAGAAGCATGCATGCTGGATGCAATAAATGAACCCATTTATAGGTTGCCACTTGGATCGGGTGTTGGGTAGGTTTTTCCCACGACCCAAGTGTCATATCAAGACATGTCAGGTGGTAGATGACAAGTGTCATGCCCTCCATTGGTGGATTGTTTCCTATCCGATGGTGAGTTGTCCACCATCTATTGGCCAGTGATAGCAAGTAGCAGTCTACTTATAAGTGCAAAGAATTCGATCCAAGCTGGTGCTTGATCTGAAGAGGTGATCGATTGCAGTGTGGCCTGAGAGACCTTGAAAAGCACCTCAGACAAGCGATCTAAGCTTATCGAAAATAGTTATCAATTCACCATAGCTTTGCCGAGCTCATTAACCGACCACCTGAAGTTAGGTTCTTCAGCGGTGGCACCGAGCTCACCCTCAACACTCGTCATTCTCTATCCTAACAAAACATTGCTCTCACATCTTCTCAACAAAAAACTAGACCTTACTTATCTAAGAAAACAAAGTCCTTCGATGCTCTTACAATACTAAGAAAGAGAGAAGAATAATCAAACAAAGCTGAAGGCAAGAATGGCTTTTACGATGTTATTAAGGTTGCTCTCTTGGGGACGTGAGGTTAAGGGGTGGTGTATGTGTGAGGAATTTGAAGAGAAAATTGCATTACAGTAAAAGATTTGCCATTGAAGATGATAGGTCTGAGTTTGTGGTGCTTGATATTTGGGTCTTTGAGGATTTACAAGGATTTGTGATTTTTTTCTTCTTTTTTTTTTTTTGTTGAGGGAAGTTTCCATGATTATTTCGATGTTTGGTGGGAATATTTGAGGTTTGATTTAACGATTGATTGTGGTTATCTAGAGAGAGAAAGATAAAGAGACATAAGAGAGAAAGAGTGAGCGAGCGAAAGTGTGTGAATTTCTTCTTCTTTTTTTTGGGAAACCAATGGAAGAAAATCCATAAATTGATCTATTGGTGACTTTTTCTATCTAGCTGATGTGTCAAAATATTATTTGATGGATAGAGAGTTAGACAGAAAAATAGACAGGATCTTGGTTCGCTTTTAAGGTATGATGTTCTAATTACGCAATAATACTAGTTTCCCATTATTGGTCACCTTGACCGTGCATGACAAGGGGTCAAATTTATGTTGTCCCAAAGCCTGTCCAATGAATAATATTGGATTTTTCATATTTTTTTCTTTTTTTTCCCTTTTTTTTTAATAATAGAGGTCACACTTAGCATGAGATGAGATAATTATTACGTCTCCATTGATTTAATATCGATTAAAAATTAAAGTGTTTGACAAATAAGTTTAAATTCAAAAAATAAGTTCCACTTTATATTGCAGTTTACGAGAACTTTATGTACACTACAAACCTTAAATTTGAACTTATTTGCCACCACTAAGCAACCCACTTGAATTTTATAGAAAATGGCGGTAGGTACAATGTGGAAAATGGCTAGGAGAACATGTCTAGGATGTTGCAAGTGAGGCCTTTTTATGAATTTTGGTTAGAAATGTATATAAAGGATAAAAATTGATCGAGCTCCACAACATTTAAACATAAAAATAGCTATAAACTTACAAGAATATTAGATACACTGGTCTGGTTCAGTATTGACTTTGGGTATCGCCAAATCACGTCTTCAAGTCCAATTAGAGTTCAATAAAAAATGTCAAAAGCAATTCTTCAACAATTTTGGGCAAAGCTAACGGCCAAAAGAGAAGCAGGACGAATGTGCTTCTCTTTTTAGATTGACTGGCAAGCTATCATGAACATTTGATGAGTTTGATATATAGATTGATCAACGAGGAATCCTAAGTAAAAAAACTAATTACATATTATTTGTTGCTCTTAAAGTATGAGTAATCTTGACATTGACATCAGACTGCGGGAGGAAAATATGTATTTTTTGCATCTTTAGCGATTAACCAAGATTTGTTTCATAGGAATAGAAACACTACTAGTATCATAAATTTACATCATTAATTATATATTTTTCATTACAAATTACGTATAATATATTCTGTCCTCACCTTCTCTATGAGCACCGACTTAATTAGTACATGACAATATTATTATTCCCTAATTAAACTGATCTATTAGCAAGCTCTACCCTTCCACCTTCGTCAGATTCAGCATTATTTTCCTTCCCAGCGACCTGAATGGGCTTAAAAGTGTACATTTTTGCACAACACAAATAGTAAATAAAGTTCAAAACCTGCAACATTGTGAGCAGCCAATAAAAATACTCCAACTTTCCCTTGTTCAAATTGCTATTCGGAAGCCAATTCGTGCCATCAGCCCCAGCACTATACTTGTGCACAAGAGAAACAAGAAGGGTGCTCACATAATTCCCTGCCGAGATCGACGTCCAAAACAGCGCAGTGGCGGTACTCCTCATGCTCTCCGGTGCCTGGTCGTAGAAAAACTCGAGGTGCCCAATTGACATGAATGCCTCAGCCATGCCATGAAGGGCATACTGAGGCACTAGCCAAAAGACCGATATAGGTATCATAGTATGCGGGTGGTCCACGAGACCATGGGCGGAAGCCGCGGCTTTGCGCTTGATCTCGACAAAACCTGCGACTAAAGTGGCTATTATGGAAATGACAAAGCCAATTCCCATTCTTTGAAGAAATGTGATGCCGCGGTCTAGGCCAGTGAACTTTCGAGCGACTCGGATTAAAACGCGGTCGTATAGTGCAATAGTGGAGAGCATTGTGACAATGGTGAAGACGCTCATTGAGCCTGCGGGGATTTGGAAGGAGCTTGTGAGGTGTCTGTCCATGGTTTTGGCTTGCTGGAGGGAGAAAGTGCCTTGTTGGGCGTAGGCTGTGATGAGGAGAATTCCTGATGCCCAGATGGGTCCCATTCTGATCACTGATTTTAGCTCTTCTACACGATGGACGGTGTTGAGCCGCCATAGATTAGGTGATTTCACGTTGTCTTCTTCTGTCACAATGGCTCCCTTGTCGAGAAATCTGCAAGGTTTCACACTCTCGGTATTAGTACTTAGTATAACAAACATATCTTAAATTTTCCTGTGTAATAATCGAATTATTTGACCATATCTATAGGTTATTATCAAAGATCAATTAATCATGTCTCATTTATTGCAAGCACCAAATGAATTATATATAAACATGTTTTTTTTCTGTAGAAACCAAAAAAAAATTAAGAAAAAAAAGACAAAGGTAAAAGTATAATCCATATATGTAGCGCATTACTTATTAATAAATCAGTAAGGAAAACATAAACTAAATAGTACATGCCAAACAAGACTTACTAGTATATAAACATATAAATTACATATATATAATATACACACATAAGCAAAAGCACACATAATTCATGGACAGATAAATCATAAACCCCTTTAGAAAAAGGTAACACCACGTATAATGCCGATTTTTATGCTAACCTATAATTTATAAAAATATAATTCAATCTAAGTCATTAATTTGTAAACTAATAAAAAATAAGTAAACCTTAAAAAAACTACAAAACTACAATGAAAATAAAATCTTTTGCAATCTTATAATACATGATTCGGAGAATGGTTGGTAAAATTTGGGGTTGTTACTTCAAATAGGTATTTGATACATATACAGCGATCATGGGAGTATGCTAGCTATTTTAAACATTAATTAATAATAAGTAAAAAGAGCAAACTAATTTTTTTATTTTAGATGTGTGCAATAATGAAATTATATTTAAAAGAACACATTTATTTTCAAAAAGTTTATCTATTTATTGTCTTTTTCCGATAAATATTCGTACCTGCAGATCCAATGCATTGGATTTTAATTTTTATCTAAAATATAAGAATTAAATATCCATTCACATCAAATTGAATTGGATCGAATCAATAAGTTATGCATGATATAAATAATTGTATAACTCTCTCTATCTCTCTCTATGTATTATAAAGGACAAGATTATCAAAAGAAAAGAGGGGACGCATGAACTTTTTGTTTCCAAGCTAACAGGGAACTATTATTAGATAGCAAGTGGTTTTTGTGCCGATGGGGACGATTCTAGGACTATGTTCCTATCCCTAATAGGTCCTGCTCATATAAGACAAACAACCAGATGATCACTAATAACGATATTTGATCCTTTCAGGGTAAAATACCACACCAGCCAAATAAGTGGCCTCCGTCTGTTTTTTCCTTTTCTTAATTAATTTTCCTATATAAAATGGACATCATTACAATTACAAGTCTTCCTAACATTTCTAAAGATTGACACCCCCCCCCCCCCCCACCCCAAGCAAAAGAACCAAAAAAAAAAAAAAAAAAAAAAGGGGTCTCCCTAACAGGATGTCTCTATTCTATAATTGTTGGATATTTGATTTTTTGATTTATTATTATTGTTGTTATTTTATTTATTTTTTTTGAACAACCCTTTTGAATAATAGAGATCTTACCGAACCCCGGATATACAACCTTTAATTAGGTGATTCTCAACCACGCAACAACAATTTTTTTATTAGTTTCAAGTGATGTGATCATTTGTACTAATGGACTTTGTACCTTTATATGGAAAGAACAAAACAATATTATTATAACGTACGCCAATTGTTTATTCTCACGCATACAAGGTATCCATGAGAAAAGTTTTCTTTAGAGATAAACAATGCTTTTACGTCGAAAGTTAAACTCTAATGACAACAAATTGCCTTGATTGTTAATTGAAAAGATGGCATGGAAAATTAAATATGTAAATATTAAACAAGTAGGGAACAGTCTTGCATGTACACAAATTTTATATAGTATGATTTATCACCGAAAATTATTTGAAATGATAACGCTTTTTTGATTATTACCTAATATCCGGAATTATATATAATAGCCGTGCATATTTTAGCTTTATTTTATTATTCGTTTGTGGATACTTGTTTTGTATGTTTTTTATTTTAGTATGTATTTATTATCATTTTGTTAAAAGAGTATAATAGTTTTATTACCTAATTGGAGACTTGAATAGTGAATATTGGATACAAAATTTAAGTGTTTTTTTTCTTAGTTGGAGATTTCTCTTTTGAAGAGTTCTCTTCAGATAGATTTTGAAATACTTGATCCCAGTCACGCCCATAAAATTCTTTCTTTCCAACTCGTTGTGTCTGTTGCCTTAATTAACCTGCCCAGCATTTTCTCTTTTTCAACAATTCCACTGTGCCTAAACCTGTCAACTTCCCTATTCCAATCAAGAACTTTTTCTGGTTTCAAGCTATGGCACTATTGACCATATTTTTGAGTGAAAAAGTTAATTAATTAATTAGGATCAAAACTGAATGTATTCAATTGTCACCTCTTGCACCTTTTTTTTTTTAATTTTGATACTAGATTATTTGTCCCCTTTTTTTTTTGCTCGGATATATTATCACCGTTTAGAAGCGCATGTTATCAACAAATATACGTCCCCATAAAAAATACAGAAATAGGTAAGTAGACATAGAGAGTACATCTTACTTCATTTGCTTTGTATGAAGGAGCTTCCCACCAATCGAAATAGCGGCATCAAGCTCTTCATTCTGATAAAGGAGATTGGAATCAGAAACCATATTTAGCTTCCTCTTCTTGTAAGCAGCCACGGACACTTGTAACAACCGGGTAAACGGACTTCCCGCTGGATCCAAGTTCCGGTAAAGCGGGTACCCAACTATAAAGGCAATAATTGATAGAAACATTGCCATGGTAGGAATGCCAAGGCCCCAACCCCACCCCATATTATCCTGTATGTACACAAGCACAGTCACAGCCACAAGAATAGAAGCCCCCATTGAAAAATAGTACCAATTGAAGTACTTCCATGTCTTGGTGTTTTGTTTCGGATCATTTTCGTCGAACTGGTCCGCCCCGAAAGCCACCACGCAGGGTCGGATCCCGCCTGACCCGAGTGCCGTTAATAGGAGGGATGCGTATAGAATCGCCACCTGTCCCGAATCAGCTTCTTCGCACACGTGGTCTCCTTTGCACGGTGGTGGTCTTAGGTGTGGAAGCACTGCTGATAGTGTTAAGCTAATCATTCCCTGATGATTAGAAAAACATAGATAAGAAAAAAAAAATACCATTGAGTTTATGAAAATTTTTAAACTTTTAAATTTCTATGCTATTAAAAAGTGATACAATTATTTGGCATCCAAAAACAAAAGGTGCACTATTGCCTTACTTATAACAAAAAATATCCACCTACTTTTTTTGTCGTGCCAACCTGTAGGCATAAACTAATTTAAGGAAGCCTCCTTATAATGGTTGATTACGTGACCTAATTCTTTTCTTTTATGTGATTCTTGAAAAAGACTTTGTAACATATAACTCAATAATGTCAAGGACACTCGTGTTTTCTTTTGAACGTGAATATGATGTTGCAAATCTTGTCACAGAGAGAGAGAGAGTAGTACTATTTGATAGATGATGGAGGCAACGGTAATAGTCCAGAATCGGCCGGCGACTGAATCGGCGACGAAAGCTCCAATCAAGGGTGTCAAGCTTGCAGTACCACCAAAGTTGGTGAGAGTGTTTGCTGCTTTTGTGAGCGGCATGTTGAGTTGTGTTGTCAAGTAGCTTATCATGTTAGCATTGAACCCCACCACAGCCAACTTCTCGCATATCTCATTTGCTACGCATCAAAACCAAAAACAATTAATCATATGCATCAACCTAGTTTATTACCAAAATACTTAGAGATACAATACTAGGATAAGATCAGAAAAATTACAAGACACATTTTTTTTAGCATTAAGCTTACCAAAGATGAAGGGCATTGTGACCAACCCACCCTTCTTCCTTTCATTATTGCTTGAATATCCTCTCTCGTCCATGTTTTTCAATCTTTCTGGCCAAGTGTTTGTCTGGTTATTGGGACAAAGGCCCACTTATTTATAGGCTGTACTGGCTGCTCAGTGCGGGTTTTGACGGTTTGTAAACAAGTGTATCCCAATAATTTTAGCAAGTGTTGGTTACCATTAATTTTAGTTGCATATAAAAGCTTTATATTATAATATATTTTTTTGATACTATAATATATAAAAGCTTTATACTATAACAATTAAAAGTTTTAGTTTTAACCTACATCACCAAACATCACATTTGATACGTATGATCAACAATTACTATTTACGCAGGACAACAAAAAAATGAAAAAGTTTAGAACACGTCTCTTTATTTTTTTTCTTTTTTTTTTCCTTCTCTTTTTTTCCCCTTTAAAAGGGGTCCGGAGTTGATAATCATAAATACTGTGGTACATGTGATAAGATCTAATGTGAGCACACAATGTATGGTTGACAGATATGGACATAGAAGTTTTGTTATTTTCACATTTGTATTATTGTGCCTATAATTATTATTGCTATTTAGCTGGCAGAATAAAATAAAAAATGTGTTTAGGAAATTAGTGAACCTATGTTATAAGTTAAAAATTATAGCATATAGAAACTTTACATTGTAGTAAATTTTTGCTTTTTACTACAACATATAAGAATTTTACATTATAATAAACCGAGCTTGTTTTCTAATGTGTTTTTCAAACGAAGCCAAAACTGTGAAATATAATATATTGTTGGCTAACAATAATTTAGACGGACTTTTCGTCACAAGTATACATGATAGCTCCTAAAGACCTATATATATATATATATATATATATATATATATATAGAAACGTTGTATGCTAATACAGAGCATGATTCTTTGATATTTAAAGCGTCCCCTTTACCAAAAAGGCAAAATAAGCCTGTTGTGTTACCAAAAGATCTCTGAGCACCATATATCACCTTCGCTACTAGAAACCGAAAATGAAAAAGATAATACATTAATAACAACAAAAACAAATACTAACAAATAGGCTTTTGAGAGGTGAATTAATGCGATCCAATTTTCAAATTTTATACGGTGCATAAGGTCTTCAATTACTAAATGGATGGAGCCGTAAAAAATTATTAAACGGATGGGATTGGATTTAATTGTTTACCAACTCTATATTTTTAATAAATGTTATATTTTTTTCGTTAAGTTTATCTTGAATATTAAAACAAATATCGCATGTATTTCAAAAACCATCGATTCATTAATTGGTGGAAAAAAAAGGTTGAGTAAAGAATTATGACAAGGCATAATAGTTTGGTACTTTAATTAGGAAATCCCCGTTTAAGAGAGAGTAAAATAAAACGCATCGTTTGTAATAAAAGAAGAAAAAGAGTGTATTATGCCAGAAAGAAAAAGTATAATGGCTTTTACAAATTTGTTTGATCATCACAAATGTAAAGTATGTATGTACATAAAAAAAATAAACAAAACAAAAATTTTTTTTTGCTCTTTATTTCAAAATGCAGTGGTTATTGCTATTTTGCTTGAGTTTTAAGTTAACATATTTTTTAAGAGAAAACTATTATTATTAAAAGACCACGTATAAGATACGAGCGCTCTCTCTAGCTAATATGTATTTTATGAACTTATTTCGAGATATAAAATCATTGCTAAAAAAAATACTATCACCTAAGATTTGAATCGACTCAATGCATTAAAAACAACTCACACTCTCACTATATACCAATAAAGCGATGTTATCACAAATTTTATATATCCTTGTTAAAAAATCAGCTCTATGATGGCTATCTGAATATTATTAGCAAAAAAATCAAAAAGTGAAACGTGTTAAATCTGCAACTCAAATAAGTGTTTATATTATACACAATGCGTTACCAAATTCCTAAGTCATGTGTTACGATTTGTTTTTGTTTTTTTTTTTTTTTTATGGGAAGTTATGATTTGTTCTTTAATTAGATAGAAAAAATATTTTTCGTTGTGCTTAGCATATTTTATATTTGGTGCGAAATTTAATATTAATATAGCTTATACAAATATTTTAGTATCCAGTTACTCATTGGTTAAATGTTTCCAGATTTCATTTAATAATTACACCATTGTTATAATCTTCAAATTCACAAATATTAAAATATTATCTTTCCGAATTCTAAACTTAATGAGAAATGTAGTTAGAGCATTATATATTAAATATATATTGGATAACAAAATAGAACAATAATATATAAACATATATATATGTATGTATATATATGCTAGTTTTACGCCATGTTTTGCCAAACAAAAAGCATTGATACTTGCCATTTGTAATGGAGGAGCAGGTAGGACTGGGTAACTCTTTATCCCTCCTTTGTCAACAAATTGAGAAAAGAAAAAAGAGAGAAAAAGAAAAAGAAAAAGAAGGAGACGAAATAAGTGGAAGAAAAACCGGGAAAAAAAGAGAAAAAGAAAAAGAAGAATGCGATTTTAACGTGTAAATGGAGATGGAACTCGTCTATAAATTGAGTTTCCCTCCTCCTTCCTCAATCATCTCATTCTCTAAGTTCTTTCTTTAGAGTCTAATTCGTACTTTACTTTTTTGGTAGTTTTTTCCTAATTTTAAAATAGATAATTGTGAGGTATTTTTTCTATTTTCTTGAGAAAGAAGTTTCTATTGTTCTTTCCTTGTGATCTAGAGAGAAGAAAATTTTTTCACATTTTAATAGTGAGATCCTTCTATACTTACTACGTGGATGTAGCCAAATTTGGATGAACCATGTGAAATATCTATGTCCATTTTATCTTCATTTCATTCATTACTGGTCTTTAGCGTCCCAACAAGTGATACCAGAGTCAAGTTCATGGTATAATATACTATTCATGTGTACGAGACTATTCACATATACAAGCACTATTCACGAAACGGTGGTAGTTGAGGAGGTCGCAATGAACAAGATGGCAGTAAAGTTTGAAATAGAAAAGTTCAATAGAAGCAATTTCATGTTGTGGAAAATGAAGATGCAAGCAATTTTATGAAAGGATAATTGTATGGCGGCTATAGATGGTGGGCCGCAAGAAATCACAAATAATGGCAACTGGAATGAGATATATAGCAATGCTATTGCCAATTTACACCCAGCACTGGCAGAAGATAGCGAAAAAAATTTGGGCAACTCTGAGGAAGTTGTACAAGGTCAAGTCACTCCACTATAGCATCTTCCTAAAGAGAAGATTGTACACTCTTCGAATGGCGTAATCAACATCAGCTACTAATCATATCAACACTCTAAATACCCTTTTTTCTTAGATCATGTCATTTTGGCACGTAATAGAGGGTAGGTGAACATGTAGAAATTCTACTTCAAAGTTCACTAGACTCGTATGACCTCATCATCAACTTGACTAACAATATCATCACAGAGTATTTAGTCTTTGATGATATTGCAACTACGATTCTAGAAGAAGAAAGTTGGCACAAGAACAAGGAAGACAGGTTGGCAAGCTCACAATAGGCAGAGGCTCTAATGATGATGAAAGGAAGCCAAAGTCATGGTAGATCAAAGTCTAGAAGTGAGAAGAACATCAAGTGCTATAATTGTGGCAAGGAAGGGCACATGAAAAAGGATTATTGGAGTAAGAAGAGTGGCGAAAATAATTCTCAAGGGAATGTAGCAAGTACCTTGAATAATGGTGACGTTCTATGTAGCGAGGCAATAACAATTGCTAATGGCAGACAGAAGCTCACTAATGCATGGATCATGGATTTAGGAGCAACATGGCATATGACTTCTTGAAGAGAATGGTTTCACCAATATGACCTCATCTTAGGAGGGTCTGTATTCATGGGAAATGATCACACTTTAAAGATCGCTGGAATTGGCACTATCAAAATTAAGATGCATGCTGGTATTATTCACACCATACAAGGGGTACGACATGTCAAGGGTCTAAGGAAGAATCTATTGTGTTTGAGATAATTAGAAGATGCTGCATGCAAGACTCGTCTAGAGAAAGGGATCATGAAGATTGTTAGAGATACAGTTGTAGTCATGAAGGTAGAGAAAGTGGCTGCTAATATGTACAAGTTTCTAACTGAACAAACCAAGAGAGAGAGTCATCTGTTGCATCAACTAGTTTGGGAGAAGAATTGACGATGATATGACATAGTAAGCTCGGCCATATGTTGGAACAAGGCTTAAAGATTCTCTTTGAACAAGGACTACTGCTACGCTCAAATTGATAAAACTATTGTTTTATGAACATTGTGTTATAAGCAAGCAACACAGATTGAAGTTCAGCATATCAACAACTAAGTGCAAAGGAATCTTAGACTTAATCCACTCAGATGTTTAGAAAGCATCGGTTTTATCCCTAAGAGGGGCAAGATACTTTGTATCTTTCATCGATTGTCACTCCAGGAGATGTTGGCTATATCTCAACAAGAGGAAAGAAAATGTCTTTCCAGCCTTCAAAGTATTCAAAATGCGGGTAGAACTTGAATCTGAAAAGAAGATCAAGTGTATGAGAACTGACAATGAAGGAGAATATATTGGTGATAATTTTGATGCATTCTATCGAAAAGAAGGCATCAAAAGGCAATTCACGATGGCATATTCTCCTAAACAACATGGAGTGGTAGAGTGGATGAACAAAACCTTGTTAGATAGGATGAGGGCTATCTTAAAGACTACAAGATTAGCAATGTCATTTTGTGCAGAAGTAGTTAATACCGCCTGTTATGTAATCAGTTGGTCTCCATCAACTACGATTGATCTAAAGATGCCAATGGAGATGTGGATTGATGAGCCAGTTGATTACTCTCATTTGCATACATTTAGGAGTTAGGTGTATGCAATGTACAACGACCAAGAAAGATAAAAGTTGGACTTAAAATCTAGGAAATGTATCTTCTTAGGGTATGCTGATGGAGTCAAGGGATATCGCTTTTGGAATCCCATTGCCCACAAAGTTATCATCAATAGAGATGTAATATTTGCATAGGATAAACTACAAGAAGAAAAGGGAGATGATAGCACTTCAAAAGAGAATGCAAAAACTACTATAGTTTAGGTACAAGATAAGCTAGAAGAAGATCAGATTTCTTCTGAGGCAACACTAGAGGATGAAGAACCACTTGAGGTTGAGACTTTTGAAGTTCATCAATCATCTCATGAGAGAAGATCACCATCTTAGTAGTAAAATTATATAACTAAGAGCAATTTACATATTGTCTGTTAGCAGAGGATAGAGAGCCATAAGCTTTCCATAAGGTTATAAAAATACCAGATGAATCCTTGTGGATGGCAGTAATGTAGGAAGCGGTGGAAGCCTTAGACAAAAACAAGACACGGGAGCATGTTTCGTTACCACAAGGAAGGAAAGTTATAAGAAACAAATAGTTCTACAAGACCAAACGTGATGGTAATAATCAAGTGGAGCGATATCTTGCAAGATTGGTGGTGAAAGGATATGCTCAAAAGGAAGGTATAGACCTACATCCAAAGTAGCTAGATGTGAAAATTGCTCTTCTTCATGTTGATCTTGAAGAAGAGATTTATATGGTCTAACCATAAGGCTTTGCAGAAGAAGGCAATGAGAACTTGGTTTACAACTTGAACAAATCTCTATACGGTCTCAAAGTGTTCGTATAAGAGATCTGATTCCTATATCATGAGCCTTGGATACAGCAGACTCAATGTAGACCCTTGTGTATATATCAAGAGGTTTAGTGATGAGGACTATCGTTTTGTTGTTGTACGTGGACAGCATGTTGGTAGTAGGCCCTAGCAAAGATCAAGTCCAAGAATTTAAGGCATAGTTGGCTAAAATTTGATGTGAAGGACTTGGGACTAGCAAGCAAGATTTTAGGGATGCAAATTTACCAAGACATAAATAATAGAAAGATTTAGCTATCTCAAGAGAATTACGCAAGGAAGATCTTGCAACACTTCAATATGCAAGATTAGAAGCCAATTTCTACCCCTCTTCCTGTTAATTTCAAGTTATCCCCTAAGATGTGTCCTAGCAATGAAGCAAATAGGAAGCAAATATCTCGAGTATCGTACACATCAATAGTAGGGAGCCTATTGCTTGCTATGATTTGTACAAGACTAGAAATTACACAAGAAGTAGGAGCGGTTAGTCAATACATAGCAAATATTGGTAGAGAGCATTGGAATGCAATTAAAAGGATCTTGAGATACATCAAAGGTAGCTCAAATGCTACACTATGTTGTCAAGGTTTAGATTTTACTGTTAGGGGCTAAGTGGATTCAAATTTTGTAGGTGATCTAGATAAAAGAAAATCCACTACAGCTATGTGCTTACACTTGTAAGAAGAGTTGTAAGGTAGGTTTTGAAACTATAGACTATTGTGGCGTTATGTACAATAGAAGCATAATATATAACAGCTACACAAGCTTTCAAGGAAGCAATTTGGATTCAAAGGTTATTAGAGGAACTCAAGTATAGACAAGATAAGGTTACTTTATTTTGTGACAGTTAGAGCACTTTGCACATTAAAAGGAATCCAGCCTTTTCATTCTAGGATGAAGCACTTGGTGTTTAGTATCAGTTTGTGAGAAAAGTAGTAGAGGATGGAAGTTTAGACATGCAGAAAACCTATAACAATAATAACCTAGCAGATGTTTTGACCAAGCCGATCAATGCTGACAAGTCTACATGATGTACATCCTCGTATGGCTTAACAGAGACGTAAACAGCATGGCAACAACAAGATAGCAAGGATGGTGTAGAGATATGTTGGATCCCTAGTTAAATCTCCAAGTTGGAGAATGTAATGGAGGAGTACGTAAGAGTGGGTAACTCCTTGTCCTTCCTTTGTTGACAAGTTAAGAAAAGAAAACAAAAGAGAGAAAAAAGAAGAAGAAGGAGATATCCTCTAGATGACACATGGCCTACAACCAAGCAACAACTCATTTCCACAGGATGACACATGGCCTCATCATAGCCTCTAGATGAAGGCTTGACCACCAATTGGGATTGTGACACTTGTCACCCACCCCCTGACACCACTTGATAGGATGCTTGAGTTATGTGTCAAAACTGCCTTACATCCAACCCAAATGGTGGCTTATAATTAGAAAGTATTTACTCCACCTGAGAGGTACGTGGACTTTTTCACCTAGCCCTACTCTTGATCTAGGCCAAACAGGTATTTGACTTGAGCATTGGAGAACCCTTGACCGGCACCACACTAGTATCCCCTTTACCTCCAAAGCATACCCTCTTCTTGTTGTAGGTACTCCTTAGGAAGTCGAGACAAGCTGAGCAGGTAATCCGATCATTGTGCACAGCCGCACATGGAGTTAATCAATAGTTTGGTGCTGGAAGGAAGGCACAACACCTTTCTAGATTTCCATCGACAGCATCCTCACTTGACATGGCCACGAGAGGAAACACTTAGGAGGAGGCTTTTTGACAAAAGGGGTCAGGGAATGCCCAAAATCGAAACCAGCCTAGACCTCGTAGTAGGCTGTGTGTAGCTCGATCCTGATCTGGCATGTCAGGAAACACGAGCAGAGCAGCCCCAGCTACCAAGGACCCCATCCAAAATTGACCGCTATAATATGTCCTCTAACGTAACAAATGGCACAACAACAAGCATGACAATTGCACCCTACTTGCCTTCCGTCGACCTAAGAAGATCAGGTAACCACTCGAGCAGGGCCGAGGGATAGTTCCCATAACAAGGGAGACTTTGATTAAGCCAGAACCTAAGCTTTAAAGAGTGCCCCTAAAGCAACCGTTTAGTTTGGGATAGTCGGCTTGGGCCCCGAGATGGCCACGACCGCTCCCCACAAGGTTTACTAGCCTTAGTCTTTGACAGCCTCACTTGAGACTAACTAGAAGCCCAAGGCAATGACAAGGTAGAGGGTGAAGCCCCATATAGTGTGGAACAACTCAAAGACACTAACAGCAAGCAACTACGAGACCTACAATGAAAAATTGATCAAATTAGAAATAGTTGCTATGGAGTTAACGAGGGTGGCATGCCCAACCTACCCTTTACTAATGCAATCATGAGGGTCCCCATGCTGAATTAATTCAAGGTGCTGCAAATCAAGGCTTATGATGGAACAAAAGATATAAATGGGCACCTCGAACTCTATAAGGGCCATATGATGCTGTAAAACCCTAGCGACACCGCAATGTGCAAGGCGTTCTCACGTGTATAGTGCCAAGTACTATGAGCTCTTTTCGACGGCTGTTTGATGCATTCTCAACAGCCTTTGCCCCGTCCAAGACAAGAAGGAAGGAAGTAACTTATCTCTACATTGTAAAGTAGGAGACGCAGATGTGCAGGACCACATCAATCGCTTCACCTGAGCAGCCTTAGAGGTGAGGCACATCAAAGATGAGACCTTTAAGCATGCCTTCTATAAAGGATTACAGACAAGGGCCTGCTCTGGTCACTCACCATGGCATAACTGAGCATCCTTTCCCAAATACTCGTGTACTTCCAAAGGCACACAGACTCAACAGACTGCATAAAGAGCAGCCGAGATGGAAAAAGGAGTAGCAAGAAAGGAAAAAAGAAAAAGGATCCACTTTACCAAGTGAGACCAACTAGAGCAAAAAGCTAAAACAGACAAGTTGAAGGTTCCAATCGGGAAATATCAAAGCTACACAACCTTGATCACCACTATCGACGAAGTGTTGAACTAGGGAAGCAACCGTAATCTGCTAATGGATTTGCCTCCACTAAAAGAGAACATAGCAAAGTGAGACTAGAATAAGTATTGCAACTTTACAAGGACATCGGGCATAACAACCGAGACTGCGTTCAACTGAAAGACCAAATCAAGAGACTCGTCTGAGACAGACACCTCAGGGAGTTTGTCGAACGAGTTTTCACCCCTGACAACAAAGCAAGAAGAAATGACCAATTGGCTAAGGAAGGCCAACTGAAAACACAAAGCACTGACGATATGAACGCCTCAACCCATTGAACATTATGCATATGATCTTTAGCAGGCCCATTACTAGGGATACTGCTAGTGGTCAGTAAGCCTATACCTGGGAAGCCTGTTTGGTTGAAAGAGAGAACCTGATGAATATGTCCAAGCATATCAATAAGATATACCGACAAAAATACATTGCAATCACTTTCACTGCGGAGGAGGCAAATAGGCTTATCCACTAGTACAATGATGCCCTAGTATGCGAGTTATAGATTACGAACAACATTGTTCAGGGGGTGTTTATTGACAACCACAGCCCAGCTGGCATTTTGTTCAAGCAAGCCTTTTACAAATTAAAGATTAGCAATGATGTGCTTATCCTAGTTTGAACCCCCTGTACTGCTTCTCGAGAAAGTGGGCAAGATCAGTTTGTTTATCACTATGCCAAAGATCATGCTCAAGTCTTATGGCTTGTTGAATTCCTGGTGGTCAGCAAGTTGTCCCAACACAACAACATTATTGGGAGGCAGACCTTAGCATCCCGAAGGCTATGGCCTCTACTTATCACTTGGCCATAAAGTTCCCCATGGAGAATGGAGTCAGAGTAATAAGATCAAAACAAAAGGACTCTAGAGATTGCTACGTCAAGGTCGTGAAGGAGGCGACAGCCTAGTACTTGAACACCTCGGCCATTTACAAGGTGACGAGATCGAATTCCTTACCGAAGAGGGACTAACAATGTTGTTTGTTATGGAGAATTCTCAAAAAAGAAGTACGGGCAATGGTCATTGAAGATCTTGTCCTATATCACCTAGACCCTAAATATCACGATCAAATAGTCATGCTCAGCTCTTAGCCAAAGCCTGAGATCCGAGCAGACCTAGAGAAGTTCCAAAAGGAATATCAAGATATGTTTGCCTAGTCCCACAACAACATGCCAAGGATTGACCTGAGCATTATTAGCCATAAGTTAAATGTCATCTAGAAGAGAAGACTCTTCAATCTAGGGGGATACACCATTATCAACGAAGAGGTTTAGAAGCTATTAAATGCTGGATTCATCTAAAAATTCACCTATTCAGAGTGGATGGCAAACATGGTCCTGATCAAAAAGGCTAATAGGAAGTGGTGAGTCTGCATTAACTTTATAGACTTAGACAAACCCTACCTGAAGGACTACTTCCTTCTACCTAAGTTTGACCAATTGGTAGATGTAGCCACTGCCCATGAACTTCTAAGCTTCATGGGCAACTACTCGGGGTACAATAAAATCAAGATGGCCGAGGAAAACCAAATGAAAATCGCATTCACAACTAATTAGGGGCTCTTTTGCTACGTCATTATCCCATTTGGATTAAAAGATGTCGACACCACTTATCAGCTCCTAGTAAACAAGATGTTTGCTCGACAGATCGGGAGGACCATGAAGGTATACATCGATGACATGATCATGAAGTCTGTCTGAGCAGCCGATCATATCACCAATCTCTAAGATAACTTCAACATCCTCCGAGAATACAAGTTGAAGCTCAACCTAGCCAAGTGCATGTTTATGGTGGAGTTAAGAAAGTTCCTCAGATTCATGGTCAATCACTATGGCATTGAGGTCAACCCTACCAAGGCCTGAGCCGTGGTGGACATACATTCCCCCTAGATAGTAAAGGAAGTCCAGAAGCTCATCAAATGGTTGCCGCTTTTTCTAGATTCATCTCTCTGTCCATCGACAAGTGCCAACCTTTTGTTTAGACACTCAATGGGAGGTTTGAGTCAATTACAGAGTCCAAGGAAGCATTTCAAAGTCTCAAAAAGCACCTAGTCATGCTCCGCTCCTATCCAAACCTTTATTACTTAGAGCAATATTTTATGCCTACTTAGTAGTGTCTGAGAAAGTTGTCAGCTTGGACCTGGCTCAACAATAAAAAGGAATTCAGAAGCCAGATTACTACATTAGCAAAGTGTTCGAAGGAGCTAAAGAGAGGTATCCACTATTAGAAAGGCTGGCTCTAGCCCTCGTTACCTTTGTTCTAAAGCTCCAGCCATACTTCTAGAGGCACACCATCCAAATCCTAACCAAGTACCCTCTATGCCAGATTCTCCAAAATCTAGAAATTTCTAGTCAGATGGCCAAGTTGTCAGTCAAGCTTGGGGAATGTGAGATACAATTTGTGCCTCGAATGGTGATTAAAGCACAAGCTCTGGTGGATTTCATAGCTGAATTCATAGGCGCTAATCAAGCTACCTCTTCAACTGAAAAGACAAGCGTGGAGGATTTTCATCCAATCAACAGCAATACGAGTAGACCCAAATTTGAGTGGAAATTATTTGTGGTTGGATCGTCCAGCATGAACGGGTCAAGTGTCAGACTTGTCCTCGTTAGCCCAGATGGTTGCAAGCCCAGCTACGCACTCTGACTTGACTTCAAGGCCTCAACAAAGAGGCTGAATACGAGCAATGATAGCCAGTCTTAGGATTGCACAAGAGCTTGGGGTAGACCATATCTGCGTTCATAGTGATTCCATGCTTGTGGTCCAACAAGTAAATGACGGATTCCAAGTGCAGAATGAGTGCATAATCGCTTACCTTGGCAAGGTTCAAGCTCTGCTCAAGCACTTCTAGAGCTTTCCAATTACCTAAATTCCCTAAGTAGAGAACACAAAAGCGGACACACTTGCTTGGCTAGCTTCAAGTCTTGAAGATAGCAACTTGACATCAGTATCAATTGAGAGGCTAACCGAGCTAAGCATCAAAAGACAATAATCTGTGAGTGAAGTCACCGAACTAATCGGAATCTAGATGGACCCAATCATCCGATACCTGACCACAGCTGAACTGCTCGATGACCAAGAAAAGGCTCAGCATTTTTGTAATAGCTCGACCCTGTATTCGATGATCAAGGGGAGACTTTAGCCACGCGGTTACACCACACCATACTAGAGATATGTTAGACCATAAGAGGCCTAGTATCTTATTGAAGAAATCCACAATGGGCTGTATGGCAATCACGTAGGTGGTTGTTCATTGTCCCTTAAATGTCTCCACCAAGGTTATTACTGGTCGAACATGGACTAGGATTACAAAGAATATACCTATAAATGCCTCAAGTGCTAACAGTTTACTCGGGCAATCGGACATCACGCCGAGCCGCTCAACCCAGTCTTGTACGCTTGGCCATTAGTTCAGTGGGCCATCAACCTCATAAGACCTCTCTTAGTGGCCCAATCACAATTCAAATATTGCATACTGGCCATCGATTACCTAACAAAATGTGTAGTGGTCGATCCCTACACTAACATGACCGTGGCTAAGTGCACCAACTTCATATGGAAGAACATAATTTGCTGATATGGCATCCTACGCACAATAATCACCTACAACACCAAGCAATTCGAAGCAGCAAACCTCTTAAAGATGTATGAGTAGCTCGACATCAAGAAGGTCTTCTCCTCACTAGGATATCCGTAGAGTAACAGGAAGGTTGAAGCCATCAACACAACTATCAAGGACAACCTGAAGAAGAAACTAAAGACCTTAAAGATGCATGGATTGTCGAGCTTTCAAAGATACTCTAGGCATATTGCAAGACTATTTGGATCGCCACAGGAAAGACTCCTTTCTCCCTGGTCTATAGAGCCCAAATGGTGATCTTGACAAAAGTCAGCTTGCCAAGCCATAGGGTGGAGCATTATGACGAGCAGCAAAATGTTGAGCTCGTAATGGCCGAACTTGACATGGTGGAAGAGAAGCAAGACACTACATAAATCCAAATAGCCACTCAAAACTAAGTCGTGGCTTAGTATTATAACAAGTAGGTGCAACTGAGAAGCTTTAAGATTAGAGATAGTCTTGAAAAAGGTGATTGTCCAGCAACCTAAGCTTGAATCCTTTAGGCCTAAATGCCATTTAGAAGGGCCGACATCGTTTGACTTGGCACGTATAGAATTGTTGACATCGAAGGAAGCATGCTAGGCCATCCAAGGAACACCAAGCACCTAAAGAAATTTTACTACTAACCTAGAAGCTAGACCACTTTTTGACCTCTAGCCAGATATTCTTTTTGTAAACTGCAAAGATCTACCTACTAGGGCAGGAAATAAAAAGTACACCAAGTATACATCAATGAAGATAAATTCAAGTATTCTCTTCTAGGTAATAGAACAAAAAATACACCAAAACGACACCATAGTTCAAGCTCAAGCCACTCCTTTTTAACTCCAACTTTGGAAAAGGTTGCTTTAACTCCCGCAGGGGCATTTTAACTCCCAACTTAGAGGCTCGTTGGTATAAAACCTAACAATAGGCAAACTTAAAATACTAGTTTATCAATCCAATTGCACCATAGACTACTTGACCTAGGCACACAGACAATGTCCAACTTGGCATATACAAAATTGCTGACATCAAAGGAAACATGCTAGCCCATCCATGGAACACCAAGCACCTAAAGAAATATTGTTGCTGACCCAGGAGCAAGACCATTTTTTGACATCTGTCCCTGATATTCTTTTTGTAAACTTCATAGATCTGCCTACCAAGGTAGGAAATGAATGTACACTAAGTATACATCAATAAAGATGAATTCAACAATTCTCTTCTAGGTAATAGAACAAAAAATAGACCAAGACAACACCATAGTTCAAGCTCAAACCACTCCTTTTTAACTCCAACTTTGGAGAAGGCTTCTTTAACTCCCATGAGGGGGGGGGGGGGGGTGGGAGGATTTTAACTCCCAACTAGAAGGCTAGTTAGCATAAAACTCAACTGACCCAGGGACAAAAACTCTTGACCATAACTAGACTTGTAGAGTCCTTAAAGGACTCAACAAACCTAGGGGTTACAAGGTATTATGACACCATGCCTCAAATCCAAGCAGAACATGCTTAAAAAGAACATAATATGTTAAAAAAATATAAATTTGAACAACTTAACTTGGAAAAAATTGAATATGTTACATAAATAAATGTCTGGGGGAGGTACAATCACCGAACACCTCCTATACCGAAGCACAAATAAATGAAAAGAAGAAGATGAGAACTGAAACCCTAAGTGTCATGCTAGATGTTGTCCTCGGCATTGTCGACATCCAAGTCAACAATAGCCTATGCTGCTTTCTACTCCTGCCTGTCGCCATCTTGCTCAGTTGGGGCTAGGGTCTCCTTATTCTCACCTTTCTCTTCACCACCCTTCTCTTTGCCTCCATCCTCTTCCTCAAGGTCGGCAACAAGTGGCCAATGAAGCAAGGCCCCCTTAGAATGCTTTGATAACATGTAGCCTTATAAGTCCTTCACCCAAAGGAAGTAGTTCTTGGAGAACTCCTTGACGTGTTTGAAGTCCTCCACCACTTAAGTCAGCTTGCTTAGCAGTTCCTCCTTGATGAACCTCTAGTGCTCCTCCATGGCTGCCCGGCCCATTTCTTCTGTGCCCAAGAGGGTAGCCTGAACCCTATGTACCTCTTCTCAGGCCTAGTTGGCCTCCTACCTAGCAGCTTCCAATTCAACTCTGACCTAGGCTAGCTCGCCAGCACTCTCTTCCATCTTCTCCTCAACCTCAACAACCTTCACAGCAACCTTGCTTGTCGCCTTTCGCTACAACTTAACCCGCTACTCAACCTTAACATCTGCCATTTTCAAGATCACACGAGCCTGCAAAGTTTGGCGTTAGTAAAGCCAAATAAAAATAGAAAAGGAAAAGAAGCTCAGGGTTAGAGACCAAATGCACCTAAACGAGCTGTTGGAAGGCCAATTTGTAGCATTCCTGGTAGGGTTTATTCCAAATGGAGTTGAAAAAGTCCTCCAGGGGCACTGCTTATCGAAGCACTCGACGAGGAATGAGTGTAGAGGATATTGCGTCTCAGTCGGTTAGTTAGAGGAACCGTTGGTTGTAGAGGAGGAATGTTCTAGCTTGTCAAAGCCCTCATATGAGACACTTAGCTGAGCTGTTGGGTGCTCGGGGGGGGGGGGGGGGGGGGGGCGCAGGCTTCAATCTCAGGTTGTCTAACCCACTTAGTTCTTTTTCTCCTCATCCCTACCTTGCCCTTGCCTTTGCCTTGGCTTCAAAGCTCTATCATCTACCGGAGCCTTTCTTCTTTAGAGATTTAGTGGGACGACATATCTGCAAGATGAGAGAAGCAAAGTTAAAGGATGATCGACAAATGCATCTACACAAAAAAAAGAAAAGAAGATTAGTCCTTGAGTCAAACCTCCAATCCAAAGTAGGGCTAGTAGGTGGAGTAGCTTAATCACATTCTCAAGGTCCTCATCGGTAATGGGTGGCCCTAGACTAGGGGAACCACCATGAGAGTCCTCAAAACTGGATGATGATGGTTCCCCCACTTGCTGCCTTGGTCAAAAAGGACTTGGCCCTGGGATGTCAGCACCAATGAAATGGGTTATTATGACTTTCTCTGCTCGAGCAAGTGGAACATTGTCATTATGAGGGTTGGTTGAGCTGGAACCCCCAAACCAACCATAGTTTGCCAACTTGCTTTTACTCAGCAAAAATGCCTACTGTCAATACCATCAGGCTTTTTCAACAGGTCCTCGGTAGACTACGTTAATGACCTCAGTGCCTATGGCCTTTTTGACTACATATGACCCTGCTCAAACCTTGTCAACACTGTCTAGTTTCCTCGAGCTGGAATAGCCATTTTCCATCAGCTTAAAGCCACTCAAATTTCCAAAGCTTATTCAAGTCGGGGTTGCCGAGGATGAAGTCCTTGAAAAGCCAATAAAGTAATACCACCCAACTTTCCATGGGAGTTTTTTGATCTTGAACATTTGCTAAAATTCATCCCACGGTATCTCGGTTGCATGGATGTACATCCACAGTAGGTACATGCTAATGAGCGAGCAGTAGCAATTTGGATTCAACTGCATAGGGCGCACATTTAGGTCGTTGAGAGCTCGGCACATGAAAAGGTGCAGACGAAGGCAAAGTCTTGCTTGGAAGAACTCCACATATAGTGTAATGCACCCCTCCAGAACTTCAACAAGGGAATCTGTAGCCCAAGCTAAATCAATTCTACATCGTCGAGAATCTGATACTCTCAACGAAGAGTGGGCTTGGTTCATCATTGACGTGTACTTGGTGGCTGAAGTCTGGCCAGATCAGTGCACCCTATAAACTACTACTCCTTGGACCTTAGTCTCCAAAGCCATAGGTACGCCCTCTTCTTCCTTAACACTGTCGCCTCTCTAGATTGGTTACCTCTACTTGCCAACATCTCCCTTGACGTAAACTTTGCCCATTACCTGGGCCTCTTTGACGGCGACCTAGCAAGAGGAGCTTGGCCCACTCGTAATGGCCGCCAAGTGAGCATGCTCTTGTTTAGTCACTCAGGATGTACCCGCGTTGACCACTCTAATGTAAGGGTGCTCTCCCCTACATAGCCGTATTAGAAATGTTCCTTCAAAGAGATCTAAGAACTCTTAATCCAAGCAGTCTCTTACAATAAACTAAGGATCTGGGCCAACCAAGCTGTACATTCTTGGTTGGTCACCCTCTCGGTACTTTCCCCTTTTTCAAGGCCTAATCGGTCAGACTCTGTACTCTCATCCGACCACAAGACATTCATTGACTAGTTTTGGAAGTCACTCAGATCACTCATATTCGTATTTGGGAATCATCTTCTCAGGATTGACTGGTTAGCTTCTAAAAGTTCTTCAAGTTCTCAAGCCTTTTGCTCTGCAGCTAGAATGCAACACTCTTAGAAATTTGTAAGCAAGGCATGTAGAATGAACTGAATGCTTCCTCTGTTTATAGCCGAAGGTTGGGCATGAAAATTGAAGTGGTGCAATGATTACGCTTGTCAGGGAAACAGCAAATGGCAGGCTAACATTTGTCAGCCAAACTTGATCAACTGTCCTCGAAACTCATGATCTCGATGACCTAAATCTGAAGACCATTTTGGCCGACCAACCCCTCGGGCATAGTGCACTAGGCTATGCATCAATCAGGTGCACTAAAGGGCTACTATTGTGGGTATGCTTGGTATCCTATTCCTAATGAACACTTCTCAGCTATCCAGCCACTCTGCTTGGATAAAGCTATTTTTGGATATCCACAACTTCCCTCTTATCGGCACTTCTTCTTAAGGTGCTCCCCAAGGTCTCCACTGGCTGCCATACAAGATGTTGCCTCTTTGGGAAGAACATGTGCTCAAGACAGACTAACATACCCTGTCACAAGGCAACAACTCATTTCCAAAGGCTGACACATGGCCTCAATGTAGCCTTTAAAGTAGGGGTTGACCACAAGTTGGGATTGTGACACTTGTCACCTAATCTTGACACCACTTGATGGGACATTCAGGTCATGGATCAAACCTGTTTTACACCCAGACCAAGTGATAGTTTATAAATAGAAAGCACTTACTCTACTTGAGAGGTATGTGGACATTCTCACCTAACCCTACTCCCGATCTCGGCTGAGCAGGTACCTAACTTGAGCGTCAAAGAGCCCTTGGCTAGCACCACACCATTGTCCCCTTGACCTCTGAAGCATACCCTTTTCTTGTTGCAAGTACTCCTCAAGTAGCCGAACAAATTGAGCTTGTAGTTCGACCATCTTGTGCAGCTGCATGTAAAGTTGATCAGCAGTAGAGCATCAACAACGTTAAATACGAGTATTCTTTCCTATCCACTTCCAAGAGAACCTTTGTAACGGATAAATATGCATATATTTATAGAAACCGCATGTGTGCATTTTAGTGATAATGTTAAGATTGTACCAGCAATAGTAGATATCTACTATTAATTAACATTACTCATTTATTATTGCTAGCATGTTTTTTGGTGCAATACATGGATATCTTCTTCACGGGATCACAGGATAGATTCTACCACCAAAAAATTCATTATTGGAATATTCTCTCCTTTTCAAGCTTTTATCCGTGACCTCCTTTCATAAATATTAACTGTATATACAATTAAAGAAATGTGGGATCGAAGATAAAAATTTATTAATGCATCATCTGCTCCCTTAATTCAACCTCTGACTTAATTGGAAACATAATCATATATTTACACGATTATTAAGCTTACAATTAGCCATTTGAGGCTTGCTCAAATAATTGGGTGTTTGAGTGTGTGTACCCATATTTGAACTTTGATGGTTTCATTTCTTGATTTAAAGTGAGAGCTAACAACCCCGCAACGTAACTACGACTAATAATAATAATAATTGTAATAATCCTTACAGTTAGCTTTTTGACCTTTAACCAAAGATAGGGGAAAAACATGTACATCTCTGGTGGTGACGGAGCCAAAAATTTTGATTAGTGGGGTTTAATTATTAAAGCAAATTTCTATTAAAAATAAAAATTTATTAATGCACTTTAATTGTCTTAATAAATTTTCATACCTATTCAAATTTTAGAAAAAATGATATTTTCAATGGAGATATAAGATTATTTAAATTTTTAATGGGGGCTATTGTGTATTGGTATAATATAAATAAGATTTTTAAGCACAAAAAATTTGAGTGGGGCTCCCATAGGTTGTTTTTTTCTAGTGAAATCCCCTAGTATCTGGGCTCACCAAGAGCGACATGAACCTTTAAGGGCCCCTCAATGTTTAGGTGGTTTAGCCCAACTAATTTGGAGTTGACCCATGGAGAGACCCAAAAGCAACAAGAGTCTTCCAACACGACAGCTGCATTCACAAGGACTCAAACTCGAGTCACTTGCTTAAGTCGAATAGCCCCTGCCAACTAAACCAACCAAATGTTGGTACTCCCATTGGTCTTTTAGTGGCCCAGTGGGAGTACATCCTGTGTAATGTGTAATATCCATATACGTGAAACTCAATAACAATTAGTAATATTACACGATATAATCATCATGACATCCTAAATTCTAGTATAGACTATATAGTTATTGTTAAGGAATTAGGTGCCTCCTAATTCTAGGAACACCAAGAATGAATGATTGCAGAAAAAGAAAAAGTAGAAGAAGAAGAAGGAACACCAAAATTTTATACAAATTCGTCTAAAATTGAGACTACATCCTATTTCTGCCGCTACAGATTCCACTATTGTTGATGCTTACCGTGCTCCGGCATCGGATCAACACCACGTGTAGCTGCGCACGGTCTAGCTCTTCCGGGACCCCCTCTACCTGGTTGGGTGTACCTACGACAAGAGGATGGACGCTTTAGAGGTAAGAAAAGAAGGTCAGTCGATAGACAAGGGCTCTCCGATGCTCAAGGCAGGGGCTGCTCGGCAGAGAACGAAAGCTTGGTTTTTTGTGGGAAGAGCTCCTTCTCTAGAATGCAATAAATGCATCCTATTTTATAGGCTACCACTTGGACTGGGTGTCAGGTGGGTTTTGCCCACAACCCGAGCATCACATCAAGGCGTGTTAGGTAGTAGGTGATAAATGTCACGTCCCCCCGTCGATGGATTGGATCCCATCAGACGGTGAGTTATCTACTGTTTGCTGGCCTTTGGTGGCGAGTAATAGTCTGCCTGCGAGTGGGGTTAATCCGATCCGAGCTAGTAAGCATCAACATTTTGGCACTAGAAGGAGGACACCTACACCTTCACTCAGATACCAGCCACCTTACTTTTGGGACCCGAGATGGTGACTCAAGGCAATGCTAGAGACGATGCTACCCGATAGGAGGAGTTGAAAGATGCAAGAAATCGACAACCGAACATGGGTAGGCCTCGAGGATGCCCCCGGGCCACGAAATCCTGATCCAGGATGCAAGGAAGCACAGCTAGGGCCAAACAGGCAAAAGACTTGGTTGCTCAGGATCCAATCTAAGAGCTCACAAATGCAGTTCGGATCCTAACTCAGCAGCTCTGGCAATAGGCTCAGCGTCAGGCTGCACCAACTCTACCACCTCTAGCCCCGACTGACCAGGCTAGAGGTCGGATAGAACAGAACGTAGCCAACCTCGAAGAAGCTGATTCTAAGCGCTTGAGAGGATCCACGCATGGTGTCTCGGCCAGTAATCGATTGGTCGAAGAAGGCCGTCTTGGCCCACAAGTAGCACGGGTTCCATCCCCCTAAGGTTCCCAGGCTTTAGTATTTGACCGGCTAGGACGCCAAGGGGACGTAGGCCAAAATTGCCAACACTGGGGCCGGTGACCGCGTGGAGGGCAAAGCACTCTATAGGGTTGAACTGCCCAAAGACACGAACAGTTGCTAGTTTCGGGCGCTACAGTGCCAGATTGATGAAATCTGAAATAACTGCTTCGGCCTAGACGAGGTGGGGGCCATAGATCCGCCTTTCTTGGAAACCATAATGCGGGCCCCCATGCCGCCTAAGTTCAAATTTTCGTAGATCAAAGCCTATGACGGGACAGTAGATGCAGATGAGCATTTCGAGCTCTTTCGAGGACACTTGCTCCTCCAGAACGCTAGCAACACAGCAATGTGCAAGGCCTTCTCACTAACCCTAATTGGACCTACTCGGCAATGGTTCCAGAGGCTCAAACCATCCTCTATCTCTTCTTTTCGGCAGCTGGTCGAGGCCTTCTTATCGGCATTTTCTACTACAAAAAAGCAGAGAAAAGAAATTATGTATCTGTATGCCATCAAGTAAGGGCACAACAACATTCGAGACTACATTTACCGGTACAATCGGGCAGCTCTGGAGGTCAAACACGTCTAGGACGAGACCCTTAAGCACATCTTTGTAGGGGGTCTTCGAGATGAAAAACTTACTTGGCCATTGGCCTTCGAGCAGCCGAGTATATTTATACAGATGCTCGGCTACGCTTAGAGGTACGCTGCGGAATACATGAAAAGCCACAAGGAAGAGGCCGGCCCAAGCGAAACGAAGAAGAACAAGAAGCAAAAAAAGGCACCAGAGTAGAATAATGCCAAGCAGAGCAAGAAGCCAAAGAAGGAGAAGAGATTTGAGAAGCCAAAGGTGTCGACCGTTAAGTTTCAAAGCTACACACTTCTAGTGGCGACCAACGACGAGGTGCTCACCCAGATAAGTAGAAGGAACCTGCTAGTACCACCTCCTAGGCTTAGGGGCAGTAAAGTGAAGCAGAATCAAGCGAGGTATTGTGAATTCCAAAGGACATGGGGCATAACACTCGTGAATGTATTCAGTTGAAGGACCAAATTGAAAAGTTGGTCGGAGAAGGTCACTTATGAGAATTTGTTGAGCAGGTCATAACCCAGGGCTCTACCTCAGGAAGAAATGATATGCCGAGCCAAGACTTGCCGAACCGCTCAAGAACCGACATTGGGAACACCTTGGAACCCCCGAACATCGTTCACAGGATCTTTGACGGGCCTATCACCAGGGACACGTCAAGTGGGCGACGGTCGTATGTCAGAGAAGCTCGGCTGATTAAGTGAGGCGAATTCGTAAACATGTCCGAGCATGTTAACAAGATATGCTGCCAACAAGATGTCCTGATCACATTCACTAAGGAGGAAGTGGACCGGCTAATCCATCCGCACAACGACGCCCTCATGTGCGAGCTGCTTATCGCCAACAACGTAGTGCGGTAAGTCCTGATCGATAACAGCAGCTCTATCGACATCCTCTTCAAGCAAGCCTTTGATAAGTTAAAGATTAGCAACGTCGCCTTGGTTTCCATCCAAACCCAGCTTCACGGAAGAATGTGTCCGAGCAATGGGGAAGGTTAGCCTACCCGTGACTTTCATAGAAGGAGCTACTCGGACTACTCAGGTCGTTGACTTTGTAGTCGTTGACAAGCCTTCTCAGTACAACATCATTATTGGTCACCTGTCCCTGAACGCGTTGAAGGCCATAGTGTCCACGTATCACCTGGCCATGAAATTTCCAACAGAAGACGAAGTCAGGGTGATTCGCTCATCCCAAGTGGATTCTCAAGCTTGTTATGCCAATGCTGTAAGAGCAGCTACGGCACAACATCTAGGCATCTCGGTCATCTTTACGCTCGACGAGCAGGATCTACCTACCGACTCGATGCCTAAAATGTTGTCCGATCTCGACCCCCGGTTGCCTGAGGAAGAGGTAAGAGCCACTCTAGTCGAAGATTTAGTGTTGTTCCCTTTACACCCTGTGAAGCCAGAACGCACTATCCAACTCGGATCTTAGCTAAAACCCGAGATCCGGGCAGACCTGGAGGGGCTTCTCAACAAATATCGGGACATGTTTGCTTGGTCCCATGAAGATATGCCCAGGATCGACCCGAGCATGATTTGTCATCGGCTCAACGTCCAAACCCATCACAGGCCAATAATATAGAAGAGAAGAGCTTTCAACCCGAAAAGGTATGCTGCGATAAATGAAGAAGCTCAAAAGCTCCTCAAGGTAGGCTTCATCAAAGAGGTTAAATACCTAGAGTAGTTGACAAATATCATTCTCGTCAAAAAGACAAACGACAAATGGCGGGTCTGCATAGACTACACTGACCTAAACAAGGCATGCCTGAAGGATTGCTTTCTGCTTCCCCGGATAGACCAACTTGTTGATGCTACTGCTAGCCACGAGCTCTTGAGCTTTATGGATGCCTATTCTGGGTACAACCAGATAAGAATGGCCGAGGAGGATCAAGCAAAGACAGCTTTTGTTACCAACCAGGGTTTACACTGCTATATAGTAATGCCTTTCGGGCTGAAGAATGTTGAGGCTACATACCAGCACATTGTCAATAAGATGTTTACCCGATTGATCAGCAAAACAATGGAGGTCTATGTGGATGACATGTTAGTAAACTCCACCCGAGTAGAGGACCACATGGCTGATTTTTGAGCAAGCTTCAACATTCTCTAGGAATATGGAAAGAAACTCAACCCAGCAAAGTGTGCGTTTGGGGTAAGCTCGGGCAAATTCCTTGGATTTTTGGTCAACCAATGAGGTATTGAGGTCAACCCCATGAAGGCCCAGGCAATTATTGAGATGCATTCTCCTCGGATTGTAAAGGACATGCAACGACTTACGGGCATGATAGTGGCTCTCTCGAAGTTTGTCTCCCGAGCTACTAACAAGTGTCATCCATTTTTTAAGGCACTTAAGGGGAGGTTTGAGTGGAGTAAGGAGTGTGAGGAAGCTTTTCAAAGCTTGAAGAAGTATTTAGCCATGCCCTCGCTCCTATCCAAACCTTTGCCTGGTGAGGTTTTAACTGCCTACTAGCCGTGTCTGAGAAAGCCGTGAGCTCGGTCCTAGTTCGAGATGAAGATGGAGCCCAAAAGCCTATCTGCTATACAAGCCATGCGTTCCAGGTTGCCAAGGAACGATACCTGCCTCTCAAAAAATTTGCTTTCTCCTTAGTCACTTTAGCTCGCAAGTTGCGCCCGTACTTTCAAGGCCATACCATAAAGGTCCCAACCAAATTCCCTCTTCAGTAGGTTCTCTAGAGCCCAAAAATATTAGGCCGCATGGCCAAATGGTCAGTGAAACTCGGCCAGTACGATGTGTATTGTGTGCCAAGAACAGCCATCAAAGCCCAAGCTCTTGTAGACTTCATTGCTGAATTTACAGATGCCGAACAGGCCACCCCATCGACCGAGAAGGCACCCATGGAAGTGCCAGATGCCCCTAGCTGCAGCGAAGATTGCACTACCACACAACCAGAATGGAGACTTTATGTTGACGGCTCTTCCTATATTGATGGATCAGGTGCCAGGCTGGTTTTAATAAGCCCGAATGGGTACAAGGTGATCTACGCGCTCCGATTTGATTTCAAGGCCTCCAACAATGAAGCAAAATATGAAGCGCTTCTAGCCGGACTCTGAATCGCTAGAGATCTCAGGGTAGACCACGTAATCATCCATAGTGACTCTATGCTCGTTGTTCAACAAGTTACCAGAGGATTCCAGGCCCGAGCAGATTTAATGGCCGCATATTTACAAGAAGTCAAACGACTGCTTGGACAATTCAAATCCTACTCTTTTAAGCAGATCCCCCGGTCAGAGAACTCAAAAACCGATGCCCTTGCTCGACTAGCCTCGGGCCTCAGCGATAGTGATCTTACCTCGGTCCCCATTGAAAGACTTGCCAAGCCAAGTATTCTCAAGGAGATCGCAAATGTAGCCGAGAAACTCAAGATACATAGATGGACCCGATCATCCGATACCTAACCGCAACCAAATTATCCAACAACTGGGAAGAGGCACGTCGGATATGCAATAGCTTAACCTGGTATTTGATGATCGGAGGAAAACTATATCGACGAGGCTACACCATGCCATGCTTAAAGTGCTTGGGCCCCAAGAAAGCCGAATATCTAATGAAGGAGATCCATGAAGGTCTGTGCGGCAACCATTTTAGGGGGCGATCGGCAAGGTTACTATTGGCCGACCATAGAGCAAGACTGCAAAGGATTTGAATGAAAATGCCTCAAATGTTAGCAATTTGTGAGAATGCCCGACTATCATGCTCCAAGAAAAGAGAAACTGGGCAACGATTCGTAACGCAACTGGAATCAAGTGGTGGCTCGATATTACAACAAGCGTGTCCAATCGAGGAGCTTTAAGATCGGGGATTTGGTACTAAAGAAGGTCACGGTTCAACAGCCCAGCCTTGGGTCCTTCGGTCCGAAGTGGGATGGGCCGTATAGGGTCGTCGGCATTGTTCGGCTGGGCACGTACAAATTATCTGACATGGAGGGAAACCAGCTTGGTCATCCTTGAAACGTCGAGCTTTTAAAAAGATTCTTTTGCTAACATCAAGGCCAAAACCCCCCCTTTTTTTTTTACCTTTGGCCAAAATTCTTTTGTAACTAGGCCCATTGAATATGGATGAAATGTAAATACCATACATGAATGAAATGCAAATTTTCCACACCATTCCATTGAGCAATGTGTCTGAGAGAAATAGACAAACCCAAAGAGGGATGCCATAACTCTAGAACAGAGGACCCGATGAGAGGGAGAGTCATCCTATCCAACCGAACTGGAGGGCTAATCGGTGCCTCATCAATTCTAAGTCTGTCGCTGTGCAGACCACCTAGTAAGTCGCTTGGCACAACTACATGCCCGATGAGTTCTAGACTTGCAAAGTTCTCTAAAACTTAGACAAGTCTAGGGGCGGTAGGGTGAGGGTATTCACATGCCGTTGTGCCCTGCCTGATCGAGAAAACGGGGAACAATCCCTGCTCTAATCAACTGAGTAAATAAGGTTACAACCCCTACTCGGATGAACTCGATACTCATCGAGATAATATACTCGGCCTTAATTCAAAAATTGCAAAAACAGAAGCTCAAAAAACTATTGTCTAGGAATGCCCCCCTGAGGAGCATCCAACTTGCCCGAATTCTGATCAATTCTGAGACCGAGGTCTATTGTAACTTGACAAGATGAAGGTTTAACTACGTTCTCGAGGAACCTCTTGCCATGAAATATGAACACATTTTCCCGAGAATATTTGCACTTAGAAAATAGCTAAAACACGGTACACTTAAATCCGAGAAGCGAAGAACACGGGAAATTTTATTCATAGTACCCAGAAGTACAATTAATCAGGCACCTCCTGAGCCCAGACAAACAACAAAAAAAAACAACAAACAAAAAGTGGCCTAAACCTGGGTCTCATCCCTAGTTGTGCCTTCCTCGCCTTTGCCACCTGTAGTGCTCTGCTCGTCTCTGTCGCCGTCGTTGTCTACTACTATAACCTCCTTGCCTTGTTGTTGCTGAGCAGTGCCTTGCTCCAGCTCGACTATGAGTGACCAGTCAAAGCCTTTAGCCTCGGGGTGCTGTCGGATCAAATGATCTCGGAGGTCTGTCATACCAAAGTGACCAGTCATAGTAGTCGGCGTACTATGGAGACGCCTTTAATTCGTCCACGGCTTGTGCTAAACGGCTAGAAACTTGTCCAAAAGTCATTGGTGGTCAGCCTAAAGAGCCACCAGCTGCCCATGGAGCCGAGCAGCCTTATCCTTCGCCTCCATGGCTTGCCCTTGAGCCTCTTCAAACTCTACCCTAGCCTCGATGACATCGTCCTTGGCCTTCCGAGCTTCTTTCTCAGCTTGAGAAAGGGAGTTCTTGATTTGGTCTAGCTCGGTGTTCTTAGCACTGAGTTTCTTCTCGACCTCCAACTTTTAAGAAAGGTCTTCTTATGCATCTCCTTCTTCTTATGGAAGTCCTTCATCCTAGTTTAGTAGGCCATGTGCAAGATGGCACTCATCTGAGGATAACAAGACTTCAGTGCTCGATAGGATGAAAAATTAAATTAAAGCTAAAGATAAACGAGCACTTACAGTGGCTACAGAGCGGAGAGCCGTGTTGCATAGGCTCTGAAAGTCCTCCTCTTGGAGGTTCACCAGGAAATCCTCCTAGGGCATCACATCCTTGAGGTGCTCCAAGATGGCTCGACGGTAGTTCGGACGGCTCCTTAAGGGGTCTTGTGGAGACACCACCATGGTGTCATCAGCCGGTCTCTCCTCTGATGAAATCCTGGTCCTTGAAGCCGGGGGTGGTGGCTCTTAGACTGTGGTAGGTACCTGCTCAAGTTGAGGAGGAAGCTCCATCCTCGGAGCCGCTTACACTTCCTCCCGACCTCCGCGGCCTTGCCTTTCTATTTTCTCAGGCTCTCCATTAGAGCCCGCCTACATCACAAAAAAAAAAAACTCAGGGCTGATCTCCAATTCGGAGCTGGCGAGACGGGTATAAGAGCTTAATCACATCCTCGAGGTCCTTGCCCGCCACGAGTGGCCCTGCATTGAAGGAGCCACTCGACGAGTCCTTAGAACTAGACAATGATGGCTCCCTCGTCGGCCACCTGGATCGAAAAATGCTCAGCCCTAGGACGTCTGGGGCACCAGGCCTGACGACTATGACATGCCTGCCAAACCAGGCAGGGCAAACCAATGGGGAATTTATTCTGCTAGGTTCCCTGAACCAGCCATAACGGGAAAGAGTTTCCTTCCCTAGTAGGAAGGATTGCTACCCAGTCAACTTTGGCTTCTCGAACAGGTCTTCGACCACCCCGATCATGTGGCTTGGTGCCCAAGGCCTTTTATACCACACGTGCCCTTGTTCAAACATCCTTGGCACGTGTTGATCAGTAGGGACAGCCTCACCAGCTCAAACTAGGTAATTGCGCTCGACATAAAACCACTCGTACTTCTTGAGTTTATTTAAGTTGGGGTTGCCTAAGATAAAGTCCTTCCTGAAGCCAATGACATAGTACCATCCAGACTGCCGAGGAAGCTTCTTCATCTTGTACACTTGTTTGAACACTTCCAGCGGCATCTCAATCGCCCGGTGCTAGTTCCACAGCACGTGCATCCTGATCAGTGACCTGTAACTAATCGAGCTCAATTGTGTCGGGCACACATTAAAATCGTTAAGTGCCCAGAGTAGAAATGGGTGGAATGGGAGACATAACCTAGCCTTGAAAAACTCGACATAGAGCGTGATGCATCGCTCTGGCGCCTCCTATGGAGAATCATTCTCCTCAGGCACAATGACGATCATGTCGTCTGAGATGCTAAACTCGACACGTAGATCCTCTAACCGAGACTTTGTTTTGGCACTGGTATAGGCCATAACTGAGGTTTGCTTGGGCCGGGTCACCCTATATGCCATCACGCCTCAAACGCGGGTAACCCAAACCAGCTCATCTCCTTCTATCTCAGGTTGATTCACCTCCTCTACCTACTCGGCTGCCCACTCTTCGTTAGAGATATCCACCGTAATTATACCCTTGACTTGAACTAGGACCTCAAAATTCTGGCCGGATGTGCTCGGAGCATCCCCAGTCACCTGAAACTCAGCTCTCTCCTCGGCACTAACTCTGGAAGAGCCTGCAGTCGCCGCTCCAAGGCATGGGTCCTCGTCCCTGCATGGTCTGATCGGCCTCTCCCCTTCTAGCAGGTTGAGAAACTCTCACTCGGGGACTGTCTGGGAGTCGACCCTTAATATCTGTTCAAGCTGGCCAGCCCCATCTTGTTCAGGGGACACACCCTCGATGTCAGCTTGAACGGTGGATGAGCTGCCTTTCGGACTGCTTTTTGACCAAGAAATATTTATATTTTGAGAATCGGTGATGTCGATCATTTTTCACTCCTCAAGAAATTACCTGTTCGGGTTGTGGTAGCTTGGGGAATGTGAAATCTTCAGGAAATAACTACAGTTTGGCAACTAAGAACTCTTCGAGTGCGAAAATCTGATTTCAGTCGTGTAAAATTAATAGAAAGGAAAGTCCTATTTATAGCCATTTCATGCAAAAAATTTGGGCATAAAAAACGAAGAGGCGCGATCATTACGCCTGTTAGACGGCGTAGTCAACCGAGAGTGACACGTGTCCACCAGTCAATCTACGCGACCTTTCGTCTCACCCCTCTTCGAAGTGTCGTTTCGTCTTCTTTCTTTCGGTCGACCTCACCCACTAGGCGTAGTCCACCTAGCCAGACACCAACCAGATGAACGAGGGGGCTAATGTTGAGGGTGAGCTCGGCGCCACTATCGAGGAGATAAACTTCGATGGTCGGCTGAACAGCTTGGTAGACCTTTCAAGGAGCAAGCTACAGACCCTGGTGGCGAGGTGCATTCCATCCGAGGTGCTTCTCAAGGCCCCTGAGGCCGCACCCTAAGCAGGCTACCACCTCGGATCATGTACTAGCTTGGATCGGATTAACCTCACTCGCAGGCAGACTACTACTCGCCACCACAGGCTGGCAAACGGCAGATAACTCACCGTCTGATGGGATCCAATCCATCAACAGGGGGACATGACACTTGTCGCCTACTACTTGACACACCTTGATGTGGTGCTCGGGTTGTGGGCAAAACCCACATGATACCCGGTCCAAGTGGTAGCCTATAAATAGGATGTATTTATTGCTTTCTAGAAAAGGACCTCTTCCCACAAAAAGCCAAGCTCCCGTCCTCTATCGAGCAACCCCTGCCTTGAGCATTGAAGAGCCCTTGTCTATAGACTGACCTTTTTTTCTTACCTCCAAAGGGTCCCTCCTCTTGTCGCAAGTACACCCGACCAGGCAGAGGAGGTCCGAGAAAAGCTAGACCGTGCACAGCCGCACGTGGTGTTGATCCAACGTCGGAGCATGGTAAGCATCAACAACTATGATGAAGGAGATGATTATAGAATACAAGAGAAATTTTTATCCCACACTCTCAATCTGTGTTTCCCAAATCTCTCTTCTACCTAGCACCTTCTGTGGGAATTTTCTTCAACTCTCTCAACAATAGAATTCTCACACTCAACCAAAAAAAATGCCTCACAACCCTAGCTATCTTATCTCTATTTAAATACCTCAAAGAAGGAGTGAAATAAGCAACTAATAAAAAACTTTAGCAGTCACACGTTTCCCTTTTGTGTTGTTTCTTGAAAATACTGATTCCTGCCTCAAAAGGACGTGCACATCAAAACCTTGGCGTCACGGTGCTCAAAACCAGCATTGCAATGCAAGTTTGATTTTTAGGCTAGTGTCGCGATGCCAATCCTGGCGCTATAGTGCCCAAGCACTGCCGGCCTCGCCTTTCTTTCCTCCTTTTTTTCTTTTCTACTGGGTTACTGATTTGGCTCCACCTGCAACAATATCCCACTCGGAGACTAATCAATTACCATGTCTCCAACTGTAGTGGCGACAACTTCTCACACCTCAAGGAAAAGTTCAACTAAAGTTGCACACAACTTTAGTTTCTCGATCTGAACAGTTTTGGTAAGCATATCTACTACATTCTGACTCCTAAGAATCTTCTCAAGCTTTAACACTCCATCCTCCAAAGCTGACCTAATGAAGTGATAATGCAACTGTATATAATTTGTCCTAGCATGAAATATAGGATTTTTCACCAATTGAATGGTGCTTTGACTGTCGCTATGTAGCACACTATTTTCCTGCCTGTGACCTAGTTCTTCAAGAAAGGATTGCGACTAAATCATCTCCTTGCTTGCATTAGTCATTGCCACATGCTTTGCTTCAATTGTAGAGGGCTGCAATTATCTTTTGCAGCTTCAAGACCCAACTAACTATTGTGCCACCCAAGGTATAAACATAACCGGTAGTACTCTTTCTGCCATCAATTTCTCAAATCATATCAGCATCTACATAACCCTGTAATCCTAAGTCTGACTTCTTGAAATATAGAGCTAAACCTGCAATATCTCTTAGATCTAAAAATCCATTTCATTACCTCCCAATGCTGCTTGCCTGGATTGTTCATATACCTACTCACAACTCCCACTGCATGTGCAATGTCCGGTCTGGTACAAACCATGGCATACATGAGACTGCTTATTACAGAAGCATAAGGCACGTTGGCCATGTGGTCTCGCTCCTACTCCGTAGTCGGTGATTGATCCTTTGACAACTTGAAGTGACTGGCCAAAAGATTGCTAACAAGCTTGGCATTACTCATTTTGAATCTGTTAAGCACCTTTTTAACATATTCTTCCTGTGACAGTTTCAACCCACTATTGTTTCTTATTATTCTCATCCCAAGGATTTGTTTTGCAACACCAAAATCCTTCATCGTAAACTTCTTAGACAAGTCCTTCTTTAGTTTGTCAATCTCCTGTTTGCATCCTTCCGCTATTAGCATGTCACCAACATATAGCAACAATATAATATAGGAGTCACCGAAGTTCTTCACATAACAACAGTGATCTGCCTGACACCTTAAGAAACCATTGTTACACATAAAACTATGAAACTTCTTGTACCACTGCCTGGGAGCTTGTTTTAGGCCATACAAGCTCTTCTAAAGTTTGCACACCATGTTCTCCTTACCCTGTACTTCGAAACATTATGGCTGCTTCATTTGGATCTTGTCCTCCAAATCACCATGGAGAAAGGCTATCTTAACATCCAACTGTTCTAAGAACAAGTCTTCATTTGCCACTAGCACAAGTATCATTCTGATTGTGGTTAGTTTCACCACCAGAGAAAAATCTCATTCAAGTCAATACCTTCTTTTTGTTGAAAGCCTTTTACTACCAGCCTTTCTTTATACCGTTTGCTGCCATCACATTCATCTTTTATCTGGTATACCCACTTGTTGTGCAAAGTCTTTTTGCCCTTTGGTAACTCTAACAACTGCCATGTCTGATTGGACACTAAGGAGTCAATCTCATCCCTCATGGCTAACTCCTACTAGACCAAATCTTTAGCCTACATGGCTTCATCATAACTCTCCGGTTCACCTTTGTTGGTCAACAAAATATAATGTAGAGAAGGAAAGTATCTTTGCATCAGTCTGATGATCTTGCTAGATCTTCTGACTGTAGTAGTAGGAGTGCTCTGGTTTCCTTTTGGAGCTATATTTTCTTAATCTTCAACTTTTAAATTCTACACTTCTACTTTAGGAAAATCCTTCAATGGAATCACCTCAGGCTTCTTATCGTCAAAGCCTGTACTTTTGGAGTCATTGCTATCTCTGTCCTTATATATAGCACCTTCATTGAAGATCACATCCTTACTCCTCATAATCTTTCGATTTTGGTCGTCCCATAAACGATAACCAAGCTCAAGTCCACCATAGCCAACAAAAATGCATTTTTTAAATTTTGCATCAAGTTTACTTCTAGCAAAAGAATCAATATGAACATAAGAAACACAACAAAATACTTTCAAATGAGAGAGGTTAACCTTTTTACCTTTCCAAACTTCTTCTAGTAGCTTGAACTTTAATGGTGTGGATGGACTTTCTGTTGATCAAATGAGCTGTAGTGTTAATTGCCTTAGCCCAAAACATGTTTGAAAGCCCAACATGCAAGCTTATACTTCTAGCACTCTCGTTCAGAGTTATATTCATCCTCGCAGCTACACCATTCTATTATGGTTTCCCTAGAATAGTTTTCTTCAACTTTATTCCATTCTCAGTATGGTACCGCTTGAAATCATCATCTATATATTCTTCCCCTTTATCAGACTACAAGCACTTCACCTTCAAATCTGTCTCATTCTCCACCATAGCTCTCCATCTCTTCAAAACATCAAAGACATCATTTTTTTTTTCAGAAAGTAAACCCATATCTTCTTGCTTGAGTCATCAATAAATATCACATAGTAATTTGAACCATCGAGAGAAGTAACCATCGATGATCCCCACATATCAATGTGAACAAACTCCAACTTTTTGGACTTAGGCTCTCTACCAATTGTTGAGAAGCTGACTCTCTTCTGCCTACCAAAGATGCAGCCCTCACACAAACTATGATCAATAGTTTTCAATCCTGATAGTTTTCCTTTAGAGTGAAGCGCCTTTATTCCCTTCTCACTCATGTGCCCAAGTCTATGATGTCATAGTTGAGTATTAGCAACGGAGTCAGCAACTGTTATGGTATCTCTACAACTAGAGTTAACGTAGAGAGTTCCAACTTTACATCCCCGAGCAATGACCATGGCTCCCTTTGTGACTTCCAACCTCCATAATTGAAGGTCATATTATGTCCTTCATCATCGAGTTGCCCTTCCAAAATCAAGTTACGCATCAATTTAGGTACATGTCTCACCTTATGAACCTTCCACATAGACTCATTAGGCATTTTCAAACTAACATCTCCAATGCCAACAATATCCAAAGGTTCACCGTCAGCAAGATAAACTTTACCATGATTTCTGGCAACATAATTCTTCAAAACATCACAATGTGCAATGATGTGGAATGATGCTCTTGAATCTACTACCCATGAATTAAGAGAATTGTCAGGAGACAAGAGTAAGGCATTCTGTGCCGCTTCAGTGGCGGCGTTTATGGCATCATTGTTCTTGTCTTTGTTCTTCTTCGAAGCCCTACAGTTCTTTTTTAAGTGGCCAGTCTTTCCACAATTCCAACATTCCACATTCCTACCATTCCTTAACTTGCTTCTCCTACTCCTCAACTTACCTCTTTTTCCATTATCCTTGTTCGAATGCCTCTTAGATTTCCTACCCCTATTCTCAACATTAAGAGCCAAGTTCGACGTTGAATAGAATTTCTGACATCAACAAACTTCAATTTTGCATTCCCAATTGAATTGGTAATGGCCACCCTTATGGGTTCCCAACCATTCGGTAGCGAGGCCAAAAGGATTAGAGCATTGATGTCACCATCAAATTTAATCTCCACTGAGACCAATTGATTTAGAACGGTATTAAAATTATTCAGATGTTCTACCACTAAGGCATCTTCAGGCATTTTTTAATCAAAGAGCTTCTTCATGAGACGTACCTTGTTATTGGCTGAGAGCTTTTCATACATCCCTGACAAAACCTTTATCATTCCTGCTGTGGTATTCTCCTTTGCTACGTTGTGGGCCATTTTTTTGACAAAGTCAAACGGATCACACCCAACACCTGTCTGTCAAGGGGATTCCATTCCTCATCCTTCATGCCTTTGGGCTTATCTCCCAAGGGTAATTTCAATTTTTGGCTGAACAGGTAGTCTTCCACTTGCATCCTCCAAGTGGAAAAATCTGAACCATCAAATTTGATGATACTGGTAGTTGACCCTTCTTCACCCGTCATCGTTCTTGATCCGAACATTTGCTCTTATACCAGTTGTTAGGGAATTAGGCACCTCTAATTCTGGGAACACTATGAACAAATGATTGTAGAAAAAGAAAAAGTAGAAGAAGAAGAAGGAAATTTTATACAGGTTCATCCAAAATTAAGACTATGTTTTGTTTTACCGCTACAGATTTCACTATGATGAAGGAGATGATTACAGAATACAAGCAAAATTTCTATCACACATCTCAATCTGTGTTTCCCAAATCTCTGTTCTACCTGGTACCCTTTATGAGAATTTTCTTCAACTCTCTCAACAATAGAGTTCTCACACTCAACAAAAAAAAAATGCCCCACAACCTTAGCCGTCTTATCTATATTTGAATACCTCAAAGAAGGAGTGAAAATAGCAACTAATAAAAAACCCTAACAGTCACACGTTTTTCTTTTGTATTGTTTCTTGAAATTATTGATTCCTGCCTTAAAAGGACGCGCACATCAAAACCTTGGCGCCGCGACGCTCAAAACCAATGCTGCAACGCTGGTTTGATTTTTGGGCTGGCGCCGCGGCGCCCGGGCACTACCTGCCCGGCCTTTCTTTCCTCCTTTTTTTTCTTTTCTGTTGGGTTATTGATTTGGCTCCACCCGCAACAGTTATGACTAATTGAAAAAAAAAAATGTATGAGTGTTGTTTTTCAACGTATGGCAAATAATAGCAATAGAGAAAGGTACCCGTCTGAATAGAAAACGAAAATGCCACCGCATGTTTCACACACACTTCGTTTAAATAAACACGTGAATAACCACATGATGTCAGACACGGTTAGTTTCCTGGAGTAATTTTGAACAACATCCAAAATAATTGACACTTGTCTCGGTCCTTTTCCACCCAACGTGATCGATCTTAATCATTAGAAAAGAACAAAGCAAATGTACGTCTTACAAACAAACCGCAATAAAAGAGATAAGTGGTGGGAAAGTGGATTTCATGATTATGATCGCAGCTTATAAGGCACGAGCACAATTTTTGACGCCAGGCATGACGCAACCGAACAATAAAATATGAAAGCTAAACACTGCAGAAGCAATTTTGGAAGCTATCACATAACTTAGCAACAAAATTCTATGTAATTCCATTAATTCCGTTGGTAGATCATTGGTTTCGGATATGCAAATTTTTGTCAGAGGTTGTTTGTCTCTTTTACCTAACAGAATAGTGTTGAGGGGATTTTCCAATGACTGAGCGCCACACATGTCCTAAAGTAATTTTTGATCGAGATCAAGGTTGACGAGCAGGACCCTCAATTTGAAAGGCTGATGCCACCAAAAAACTCCGACGTATTGAAAATGAGATTCAGAGCCGCATCGAGGTCGACGTATCAGGGCAATTTATTCAAAAACAACACGTGCCATGATATCAGGCAACCTCTCTTAGCATGACATGTGCCATGGTGTCAGATTGACCAATGCAAGGGGAACACGTGTCTCGGCATTCGCATGGTGAGTGATAACAGTGCATGTGTCCTGCCACAAAATAACCGAAGGAAAAAAAAAAAAAAGAATTATAAGGATATTCTTCCATGGGTCTTTCAAAAAAAAAAAAAACAATAGCATGTGAGGAATAGATAAAATGAAGGGTATTCATCTTATTAAGACACATTCCCCTCAAACAGAGCATTAGGCGTCCATTTAATTCCTCTTGATCCTTTTTTTTTTATAACCTTTACTGTTACTCTGTTAAATTTTCTCCATATTTATTTGTCTAATTTGAGCATCGAGTATTTTCTGCAAGCCAATTCCCAGCACTCGCCAGAGCAGTTGAAAAAACAATATAGAATAGCAAAGCAGGTAGAGAATATTGACGTTAAAAAATCAGCTCTAGCAAATAGTTCATTCACTAATTTTGTATCCTACACTATACAATATTCTTTATATCAAAATTATTGTTATTATATAACATATAGATATCATGCATCATTCACATGTTGTCACAGCATTTTTTAGACCAATCATTTGTTTGAAAGCGGATACAATTAATGAAACGTTTTTTAAACTCAAAATCTTGTCACTAGTACAAAATTATAAGTAGACAAGGGATAGAATATGTTATCTATTACTTTTTCAACTATTGTCTATTTAATCGTTGTTAAAAATAGAAGCAAATGACAATGGATTAAAATTGTTGCTATATTTGTGTATCCATGATATAGATCAAAGATAACGGTTCTAATTTAAGAGCCGTTGTGATAAATGATAAAAACAATGGATACTTAAAAACCAAAATGAACCATTGCCAACCAAAATAATATTTATAAAAATGAACGCCGCCAGCAAATTAGACCTCCCTTGCGATGCCTTTAGTTAGTTTTCCTTCAGTTAATGGTGACGATCAACACAAAAACAAAGGAAATTCCTCGGAGAGGGATTCATATTGTACCTCTCTTCATCTCATCAATTGCGACGATCGACAAGGGCAAAACTTCAAAAAACAGAATTCTACCTATAATAATCGAGAAAGGCACCGTTCTGATAGAAAGCAGCAAGAGATGAGAGATCTAGGCCTTGAGAGAGAAAATTTTCTGCTTGGATGGAGAGAAAATTCATGCTCTGATGAAAAGGGGAGAATTGAGCTGTAGAAAATAAAGTTATATGAGGAACTGGGAATAAAAAAATGGATTTTAGCAAAAAAAAAAAAAAAAAAGGAAAATTTTTAATTCAAATATTGAAAAAAGACAACGGTGTGTGTAATTTTTTTTTTTTTCCTAATGCGATCTAAAAAATGGCTTTAATGTAAGTCATTAACCACGATTTTTAGTATGTACCATAGTCTTCTAGAATTTACTAACGATTGTCTATTAATGATGTTGTTGTAGTGTGTAGTGCTCAGCATGCTCAGTAGTGATGAATGTGGCGGTTAAAACTTAAAACATCTTATATAAGAAGTGGCCCAAGACCACCAGTGGTGAATATAATTAGTCTAATTGGAGCACAGACGCTAATATCAAGTAGTGTGTGGTCACAAAAATCAACAAATTCAGTATATAAGAACATTCTAAATAAAAGGTTACAGACATAAGGCATCTCGTGTTATTTGTTTCAATAATTTAATTATATGAGTATACGTGTTCAATTGCTTGGAAATCTCTAGCCCAACCGCGTCCCCTGATCAAGGCAAGAAGTCTCCTTTTGTTAGAAAACGGGTCAAAGTGATAGTTCACACTCTCACAAAATCACACACTACAGATTGATTATGATGTGATCCTCAGCCCAAGTGGGGGTCATGTGGAAATGCAACAAGAGGGGACCAAGCATGGTCCCTTCCCACATGGGCATGTATAAGACCAAAACTCGTGAGGGCTTTAAAAATTTTCTGCTTGGTCTGATGGTTGAGGTTTCTATTGGTAAGATATTGACAGCTTCGAAGGAGAAACTTACAGACAATTTCTTTAGTATGAACGAAAAAGATGCCTACCAATATTTATAAGTTTTTTAGCCATTAAAAAATGATTTTATCAGATCCAATAATTTCAAAACATGCAGTACCACTAGTGAGGATTTTTACTGAAGAAGTCTTCAAAATTGTAAAACCTCCGGGACATTTCAACAATCCTAACAAAAACAGGAAAAGGACCTTGGGGACCAATATATTTGCATGCTATTTCGATGACAATTGGCAGCACTAAATCGTGTCCTCTGCCAGAGTGCATGAACAGCGATACATGTAATAATTTTCTATAGGACATATAAGACCCCCGTGATTAATTCTGGTTTTTATTATTCTTGTTATCATCGTCATATGAACTTATGGTATCGAACATTGGCCAAAGGTTCACCTAATACTCTTAAGGTGTAAAGTATCAGAGGAGATGTCAAAGGAGCTGTCAAATTTAAGTGCGTAATCTTAAGCGATCAGAGAGATCTGATTTTTTCCCCAACTTTTTTTTGACCAAGATAAATTATAATGAACCGATGATTCATATATCATTCATGTAGGGATTTTATTTCATTTTATTTTATTTTATTTTATTTACTTTTGATGGAAACCACGCAGGGGTTTTGTACCTGCTGAATCATTTGCAAAATTAAACAAAAAGGGAATAAGTAAACAATAAAGGATTGCCCGATTACGCTTTTGATTTCAAGAATAGCCAAAAAAATGGCAAACTTATTGTTCTTTTCTTTTAAAAAAATGTTAACAAAACAGTTACATAGCTAAAATTTGGGGGGAAGTTTATAATATGCAATATACGGCTAATATCAACGTGACAATAAGATATTTCATATAGTATATTATTTTGGTAGTATAGTAAAACAATCTTAAAAGACGTACAAGAAGTGAGTTGAAACTGAGAGTACTATAATATGTGGAGCTTTATACTATAACATATTTTTGTTTTACATTAAAATATGTGAAAGCTTTAACTGTTTAAGTTAAAAGTAATGAGTTAAAACTGAGTTTATTAAACACCTTATTTGCAATATAGCATATGTGTTATAAAATATTAATGTAGGTAGAACTTTTATAATTATCTGGTAGAGTCCGTTTTCATGAAAAGAAAAAGAATCATTCTATAAACAGATTATATTGCACATATACTGTTTATGAGCTGTCAAACGAAAAAAAATAGAGGTAGGCCACATTTGGACTGTTTGGAGTGATTTTTAGTCTCACTAATATTGTACCTTATGTGATCATCATGGGTGAATCTCCTTCAAGCTTTGATTACATGAAGTTGTACTGTGACAACAATTTAAAAAAAGACAAATTTACATATTATTATTGATCCTCCTATTGTGAAGATTTTATTGATCCAAAATCAGATAATTATTGAACAAAAAAGTTAAAGTCTTTGTTTGATGAGATATTATTATAAATCTCTACAGGACCAAAGCAATTGACCAGTCCGTTTGACCAATGGTTTATGCACAATGACGTCCAAAACTTGATGACTTTGAGAAGACATGTTTCGGGTTGCGCATCCCCTAACTCCAACAATAATTTGGGTTTTTTTTTTTTGGGTATCTATTAAGGATGGGAATACAAGTCACTACACAACACGATACGATGTGAGCACAAACATGATACAATTTTTTATGAGTTAGTATCAAAAAATTAAGTTACAGATCATTTTCCTGTCAATCCAAAATTAACCTGTCTAAAAACGTATCGTATTAACCTGCTCAACACTAAATATTGACCCATAGCTTATTAGTCTCTTTTTTTTATAAATATTTTGTCCTTGTATATATACTATTAATAAATTGACATTAAACTAGAAATGTTTGTAGCATGAAAATAATTTACTTTTTAGAAAATATGTGTTTTATGTTACTTTTATATAATTTTGGTGCATAAATTATAAATTAATAGCTATAAGATATTATGGGTTGATTTTGGGTTACAGAGTAATATTGGGTTGCAGGTTGATTTCAAATTGCTCGTTGATTGAAGGTCACATGTTATTTATGTCAAGAGTTAAGGTGGATCATGTCTGTGTCAACTCGTGTCAAGACGGATCGTGTCAGTGTTAGGATTTCTAACCCGTCCATGTCACGGGTCATGTTTGTATTAAGGTACTTTCTATATGTTTGAGCCTTAACCTGACTCGAACATGACCCGTTAATACGAGTTGCCACCTCTACTCAACTTTATTCGGGTTGTATTAGAGTTAATATATAGTCTGATGTTTCGAAATGGTGGTGGCATCTTTATAAAATATAAGATAATATAAATAAAGAAGTAGGTACTAAGGCAACAGATTTAGCACCTTACAATTAGGCAGGTGTCTATCAATTTTGTATTCGATAGAAAAGTTTAAACCAATGATTTGAATCATTTTTGGTTTAAAACATTATAACTTGTGAGAGCTTTACACTGTAGCTACTGAGATATTTCCACTGTAGACTGTTTGAATTTGTGAAATGTTTATAATACGACCAAAATGGCAGACCTAACAACAACAAAAAAATAGTATGCAACTGTCATTTTAATTTATTTCTTATTATTTATTTAGTTTTTAAATGATAATAAATAAATAAAATAAATTTAAATAGTTCAATATACACGTATTTTCTAAAAGGGTGTCAACCAAAGGTTACTGTGAACTGTTATAATATTTAAGAAAAAATGCCTCTTTTAGATGAAAGGTAATGTACACCTTGATGGTGGGTGTTTATAAATTTCACGTGAAAAATCTAGAGGCTCCCTAAGCCTTGCAGTTATTGAAAAATATATCATCTCTTTAAATTGCAGAAAGTTTTAAAAATTCTCTTTCTTTCACAAAAACTTCTTCAGGAATTCTTTTAGAGATATTCTCCATTCTTTCTGTGTTTATCAATGGCTGGATGTTAGATTTCTTTCCCTTACGTTTTTGCATTTAGATTATTTTTATGCAATTTGGATTCATGCATATATGAAAATTATAATTTTGTATATGACAATTTCTAACATTTGGACTCAGAGCCTTGTTTTTCCTCTGCCTTGATCTGTATGAATGGGTTCTCTGAGAGTTTATTGAAGTTTTTCAAAATACCCAAAAGCTTTGTTGTATATGAAATCATTTTTTGATAATTTTTAATGAAAATTAAAAATCATTAAGAAATTGATTTTCTAACATTTCTGGGTTTTTAAAATGTCAATTTTAGTACCTAGAAGGTCTAGAATCAACCAAGTCTACAATTGGACTCATTTAAGTCTTTTTTGAGTAAAGAAGACCCAATTTCATGTGAAAAATGAAATTCCAGGGTCCAAAAACAACTCGTCATTTTTGGCCTTAGAAGGGCACAATTTTTGACTAAAAACAATATGTCGTCTTTCATATGAAAAACAACATGTTGTTTTATTTATGGGAGAGGCGCCTGTCATTTGATAAAACAACATGTCGTTTTCATTTTGTAAAGGGAAAACAACATGTCGTTTTCAAGGGCATTTTAGTGGGAAAAAATTTAATTAATTTTAGTTTGGCATTTTTTACAAAATTTTTAATTTGGGTATTTCAGACAATTAAGTTTTGTTGAATCTAAAATAAATTTAATAAAATCCAATGATTTTATTATTTATGTTTAAATAAAATTTTGGAAACTTATTTTAGATATGTTATTGAATACAAGCATAATTTATTTTTATATGTATTCTTTAGTTGTTGTCTCTTGATACATGCAATTTGACGAATGTTTTATGCATAAAAAAATTAAATGTCTTGAGAGATTTGTATAATTTTAATTGATTTGAGAGTAGCCACATTATCTTAAATTATATTGAAATTATATGTTAAGTTTCTTGAATCAAATGTAGTTAAACGAACATTAATTGTAACTAAGTATGTTTAGTATCATAAAATTTATCCCATAGGAAATTTTATTATGCTAAACATGATTGGTTAGGATAAAATATTAAATTATTTTCTTAATTTGCCCACAGGGATTAAGAAAAATATAGTTTAATAGTTCTATCACATGGTTGCATGTGAATCTATATGAATTAAAAACTTAGCCCACAGGCAGTTTTTATATGTCATTTGATTCATAATTTTTGTAGCATGATTTACATTAGTAAAACATGACATATAGTTATTAGCTTCAAATTTTGTAACATGACCATGTATGTTTGATGTATTGTAGTAATTCAACTGTTAATTTATTTGATATGAAATGTGCATTCTTAAGCTTAAGGGTGAGAAATATAAAGTCTGGAAGGAGAGAATTCTCCTTCATTTGAGGTGGATGGACATTGACGATGCCATCAAAAGGTTGAACCGTCCCTATCACTAAGACCAGCACTCCAAATGATGTTGATCGTTATGAAAAGTGGGAGTGATCTAATCGCCTCACAATTATGTTCATAAAGACTAAGATCTCTGCTATGATTAGGGGTTCAATTGATCAATTTTACAAATTCCAAGCACTGCTGAAGGATATTGATGAACAATTTGAGTCTTCAAATAAGGCATTGGCAAGCACCCTGATCATGTAGTTTTCATCCTTGAAGCTTGCCGGTATTAAAGGCATGTGTGCACATATCATGCGCGTAAGGGATATTGCGACTCAACTAAAGATGCTTGAGGTTGAGATGTCTGATTCGTTCTTGGTACATTACATTTTGAACACTTTACCCTCGGAGTGTGGTCCTTTTAAGATCTCCTATAACATACATAAGGACAAATGGTCAATTAATGAGCTGTTGACCATGTGTGTTTAGAAGGAGGGAAGACTCATCATGGAAGAGGAAGAGAAAGTAAATCTAGCAACCTAAGAAAATAAGAAGAAGTTTTAGACCAAGCAAAAGAGGGATAAGCAAGTTTCCTGTCTAGCCGGATATTAAGAAGGAGTTCAGTGCTTCCTTTGTAAGAAGAAAGGGCATGTTAAGAAGGATTATTCTAAATTCTGGGAGTGGCTTGATAAGAAAGGTACTCAACTCTCACTTACCTATTATGAATCTAATATGATTGATGTTAATTATAGCACATGGTGAATTAACTCTGTTTCTACAATCCATGATACCAATTCCATGTAGAGATTGCAAGACTTGCAGAAGCCAGTGGGAAGTGAGCAAAGCATCTACTCTAGAAATAAAATGCGCTCACATGTAGAGGCTGTAAGAAGGTGCAAACTGGTCTTAAGTAGTGGCTTTGTTTTGTATTTGGAAAAGACATTCATATTCCTAGTTTTTCTAAAAATTTAATTTTAGTTTCTAGACTTGTATCAGTTGCATGTTGCTTTAATTTTTTAGAATCTTCCTTCAATTTATTTTATAAATCTAATTTTATTGGATGTAGTACTTTGTCTGATGGTCTTTTTCATCTTAATATACAAAATGATGCCAATTATACTACTATGCATGTTCATGAAAATGTTGGTATAAAGCGATGTATTGTGAATGATGAATCCTCTATGTTGTGGCATCAGGGATTATGACATATCTCCATTGAGAAAATTAAGAGATTAGTAAATAGTGGAGTACTTAGTACTTTAGATTTTATTAATTTTGATACTTGTGTGGACTGCATTAAAGGTAAACAGACCAACAAGTCAAAGAAAGGTGCCAAGAGGAGTTCTGATTTATTGGAAATCATACATGGGAAAATAAGAAGTTTTAGACCAAGCAAAAGGGGGATAGGCAAGTTTTCTGTCTAGTCGGATATTAAGAAGGAGTTCAAGTGCTTCCTTTGTAAGAAGAAAGGGCATGTAAAGGCGGTTATTCTAAATTCTAAGAATAGCTTAATAAGAAAGGTACTCAACTCTCACTTATCTATTATGAATCCAATATGATTGATATTAATTATAACACATGATGAATTGACTCTGATTCTATAATCCATGTTACCAATTCCTTGTAGAGATTACAAAACCTACGGAAGCCAGTGAAAGTGAGCAAAGCATCTACTCTGGAAATAAAATACGCTCATATGTAGAGGCCGTAGGAAGGTGCAAACTGGTCATAAGTAGGGGCTTTATTTTGTATTTGGAAAAGACATTTTATATTCCTAGTTTTTCTAGAAATTTAATTTCAGTTTTCAGACTTGTATCAGTTGCATATATATTGCTTTAATTTTTTAGAATCTTCCTTCAATTTATTTTATAAATCTGATTTTATTGGATATAGTACTTTGTCTGATGGTCTTTTTCGTCTTAATTTACAAAATGATGCCAATTATACTACTATGTACGTTCATGATGTTGGGTTTGGTGCCCTAAAAGCTGTGACATTGTACATATTGTTAATAAATAAATAAAATAACATTTATTATTATTTTGGTTGATTATATGTATTATGAATACATTTATAAACATCAAGAAAATTCCATGATTATTTATGTGACTATAAATTTATCATATAAGTGTTATTTGCTTGAGGATAAAATTTATAGAGAATAATCTAAATAGTCCGTAATAATTAATTAAAGTTTGGGATCTTTAATTAAAAATTACAAGTACGGTCCAATCTCATCTAAAATGAAATAGTCATTATCCAGACTATTAGAGACATTGGGTTGGAGGTACTTTATATAATGAGATTATATAGGACTGGACCAGATAAATTATGAATCTCTAATAATCATCCTTTACAAATAGAGTATTCAAATTTATCACTATGATGATCATATATTTGATAGTCTTAATCCTGAGTATTTATTAGACTCCTATTTATTACATTATGTTTTTTGACTTGCATGGTAAGATTTGTCTAAGCACAGATTGTAACTTAGCATCTTGGAAACATAAAGTAATAAATGGCTGGGAATAATATTATACAGATATGGAATCCATTCCTTCCCTATGGAAGTTAGAAAAATAGTTCTCTTGAGTGATAATTCAAGGTTTGAACAGTAGAGCGGTCGTTCATAATAAGATTATGAATTAATTGTTCATTAGAGAATTATTGGAACTCAAGGATAAAGATGTAATAAGAGAGGTGAACGGAAATTGAACCTAGCTCTTATTATGAACTATTTATAGAGGACTGACTTATATGTAATGATTATATCAATGGACTACTCGTTAATTTTCTTTGAGTAATTCTACTATAATCTCAAGAGTTCAGTTTCAGGTTTTTAGTGGAGTAACACTGAAACTAATAAATTTGGCACATTAATTAAAGAGTTTAATTAAATGTCAAATTTATTGGAGCTTGGGTTATAGGTCCATAGGTCCCCAATACCACCTCTGTAACACTATATTGGATTTTACATAGAATGAATTATACATGTTTAATTTAGAATTTTTGAATTCTGAATTAATTTTTCACACTTGAATTATTAACGTGACACAGAAAAATGTTCTCTGTGACACATAATGTAATGTGATAAATGTTGTCACATTTAACTGAGCATTAGTTAATTAATTGATAATTGTTAAAATCTATTCTTAAATAAATATGATTTATTTTTGAATTTAGATTTGGATATATATATATATATGGTTTTGAACCAAATCTTTTTATATATATATATAAGATTTTATAATATATTAATATATATATATATTAATATAATATTATAATTAAAAAAAAAAAAAGGGAAAGCCGTGAATGAGATTCACGCTTCCCCCCAACACACACATATATATATATATATATGTATTCGGTCAAAAAGTCAAAGTCAAAGTAAAAAAAAAAAAAAGAAGAAGAAGGCAAACTCTCATTCACGGCAACTTTACTTTACATATATATACATGTGTGTGTTACCGAAAAAAAAGAGAATCGGGTAACAGGAAAACGGAAAAGAAAAGAAGAAAAAGGAAAGGAAAAGAAAAGGAAAGAAAAATTACTAATGGCTCAGTTATAAAAAAGGAGAGATAACAGTTATCTCAATAATTTTTATTTACATAATTTTTAGAGAGAAAAACTGAGAGTTCTTCTCTAAAGAAAAAGGTCTGCTATCTCATGTGTTGAGTACATAGCTGATTCAGAAAAGTGTGAGGATAATTCATTCTTGCAGTTTGACGCCCACTCGTCTTTCTATTGGTGTGGAGGCCTGGTTTAGAAGATCGTGGTGTCAAAGAGGAAAGCTATGATACCTTGATAGTCTTCAAAAGGTTAGTAAAAAATTCCTAAAGCTTTCTGTAATTAAAATTATATATCTATTCCCGATGAACAAAGTTTTCAGAAAATTTTTGTTTGTCAACGATCCGTTCCTTCCGCTGCGTTTCATGTTTTAATTCCAACAAATGGCATCAGAGCGGGTTATAGCATATATAATTTTAATTAAACATGATTTTATTTTGATGATATCATGTTTTTTGATGCATGTTTGTGGGCACTTTGCATCTTTGTTAATTTTTATTCATGTGATGAATGGTTCTTTAATGAAAGGATTTTTGGTCGTTAATTATATGGTCCTTTTGGATTAATAATTTTATTTTCAGTTTGATTAGATCAATCTGTGTAAACCCATAAAGGGGTATAGGTTTTTTGTAATTTATTATTATTATTTTTTCTTCTCTCCTCTCTTTCACTTGCTACACGTGGAGCGATGAAGAAAAAGATGTCCATTGGATTTTTGGCCTAGTTGAGAACTATGGGCCTATCAGATTTCAAAGGCAATCCAGCAAATTGTTGCACAATAAACCATTTGATGAAGACCACAAAATTGGAGCAGGGAATTATGTATAAATTACAAGAAGACCCCTGTAATTTTTTTTTTATTTTTTATTCTTTGGGTTGTAATTTTAATTATCCAAAAGGACCCGGTCAAAAATTCATTGTTTATTTTCATTTTTATTTTCATGTGATGATTGTGATAACATGTTCATGCATGATAACATGTCATCTAGGAAAGTGCCCACTTATAGTTATTGTAACATGACATGCATACGCTTAGCATATTATTTTTTTTATAAAGGAGTTTATAAAATGATTTAATATGTGTTAGCATTAATTTAATGAGATTAAATTAATTGGGTTGGTTTTATAGAAACTTAGTTTACCAAATAATGTGAATTTAGTTTTAACAGTTAAGACTTGGTAAAATTCACATTAATTTTAAGTTATCTAATTTTAAATTGTTTAATATTTGGTAACTTAGACAATTCATAATAAATTTAGATTTTTAGAAAATCTGGTAATTTATTTAAGTGTAAATAGAATGAGATTCTATTAACACATAATATAATCTAGTAATTAAAAATTGTTTTTAACTACTAGAATTATGAAACATATGATGTTTTATAAGATAAAACACATCTTCTAAAATAATGAGTGGGAGAAGGTAATATGACAATATAACCTGCGGTCTCCACTATTAGTACAACACCGTGAGATTTAGGTGGCGCCTCGCGACGCTTTGATTTCGTCCTCCCTACGAAAGGTGTCCATTTAAATCAATATCAAGGTTGGCTTCCTTGAGATAGGATTTTATAATGTATTTCAAAATTGACCTACCCTACGGCGGCAATTTTGAGTTAAGTTGTTAAAATCCAAAATAGTGGGTTACACTCATAAAGACATAATTAAATTGTTAATTATATCTTGACCAAAATAAACGGTTATTAATAAATATAGAAAATATGAGATATTTTGAATATATTTATTAATTGAGAATGTCTCAATTCAATTCATAAATAATTTGACCTACCCTACGGCGGCACTTTATTTATTAAAATTGAATAATCGTGGAATTAGTAAAATATTTTTTGTGTTTTTCATATGCATCATGCATCACGTTTACTATTCTAAAACATATATGATGTTTATGCAACCGTTTTAATTTATGCTATTTTATTTATTTATTACAGCAACAATGTCTAATCCAATCATCGCAATTCTCTCAAATGAAAAATTAACCGGAGATAATTTTGTCAAGTGGAAGAGTAACATGAACATTGTACTAATTTGTGAAAGTTACAAGTTTGTCCTGACGGAGGAATGTCCTCCAGAGCCTGCTTCCAATGCTCCTCGTAATGTACGGGAAGCATATGATCGTTGGATCGAGGCGAACAACAAGGCCCGCTGTTTTCTTTTGGCTGGGATGTCTGACGTGCTTAGGATGAAGCATGAAAGCATGGAGACCGCTTATGAGATAATGCAGTCTCTGCAAGACATGTTTGGTAAACCTTCTGAAAAGGCACGCCACGAAGCCGTTAAGGCAGTAATGAATGCAAAAATGAAGGCAGGGATTTCGGTCAGAGAACATGTTCTCAACATGGTTAACTATCTCCATGAGGCCGAGGTCAACGGGGCTATAATAGATGAAGCCACACAGGTGGGGATGATTTTAGAAACCCTCTCCCCTGCGTTCCTTTAGTTCAAAAGCAACTATTTCATGAACAAGCTGAAATATAACATGACTGAGTTGCTTAATGAGCTTCAAACCTTCGAGTCTATTTCGAAAGAAAAGACTAAAGAAGCTGAGGCAAATGTTGCAGAAGCTCAACCTTCCTCTTCTGCCCAAAAGAATAAGAAGAGGAAGGGGACTGAAGGAAGTGGTAAGTCTAAGAATGGAAGGCAACCTAAGAAGAACAAAAGCAATAACAGCAAAAAGAGCTCCAACCAAAAGAAGCCTAAAGGAAAATGTTTCCACTGCGGCGTAGTTGGGCACTGGAAGAGAAACTAAAAGAAGTATCTTCAGGAGCTCAAAGAAAAGAAGAACAACGGTAAATCAGATTTACTCGTTTTAGAAGCCTGTTTAGTTGAAGATGATTCTTCACCTTGGATAATTGATTCAAGGGCAACTAACCATGTTTGTTCTTCTTTGCAGATGCTTAGTTCTTCAAGGGAGCTTGCCGACGGGGAACAAATGATGAGAGTGGGAACGGGAGAGGTTGTTTCGGCAAGAGCAGTGGGAGTTGTTAAACTTTATTTTAGAAATAAGTTTTTAATTTTAGACAATGTTTATTACATTCCTTGTTTTCGTAGAAATTTGATTTCTGTTTCCAGGTTGTTTGAACAAATGTTTAATGTTTCTTTTAATAATAATTATGTTAATATTTCTAGAAATGGTTTGGATATCTGTTCTGCGCATCTGGAAAATGGGCTTTACACCTTAAGGCCCAACGAAAAAGCATTGCTCAATACCGAAATGTTCAAAGTTGAACAACCTAAACCCAAGAAGCAAAAGATTTCTTCTAATAATGAAACATACCTATGGTACCTTAGATTAGGTCATGTCAACCTTGACAGAATTAACAGACTGGTAAAGGAAGGTCCTTTAAAAGAGCTAAAAGTTAGTTTTCTACCAGTTTGTGAATCTTGTCTTGAAGGTAAAATGACTAAGAGGCCTTTCTCTGCAAAAGGCGAAAGGGCCAAGGAACCACTTGAGCTAATACATTCAGACGTCTGTGGTCCAATGAATGTACAAGCCCGTGGTGGTTACGAATATTTCGTCACATTTATTGACGATTATTCAAGGTATGGTTACATATACCTAATGCAAAGGAAATCTGAAACTTTTGGAAAGTTCAAAGAATTCCAAGCGGAAGCTGAAAAGCAATTAGGAAAGACGGTGAAGAGTCTTCGATCTGATCGAGGAGGAGAATACCTTGATACTGAATTCAAGGATTATATGATAGAACATGGCATTCTATCACAACTCACCGCACCTGGAACACCACAACAAAATGGTGTTGCAGAGAGAAGAAATAGAACGTTGCTTGATATGGTGAGATCCATGCTTAGCTACTCATCATTACCCACTTCATTTTGGGGATATGCACTACAAACTGCAGTATATCTTCTAAACATAGTTCCATCTAAGTTTATTTCAAAAACACCTCTAGAGTTATGGAATGGTCGCAAACCTAGTATGCGACATATCCGTATATGGGGGTGTCCAGCACATGTGCTGAAAGGTAAGACTGGGAAGTTGGAACCATGTTCTGAAGTATGCTTATTTGTGGGATACCCAAAGGGAACCAGGGGAGGTTTGTTTTATAGTCCACAGGATAAGAAAGTATTTGTATCGACAAATGCCACTTTTCTCGAGAATGATTATATGACAAACTATAAACCTCGTAGCAAAATTATACTTGAAGAGTTACTTTCTGATCAGATCAGACCGCAACCGACAACTGTTGTCGAAGGACAAAATGAGGAGGCCACATCTTCCTATCAGAATGTCATACCACCTCGACGTAGTGGGAGGGTTGTGAGACCACCTGCTCGCTACAGGGAACTTGGAGAAGCAAATGTTGCTATCTTTGATAATGGTGAAGATGATCCATTGACATATCGTGATGCAATGGAAGTTTCTAAGAAGGAAAAATGGCTGGAGGCTATGAACCTTGAAATAGAGTCCATGTACTCCAATTCAGTCTAGGATCTTGTACACCTACCTGAAGGGATAAAACCCATAGGGTGCAAATGGATTTACAAGAAGAAAAGAGGAGTGGATGGGAAAGTTGAGACTTTCAAAGCTAGGCTTGTGGCAAAGGGTTATACCCAAAAGGAGGGAGTTGACTATGAAGAAACTTTCTCGCCTGTAGCTATGCTTAAATCCATTCGGATTCTTTTATCCATTGCTGCTTGTCTTGATTATGAGATATGGCAAATGGATGTTAAGACTGCCTTTCTGAATGGCTATCTTGAGGAAAGCATCTATATGGTGCAACCGGAAGGGTTTGTAGTTAAAGGTCAAGAGCAAAAGGTTTGCAAGTTGCAGAGGTCCATCTATGGACTCAAGCAAGCTTCAAGATCTTGGAACTTGAGATTTGATGAAGCGATCAAATCTTATGGTTTCGATCAAAATATTGATGAACCTTGTGTTTACAAGTACATCAAAGATAAGAAGGTGGTCTTCTTGGTTCTTTATGTAGATGATATCCTACTCATTTGGAATGATGTAGGCGTATTATCTGATGTAAAGAAATGGCTCGCCAGCAATTTCCAAATGAAAGATTTAGGAGAAGCAAGTTATGTTCTTGGAATCCAACTCATAAGAGATCGCAAGAACAAACTGTTGGCGCTGTCTCAGGCATCATATATCGATAAGGTGCTTATCAGATTTTCGATGCAAAACTCCAAGAAAGGTAATTTGCCTACACGTCATGGAGTTTATCTTTCAAAAGAGCAGTGTCATAAGACACCTCAAGAGGAAGAAAATATGAGACGGGTACCCTATGCATCTGCAGTAGGAAGTCTAATGTATGCCATGTTGTGTACAAGACCTGACATTTGCTATGCGGTGGGTATAGTCAGTCGGTATCAATCCAACCCAGGATTAGATCATTGGGTAGCGGTTAAACATATTCTCAAGTATCTTAGGAGAACGAGAAACTATATGCTAGTTTATTCTGGTGGGAATTTGATTCCCATTGGATACACTGATTCTGATTTTCAATCAGGCAAAGAGCTTTGAGGGACACTTGGAAGGCTTAGGTCTTAGAGACATGTCTCACCTGCTTTAGGGCAAGTGGGAGATTGTTGGGTTTGGTGCCCTAAAAGCTATGACATTGTACATATTGTTAATAAATAAATAAAATAACATTTATTATTATTTTGGTTGATTATATGTATTATGAATACATTTATAAACATCAAGAAAATTCCATGATTATTTATGTGACTATAAATTTAGCATATAAGTGTTATTTGCTTGGGGATAAAATTTATAGATAATAATCTAAATAGTTCGTAATAATTAATTAAAGTTTGGGATCTTTAATTAAAAATTACAAGTACGGTCCAATCTCATCTAAAATGAAATAGTCATTATCCAGACTATTAATGTAGAGACATTGGGTTGGAGGTACTTTATATAATGAGATTATATAGGACTGGACCAGATAAATTATGAATCTCTAATAATCATCCTTTACAAATAGAGTATTCAAATTTATCACTATGATGATCATATATTTGGCAGTCTTAATCCTGAGTATTTATTAGACTCTTATTTATTACATTATGTTTTTTGACTTGCATGGTAAGATTTGTCTAAGCACAGATTGTAACTTAGCATCTTGGAAACATAAAGTAATAAATGGCTGGGAATAATATTATACAGATATGGAATCCATTCCTTCCCTATGGAAGTTAGAAAAATAGTTCTCTTGAGTGATAATTCAAGGTTTGAACAGTAGAGCGGTCGTTCATAATAAGATTATGAATTAATTGTTCATTAGAGAATTATTGGAACTCAAGGATAAAGATGTAATAAGAGAGGTGAACGGAAATTGAACCTAGCTCTTATTATGAACTATTTATGGAGGACTGACTTATATGTAATGATTATATCAATGGACTACTCGTTAATTTTCTTTGAGTAATTCTACTATAATCTCAAGAGTTCAGTTTCAGGTTTTTAGTGGAGTAACACTGAAACTAATAAATTTGGCACATTAATTAAAGAGTTTAATTAAATGTCAAATTTATTGGAGCTTGGGTTATAGGTCCATAGGTCCCCAATACCACCTCTGTAACACTATATTGGATTTTACATAGAATGAATTATACATGTTTAATTTAGAATTTTTGAATTCTGAATTAATTTTTCACACTTGAATTATTAACGTGACACAGAAAAATGTTCTCTATGACACATAATGTAATGTGATAAATGTTGTCACATTTAACTGAGCATTAGTTAATTAATTGATAATTGTTAAAATCTATTCTTAAATAAATATGATTTATTTTTGAATTTAGATTTGGATATATATATATATATATATATGGTTTTGAACCAAATCTTTTTATATATATATATAAGATTTTATAATATATTAATATATATATATATTAATATAATATTATAATTAAAAAAAAAAAAGGGAAAGCCGTGAATGAGATTCACGCTTCCCCCCAACACACATATATATATATATATATGTATTCGGTCAAAAAGTCAAAGTCAAAGTAAAAAAAAAAAAAAAAAAAAGAAGAAGGCAAACTCTCATTCACGGTAACTTTACTTTACATATATATACATGTGTGTGTTACCGAAAAAAAAGAGAATCGGGTAACAGGAAAACGGAAAAGAAAAGAAGAAAAAGGAAAGGAAAAGAAAAGGAAAGAAAAATTACTAATGGATCAGTTATAAAAAAGGAGAGATAACAGTTTTCTCAGTGATTTTTATTTACATAATTTTTAGAGAGAAAAACTGAGAGTTCTTCTCTAAAGAAAAAGGTCTGCTATCTCATGTGTTGAGTACATAGCTGATTCAGAAAAGTGTGAGGATAACTCATTCTTGCAGTTTGACGCCCACTCGTCTTTCTATTGGTGTGGAGGCCTGGTTTGGAAGATCGTGGTGTCAAAGAGGAAAGCTAGGATACCTTGATAGTCTTCAAAAGGTTAGTAAAAAATTCCTAAAGCTTTCTGTAATTAAAATTATATATCTATTCCCGATGAACAAAGTTTTCAGAAAATTTTTGTTTGTCAACGATCCGTTCCTTCCGCTGCGTTTCATGTTTTAATTCCAACATATGAAAATATTGGTATAAAGCAATACATTATGAATGATGAATCCTCTATGTTGTGGCATCGGAGATTAGGACATATCTCCATTGAGAAAATTAAGTGATTAGTAAATGATGGAGTACTTAGTACTTTAGATTTTATTGATTTTGATACTTGTGTGGATTGCATTAAGGGTAAGTAGACCAACAAGTTAAAGAAGGGTGCCAAGAGGAGTTCTGATTTATTGAAAATCATGCATACAGATATTTGTAGTCCAGACATTGACATATACTCTCAAAGGTACTTCATCTCTTTTATAGATGACTACTCATGACACAGGTATCTCTACTTACTTAACAATAAAAGCGAAGCACTAGATGCTTTCAAGGTCTTTCAAGTAGAAGTAGAGAAACAATGCAGAAAGCAAATTAAGATCATGAGATCGGATAGAGGTGGAAAGTACTATGGTAAATACATTGAACATGGACAAGTGCCTAGTCCATTTGCAAGGTTTCATGAAGAGCATGGGATTTTTACCTAATACGCTATGCCTTGTTTTCCAAACTAAAATGGTGTAGCTGAAAAAGAAACCGAACATTATTTGACATGGTGTAGAGTATACTTGCGAGCTTTAAACTTCCTAAGTCCTTGTGGACTGAAGCTCTTAAGACGACAGTGTACGTATGGAACCAAGTTCCAACCAAGGCTGTCCCAAAGATGCCTTTTGAGTTATTCAAAGGTTGGAAGCTGAGTTTGTAACATGTACGCTTTTGGGAATGCTCGTCAAAGGTAAGAGTTTGTAATCCATAAGAGAAGAAGCTAGACCCAAGGACCATAAGTGGATATTTTGTTGGTTATGCTAAAAGGTCTAAAGGATACAGATTTTATTGTCCATCTCACAGTACTAGATTTATGGAATCAAGAAATGCAAAATTTCTTAAGAATGACTTGATTAGTAGGAGTAATCAATCTTGGAACATTGTTCCTGAAAAAGATCATACAGATGCTTGACCATCCACTTCATATGTTAGAGTGATTGTTGTACACAACACACCTAAAGTTAAATGCATGATGAACAACAACAAGTCATTTGAGTTCGACAAACTACTGATCAAGAAATAGTGGATCTAGTTGAATAATAAATTAAAAAACCTGTTGAATAGCCAGTTGCACAATATGCTCCTCAGGAGAATGTTGAACCAACATTAAGGAGATCTACTAAAGAAAAGTGATCGGCGATATCTAGTGACTATATTGTTTATCTACAAGAGTCTGACTACAATGTTGGAACAAAAAATGATCCTGAAACGTTTTCACAGGCCATAAGTTCTAAGGAATATGACTTATGATACAGTGCCATGAAAGACAGAATGGATTTTATGGCATTTAACGGAGTTTGGGATTTCATTGAGTTGTTTGATAGTGTAAGAGCCATTGGATATAAGTGGGTCTTTAAAACAAAGAAAAACTCACAAGGCAACATTGAAAGACATAAGGCAAGACTCATTACCAAAGAATTCACTCAAAGAGAAAGAATCGACTACACGAAGACTTTGTCTCCTGTATCTAAAAAAGGTTTCTCTTCAAGTTTCTATGGCATTGGTCACCTATTTTGATTTGGATTTGCATCAAATGAATTTGAAAATGACTTTTCTTAATGGTGATCTAGAGGAAGAGGTTTATATGAAACAACCAAAAGGATTTTCTTCTAGTGACGGTGACCATTTAGTCTGCAAGCTTAAAAAATCCATATATGGATTGAAACAAGCCTACCGTCAATGGTATTTGAAGTTCCATGATATTATCTCTTCATTTGGTTTTGAAGAGAATATCATGGATCAATGTATATACTAGAAGGTCAATGGGAATATGATTTGTTTCCTTGTGCTATATGTGGTTGACATATCACTTGCAACTAATGGCAAGGGATTGCTATATAAGGTGAAGCAATTCTCTCAAAGAACTTTGATATAACGAATATGGGAGAGGCATCTTATGTCATGGCATTAAGATCCATAGGGACAGATCTAGAGGTATTTTTGGTTTGTCTCAAGGGACCTATATCAACAAGGTTCTAGAGAGGTTTCGGATGAAGGATTGTTCACCAAGTGTAGCACCTATTGTGAAGGATGACAGGTTTAATTTAAACCAGTGCCCAAAAATTGTGCTCAAGTGGGAACAAATGAAAAATATTCCATATGCTTCAACCGTTGGAAGCCTAATGTATGCTCAAGTTTACACAAGACTTGACATTGCATTTGCTATGGGAATGTTAGGCAAATATCAGAGTAACCCAAGTGTTGACCACTAGAGAGCTGCAAAGAAGGTGATGAGATACCTTCAAGGGACTAAGAATTACATGATCATGTATAGACGGACTGACATTCTAAAGGTGATTGGGTACTCCGATTCAGATTTTGCTGGCTATGTTGATTCGCGAAAATCAACATCTGATTATGTTTTCATGTTTTCAGGTGGAGCTGCATCTAGGAGAAGTGTGAAGCAAACTTTGACTGCTACTTCTACTATGAAGGCCGAGTTCGTTTCTTGTTTTGAAGCTACTTCGCGTGGTTTATAGTTAAAGAGTTTTATATCTGGGCTTAGAATTGTGGATTCTATTTCAACGCCATTGAGATTATATTGTAACAATTCAGCTGCGATGTTATGGCTAAGAACAACAATAGCAGTAGTTGGAGTAAACACATCGACATGAAGAACTTAGCTATAACAGAATGTGTTAAAGAAAAGAAAGTGGTCATTAAGCACGTTAGCACTAACTTGATGATTACCGATCCTTTAACTAAAGGCATGCCACTAACGAATTTGAAGGATCATATAGTACAAATGGGACTTGGTTCCATGATTTGAATTTCATTGTATGTACATTTGTTATTTTAATAAAATTCTTATTCAGTTGTAATGTTTTCTCATATTTAATTGTGCACATATTTAGTTATTGAATAAACATAAGGTTCATTCATTAAGTTACGTTACCATTTATAAATTAGTATTAAGGGATATAATGCATTCTAATACATAAAAGATAATACTTATTTTAAGAGGACCTACCGCTATGATTCATGTGTTTATTCCTTAAGCTTAAGATTGGTTGATTTGGTTATCTAGAAAATATATGTAGATCAAGTGGGAGAATGTTATTTCAATTTATTTATTATTATTTATTTAATTTTTAAATGATAATAAATAAATAAAATAAATTTACATGGCCCAATATAAACGTATTTTCTAAAAGAGTGTCAACCAAAGGTTACTATAAACTATTATAATACTTTAGGAAAAATGCCTCTTTTAGATAAAAGGTAATATACACTCTGATGGTGAGTGTTTATAAATTTCACGTAAAAAATCTAGAGGCTCTCTAAGCCTTGCAGTCATTCAAAAATATACCATCTTTTTAAATTGCAGAAGGTTTAGAAGATTCTCTTTCTTTCACAAAAACTTCTTCAAGAATTCTTTCAAGAAATATTCTCTATTCTTTCTGTGTTTATCAATGTTTGAAGTTTAGATTTCTTTTCCTTACATTTTTATATTTAAATGATTTTTATGCAATTTAGATTTATGTATATATGAAAACCATAACTCCTTGTATGAAAATTTCTAACAGCAACAACTTTACAAGATGGAAAATGAAAACACCCGAAAATAAACATCGGACATTTATACATCTTGAAACCCGTATGCTTTCAAACATATTAGACGTAGTAGTCATACCTTTTTGTAGCCAATCGAGTTCCGTCAATTTATTTCAGAACGACTAACTCTATTTCTTTGTGAGCAAGTGTACTTACAATTATCGATTTTCTCTCTAGGCTGGATTTTATCGTGAGATAACCGTTTCAATATCTCTACCTCTAGTTACGTCGCTGCTTTGTTGATTATTGCTGCGTTGCTTTGTTGATTTGATGAGTATGAATGTTTCTTTTGTTTTCTTAATGATCCGTCCAAAAATGTCTAACAATTGGTTTATTCTATAACTTGATATACTGTCACGCCCCGGAGTACGGGAGGTGACGTGGCGGAATATTTAGATTAATTAAAAGAGAATTTAATTGAAATTAAGGGTTTAAATATCCAATTAAGCAAGAATTAAAGAGATTTTTCCACCACATTTGATAAAGAATTTAAAAATCATTAAACAAATAACAATAATTGAATAAAAACCGCGAATATGGGTTCCACAACCCACAACTTGTGCACACACATGGTTCTGACAATATCACAAATACAATTACAGTCCAAGTACAAATAAAGTTGAGTCTTACATGCCTTGATTAATAAATACAGAATGTAAATAAATTCTCCTATTGCTCCTGAGTTCGGTCCGAAGAATCTTCTCCAAACCTAAATGGGAAACCACCTAGAGGGGGAAATTTAAAACAGATAAAACGTGAGCGAAAGGCTCAGTAGGACTAAGTTTTATAAAATAATTTAATGCAAAGAAACATAACATTATCAGGAGTTATACAGAAAAGGAACTTGAATAAACAAATAAATAAATTGAGTAGAACCGTTCTGACACAGAACAGTCTACTCGTCAAATCAAAACACCAGTTTACTTTTACCTAGGCAAACCAAGATATCACCACCGTAGTGGCCCAGCTGGGTTTCGGGACCTGCCCCCAAGGTCGATCACGACCCGATCTCTGATATGGCATCATGCCTTAGTGTTCATTATCATTATCATTCAAAACCCAATTACCGAGTGTTGTCAATTACATTCATTATGAAATTCATTTCATGTCACGGTATATTAAAATATAACCGATAAAACCATTTTCAAACATCCATTGAAAACATTTTGGATAGAAATCCTTTTCAAAGCCAAATCATTTCAAAACCAGGCTACCAAAGAAATAGGATAGAAGTCCTACCTCAGTACTCGTGCCGGTACCCCACACCGTAATCCCGATCCGCTATACGTTAGCTCCACGGAACCACGAACAATCCTAGATACAAACTAAGTCGATCAATATCTAGTTCGAAACATTCTATGTTACTAAATCATTTCATGATGTCCTAGTGTGCCATTTGTATCATTAAAATCATCCTATAAGGTTGGGATTTAAATCAGGGTTCAAAACAGTGAAAACGGGTAAAAATCACAAAATTTTCCATGCCTCGGTCGGCCTGCCGAACGCCCTGCTTCGGCCTGCCGAACTGCACAGTTCGGCCTGCCGGAAGCAAAGTTCGGCCTGCCGAACATTTCCCCATATTCGGCCTGCCGGTCGGAAGAACACCGGCCTGCCGATCATCACTCTGGCCTGCCGAACATGAACTTCGCCCTGCCGAACTGGGAAGATCCAGAAATCCCAGCCACGGGTTTCTCGATCCCCAAAATCCAAATCTTGTTTCTAACCTGTTTTTCTCAAATCCCAGGCATGAAAAACAACTATAATTGATAGAAAAACATTCTAGAACATGTTTGGGATCATTTAAACAACATTTAAACTCGAAATCCTCAAAAATCCAAAAATGAGAAAAAGAGGAGAAAAATGAAAATCTTGAATCCAATCCATTTTTCTTCAATCTAGGCTTAGATTCTAGTTGTTCTAAGTTCATTTAACAGAAATCCACGGTTTTCTAAGCTAAAACAAACTTAGATTTCAAAAACACACAAAATCAAAAATTTTGTAAAAAGTTTAGAAATTTCGAATCTAACCTCGAATCGAAGCTTCAATCCGCGTTCTCGGTTGCCGAATCACGTCCCCGAGCTTCCTCCTTGCTGTTCCGAAGCTTGGATTCGAATGGAGTTCAAAAATTTTTGAAAGAGAGATTTTTGAGAGAGAGAGGGAGCTGCCGAGAGAGAAGAGAAAGAGAGTTGAAACGTGAGTGAGGAGAGAGAGAGAGAAAAGAGAAATAAATAGAGAAAATCGGTGGGCGGTTTTACTGTGCGAAAACCATGTGCCGCCCACGGTTTTGTAAAACAGAGTATTTTTAACATTTTACAAATTGTTGTGTTTTAAAACTCAAAACATCATTTTAAATCAATAAGAAATCTTTTCAACACATCAATTTAACAAAACAACCAAAAACTAAAAATCCAACCAAATAATCTAATTAAAGTTAAAACTTTAATTATGGCATACTAATTCATCATTTACATTACATTAATATTAAATAAATTTCGGGACGTTACAGCTCTCCACCCCTAAAAGAAATTTCGTCCTCGAAATTTACAACTCATCTCAAAAACAAAACAAATGCGGATATAACTCCCGCATACCCGACTCTAGTTCCCAAGTGGCTTCATCAACCCCGTGATGCTGCCACACGACCTTTACCAACCGTATCTCACGACGACGCAAGCTAATCACTTTCCGGTCGATAATCTGAATCGGCACTTCTTCGTACGTCGTATCCTCCTGAACCTGCACATCGCGAAACGATACTATCTTACCCTGCTCAGGTGGACACTTCCTAAGCATCGACACATGAAACACATCGTGCACATGAGAAAGTTCGGGCGAAAGATCAAGCCGATAAGCGACCACACCAACACGCTGAGTGATCTCGAACGGCCCAATATACCTCGGCGCGAGCTTCCCACTCACTCCGAACCGCATAGTTCCCTTACGAGGTGACACCCTCAAGAGAACAAAATCTCCAACCGTGAACTCTAAGGGTCTACGTCTCCTATCTGCGTAGCTCTTCTGCCGACTCTAAGCTGCTCTCAATCGATCCCGAATCACCGCGACTTTCTCGTTGCTGTCACGAATCTCATCCGGCCCAAGAATAACTCTATCTTCCGGCTCGGCCCAACACACAGGTGACCGACACGGTCGCCCATACAACGCCTCAAATGGTGCCATACCGATACTCGCCTGATAACTGTTGTTGTACGCGAACTCCGCCAAATGCAAACATTGCTTCCAATTCCCGTCGAAGTCCAACGCACAAGCACGCAACATATCCTCGAGAACCTGAATAACCCGCTCAGACTGCCCATCAGTCTGAGGATGAAACGCCGTACTGAAGTTCAAATCCGTACCCAAAGCCTCCTGAAAACTCCTCCAGTACTTAGCATTAAACCTGGTGTCTCGATCAGAGGTGATGGACAAAGGAACCCCATGCAACCTCACAATGTTCTGCATATACAACTCCCCGAGAATCTTCCTGGAACACGTCGACCTAAACGGAATGAAATGCGTCGATTTCGTCAACCTGTCGACTACAACCCAAACTGCATCATGCCGCTGCTCCGTCCTCGGCAAACCTGTGAGAAAATCCATCGTCACATGCTCCCATTTCCACCCTGGAATAGGAAGCGGCTGAAGCTGACCTGCAGGCTTCTGATGCTCGGCTTTCACTTGAAGACACGTCAAACACTTGGCCACGTACTCTCGAACATCTTTCTTCATGCCTCTCCACCAATAGTGCCTCTTCAAATCACGATACATCTTGGTGCTCCCTGGATGAATAGCAAACTGAGACCTATGAGCTTCATCTAGAACGGCTTTCGTCACCTCGGCGATAACTGGAACTGCAAGACGCTCCCGGAAGTACAAAGATCCATCTGCCTGCACGCTCCATTCCTCGAACTGCTCCCCGTTCTGAATCCGCGACCAAATCCCCTGCAAATGTCGATCCTGCCACTGACCTTGCTTCACCATCCGAACAAGAGCTGGAGTCGCCTCCACATGATACAACAAAACTAGATCACCGTCTTCATGATACTGTAGCCGATACTCACTCACTGTCGCATCCCTGCTCCAGTCCTCAAAAATCAAACAAGCGAGAATCCCTGAAGACTTCCTGCTAAGCGCGTCCGCGACCACATTAGCTTTCCCGGGATGATACTGCAACGCGAAATCATAATCCTCCATGTACTCCACCCATCTGCGCTGCCTCAAGTTGAGATCCCTCTGAGTGAACAAATGCCTCAAACTCTTATGATCGGAGAAGACCTGAAACGATGCTCCATACAAATAACATCTCCAAATCTTCAGCGCGTAGATCACCGCTGCAAGCTCTAAATCGTGAGTAGGATAATTCCGCTCGTGAGGTCGTAGCTGTCTCGATCCGTACGCAACCACACGTCCATGCTGCATCAACACGCATCCAAGTCCGCGCCCTGAAGCATCCGCATAAACCTCATACGGCTCGTCACTACTAGGAATAACTAATACTGGAGCTGAAGTCAACCGGTTCTTCAATTCCTGAAAAGCAGACTCACAGTCTTCATCCCACTCAAACCTGACATTTTTCTTGGTCAACCTTGTCAACGGAGCTGCAATCTTCGAAAAGTCCTTTACAAATTTCCTGTAATATCCAGCAAGACCTAAGAAGCTGCGAATCTCCGCTACATTCCTTGGTCGTTCCCACTCCAATATAGCTTCAATCTTGGACGGATCCACTGAAATACCATGTTCCGAAATGACATGACCCAGAAATTTGACCTCAGTCAACCAGAACTCACACTTTTCCCTCTTAGCATACAACTGGTGCTCCCGCAGAGTCTGAAGCACGATCTGAAGATGCTGCTCATGCTCCTCCCAAGTCTTAGAATACACAAGAATGTCATCGATGAACACGATCACAAACTGATCCAGATACGGCCTAAATATCCTGTTCATCAAATCCATAAAAGCTGTTGGAGCATTCGTCAACCCAAAAGACATAACCAGAAACTCGAAGTGCCCATACCGAGTCCTAAAAGCTGTCTTGGGAATATCCTCTTCCTTGATTCTGAGCTGATGATAACCTGACCGCAAATCAATCTTCGAGAAGTATCGCGAACCTCCCAACTGATCAAATAGCTCGTCAATCCTAGGCAAAGGATACTTGTTCTTCACCGTAACACGATTCAGCTGCCGATAATCCACACATAACCTGAGAGTCCCATCGTGCTTCTTAGCGAACAAAACTGGTGCTCCCCACGGAGATGTGCTATTCCGAATATATCCTTTATCAGCAAGCTCCTGAAGTTGCTTCCTCAATTCCTTCATTTCTGCAGGCGCCATCCGATAAGGTGCCATAGAAATCGGTGATGTCCCTGGAAACAACTCGATACCAAACTCAACCTCCCGATGCGGTGGTAACCCTGATAACTCGTCGGGAAAGACATCCTCGAACTCACCAACCACCAGAATCGCTACACTACTACTCGAAACATAGGGCTCGCAATCTAGATTGGCAAGAAAAGCAAAACAATCTAGATTCCTTCGCCCTCCTAGACATGACTTCATGAGACGCTCACTCATTAGCCAATCACCACCACCCTGGTAAGTGATTACCGTCCCCCTATCAGACACTAGGGTCACTCTTCTAAGTTGGCAGTCCACAACTGCACTATACCTGGACAACCAGTCCATCCCTAAAATCACATCATAGGAACTCATGGGGAGTACAATCAAATCACTTTTCAAAATCTCATCCCCAATCTTTATTTTACAAGATTTACACATACTATTCACACACACCCGCCCCAAGGGAGAAGTTATAACTAGGGGTTCATTAAACTCTTCTACTTCTAATCCCAAGGCATGTACAAAGGAACTCGAAATGAGAGAATGAGAGGCACCGGTATCAAATAAAACGCGAGCTAAAGATCTAGAAACCAAAACCATACCATCGACAACCGCATTACCAATCTGAGAATCTGACCCTCCAGATGCCATTGCATGAACCTGCACTGGCGCTTTCCCTTTTCCTCTACCGATATTACTAGGTCCTGCATTACTCGACCGATACTGCTGAGATGGAGATGATTACACACTACCTGTACTCGGCGCTCTATACTGAGGAACACTGCGCTGAAAATACTGCGGCTGCTGTCCCCGTGCCGTATATGAGAATTGCTGAGGAGAAAACTGCGGATACTGCAACTGCGGGTACTACGGAGGCGGAGGTAGGGTCTGAGGCTGAGGCTGAGACTGACGACTGGCATCCTCCCCGGTCTGCGATCCAAGACGAGCACTCCTGATCGGGCAATTCCTCTTGATGTGTCCGGGCTGCTGACAGAAATGACAATGAAAGCTGTAGGGATTGCTGCGCCCGCTGCCAGACGAACTGCTGCTGCCACTGGTCGTACCGCCTTGCTTGCCTTTCCCCGGAGCTGGATGACTACTGGTGCTCTTCTTGCCACTCCTCTGCGGTCCTCTTGAAGCCTTGGCTCGGTCCTCACAATACTGTACGTAATCATTCTCCACGGAGATCGCCGACGACACAAGCTCTCCGAAACCCCTAAGCCGTAGAGCAACCAACTGCCGTCGAATAGGAGCCTTGAGTCCTTCCTGAAACTTGATGCATTTCTCACGCTCCGATGCCATAGCTGATGGAGCAAACCTAGCCAACTCGCTAAACTTTGCCTCGTACTCCCAAACTGATAGATCACCCTGCTGCAATCTATAAAACTCAGCTGCCTTCTGATCTCTATATCCCTGCGAAAAATACCGATCATAGAACAGATCCTTGAACTTGTCCCAACTGATATCACCACCACGCTCCAAACGCTTAGTTTGTTTCCACCAGGTGTTAGCGCCACCCTCGAGCTTATACGCCGCAAACTCCACACGATACTCCTCAGGCACACCAAGAGTATCAAGATGCTTCAAGATCGAATCCAACCAATACTCTGCTAACTGCGGATCCCCATTGCCATCAAAAGTAGGAATAGACGCCCGCCGAAATTCCTTAAAGAAAGCATGCCGACTACCAACACTGGAGTCTTCCGGTCTAGTCCTGGCTGCCATCTGCCGGAAAGCCGCAATCATAGACCTCATCAGGCCCTCATCATTTCCGAACTCGGCGTCAGCTGTCGAACGACGTCTAGGTGCCATTCTCTCACTTCTGAAAACAAAATTTGGACTGTCAGAGGTATTTCATTGTCAAACCTATGTGTGCACAATTCCCAAGGTTCATAACCTTGAGCTCTGATACCATTCTGTCACGCCCCGGAGTACGGGAGGTGACGTGGCGGAATATTTAGATTAATTAAAAGAGAATTTAATTGAAATTAAGGGTTTAAATATCCAATTAAGCAAGAATTAAAGAGATTTTTCCACCACATTTGATAAAGAATTTAAAAATCATTAAACAAATAACAATAATTGAATAAAAACCGCGAATATGGGTTCCACAACCCACAACTTATGCACACACATGGTTCTGACAATATCACAAATACAATTACAGTCCAAGTACAAATAAAGTTGAGTCTTACATGCCTTGATTAATAAATACAGAATGTAAATAAATTCTCCTATTGCTCCTGAGTTCGGTCCGAAGAATCTTCTCCAAACCTAAATGGGAAACCACCTAGAGGGGGGAATTTAAAACAGATAAAACGTGAGCGAAAGGCTCAGTAGGACTAAGTTTTATAAAATAATTTAATGCAAAGAAACATAACATTACCAGGAGTTATACAGAAAAGGAACTTGAATAAACAAATAAATAAATTGAGTAGAACCGTTCCGACACAGAACAGTCTACTCGTCAAATCAAAACACCAGTTTACTTTTACCTAGGCAAACCATGATATCACCACCGTAGTGGCCCAGCTGGGTTTCGGGACCTGCCCCCAAGGTCGATCACGACCCGATCTCTGATATGGCATCATGCCTTAGTGTTCATTATCATTATCATTCAAAACCCAATTACCGAGTGTTGTCAATTACATTCATTATGAAATTCATTTCATGTCACGGTATATTAAAATATAACCGATAAAACCATTTTCAAACATCCATTGAAAACATTTTGGATAGAAATCCTTTTCAAAGCCAAATCATTTCAAAACCAGGCTACCAAAGAAATAGGATAGAAGTCCTACCTCAGTACTCGTGCCGGTACCCCACACCGTAATCCCGATCCGCTATACGTTAGCTCCACGGAACCACGAACAATCCTAGATACAAACTAAGTCGATCAATATCTAGTTCGAAACATTCTATGTTACTAAATCATTTCATGATGTCCTAGTGTGCCATTTGTATCATTAAAATCATCCTATAAGGTTGGGATTTAAATCAGGGTTCAAAACAGTGAAAACGGGTAAAAATCACAAAATTTTCCATGCCTCGGTCGGCCTGCCGAACGCCCTGCTTCGGCCTGCCGAACTGCACAGTTCGGCCTGCCGGAAGCAAAGTTCGGCCTGCCGAACATTTCCCCATATTCGGCCTGCCGGTCGGAAGAACACCGGCCTGCCGATCATCACTCCGGCCTGCCGAACATGAACTTCGCCCTGCCGAACTGGGAAGATCCAGAAATCCCAGCCACGGGTTTCTCGATCCCCAAAATCCAAATCTTGTTTCTAACCTGTTTTTCTCAAATCCCAGGCATGAAAAACAACTATAATTGATAGAAAAACATTCTAGAACATGTTTGGGATCATTTAAACAACATTTAAACTCGAAATCCTCAAAAATCCGAAAATGAGAAAAAGAGGAGAAAAATGAAAATCTTGAATCCAATCCATTTTTCTTCAATCTAGGCTTAGATTCTAGTTGTTCTAAGTTCATTTAACACAAATCCACGGTTTTCTAAGCTAAAACAAACTTAGATTTCAAAAACACACAAAATCGAAAATTTTGTAAAAAGTTTAGAAATTTCGAATCTAACCTCGAATCGAAGCTTCAATCCGCGTTCTCGGTTGCCGAATCACGTCCCCGAGCTTCCTCCTTGCTGTTCCGAAGCTTGGATTCGAATGGAGTTCAAAAATTTTTGAAAGAGAGATTTTTGAGAGAGAGAGGGAGCTGCCGAGAGAGAAGAGAAAGAGAGTTGAAACGTGAGTGAGGAGAGAGAGAGAGAAAAGAGAAATAAATAGAGAAAATCGGTGGGCGGTTTTACTGTGCGAAAACCATGTGCCGCCCACGGTTTTGTAAAACAGAGTATTTTTAACATTTTACAAATTGTTGTGTTTTAAAACTCAAAACATCATTTTAAATCAATAAGAAATCTTTTGAACACATCAATTTAACAAAACAACCAAAAACTAAAAATCCAACCAAATAATCTAATTAAAGTTAAAACTTTAATTATGGCATACTAATTCATCATTTACATTACATTAATATTAAATAAATTTCGGGACGTTACATATACGGTTCGGTGGCCCCTTCAGAACTTACAAGAGTTTTTACAAAGTGGCCTTTTCAATTCCTTTGAAATATCTTATAATCAGGAGTTTGAGAAGTGTAACTCGTAATGTTCAAAACTATTTTCATAGCTTCTGAGAAAAGGGCTTGGTCGAATATGAATCGAGTGTGACTCTAAATATGCTGTGTAAGACCCAACGAACTGTCATTTCTTCCACTGTGACGACAAAAGGACGAGAAAAATATGACATCTCCGGGGCGCGTGAGTACCAGATGCTAGGCAAGGCTTCAATAACATTTTTGTTCCCCTGGACTGGTGGTGATTTGCGATTTTTTTATTCGTTAGGTGCTTATGGTCCTTTTCCAGATGGTCCGGGCTCAAGATTGTACAATATACTTTGTCTTTGATTGGATTGTTTCTCCTGGGATTTTTTTTCACTTTAATGTTTAACAAGGCCTCCTTTTTTCCATTTGAAAGAGCAGGTCTTATGATTATTTTCATCTTAAATATTGAATGGTGAGCCTGCAAAAGGATAGGCTCTTTAACAAGTCTTATCTTATAAGGTGTTTAGAAGAAAAATTTTAACTCTAAAGTTTGAATCGTATTTTATAGTATACAAAAGCTTTACAAAGTTTGAAACTTTGACTTTACATTATAACAAGTAAACTTCATACTATCTACTATTAGAGTTAAATATTTTAAACCATTCTTTCAAACACCCTTAGTTAGGATGCGCTAGTTATTCTCTCATTATTAATTTTGTTTTCTAAAATATAACAACATAAAAAGGAAGAAAGTTCCATAGAGCTGTGACACGTTCTTGCCTTCTCTCGATATATTTAGCATTTGAAACTTAGTTACACGTAAGTACTAGCTAGCGTAAGCTCAATGATATTGCACCACCGGTTACTTAGTGGAGTACATGATAAGTCTATTCATTCTTATCGATAAGATTTGGGTTCAGAACAACCAGATCGTTATTCAGCCCTCAGATAAAGAGACGTCTACCCACCCAACTTTTGATCCCTTCCCAACGGCAATCAATGAAGTTGAATAAGCACTCCCGGCAGAACAATTCACTACAAAAAAAGTTACATTTAACGACATATTATTTACAACATGTAGTTTTAAATATCGTTGAAAAGTACATACAACGACATCTCTAACAAACATATCGTTAATAACATTTGAAACAATAATTAACGACATCTATATAGATACCGTATTAAAGTTTTCCTTTTAACGACAATAGTTTAGTGTCGTTAAATCATTTAACGACAAGTAAGAGATGTCGTCAAAGCCTTAGAGATTCCACGACAGCCCTTATAGATGACATCTTGACCAATGTCGTCTATAAGAGGTGTCGTAGAATCTCCAAGGCTTTGACGACATCTCTTACTTGTCGTTAAATAATTTAACGACACTAAACTATTGTCGTTAAAAAGAGACATTTAATACGGCATCTATATAGATGTCGTTAATTATTGTTTCAAATGTCGTTAATGATATTTTTGTTGAAAATGTCGTTATATGTACTTTTTAACGATATTCAAAAACTACATGTCGTAAATAATATATCGTTAAATGTAGTTTTTTTTATAGTGATTGTATTGACATTTCGAGCACTGATTTGATCGTTTGTGTCTCCGGAGTCATCTATACTGGTAATTTTTTTTATTTATAAAAAACACAAACTCAGAGATATTACAAAATTTGGCGCATGCAAATTAGAAATTGGATACGCTTAGATATTGAAGGTGACAGACGGACATACACATTCTTGGAATTGATTTACTAATTATGGGTGCGTAGTGAAGTATCGAAAAGGACTTAAGCAACTTTCTGGATTCAAGTAGACTTTTTCCTAATTTAAATAACAACCGGCCACTCTGGTCCCCTTTTTTGACTCAGATTTTCTTGCTAGCCAAACAGACGTTTTACCTTCTTGCACAAAAATCCAAAGGTGGGTTCTGGAACATGTACAGTGAACATGTCAAGATGGAGACAATTGAAGCAAAAGAACGTATGACAGCTCACATGAAATTCTGGCGAGGGATAAGAACTTTGAGGTTTAGGCAACAGATGGGCATGGGAAAGTTGAAAATATAGATAACCTCATCAATTCAAGCGCACCGAAAGCTGATTTGCTTCTTAGTGCCCAAGATTAGCTTTCTCTTTTTCGTGATCAATTTTTGTACCCATCTTTGCCAGCGCTCCTAACAACAGAAGACAAATTTACAGTACAATTATTCTGCACTAAAAGTTTTTCCATGACTCTTGTAATTTTTATTTCTCTTTTCAATAATCTTGAGTTGGGAGCTTGGTGTGAGATGCGGTGTATAGAACATAATACATGCGTACTTAGTTGGAATATGTTAGTCTCTCCTCATATAGTTGCTCTCTTTCATTTAAAAAAAAATAAATTATGAACTAAAAAGAGACAAAAAATAAGAAATCAAAGAAAAGAAAAGTAGGATGAAGTAATAACATGTTTCTAAAGTACAATACTATTATTAGTTTTTCTGAAAATAAAGAAAAAAAATAAAAGAGAAAAGCATTAAAACTTTTATTTTAGTGTTCTGTTCAAAGTAAAAATATTATCAAACAAAAGTACAGCATTCCATGAGAGTGTCCTGTACAAGTTAAAACCCTTGTATGAATATTTCATCAATAAAATTCCTTTGATTAACGTCGCTTTATTAGTTTTATGAATATATATATATATATATATATATATAAAATAGGTGTATCTTCTTTTTCTTTGTTTTATAAGCTCTTCCCATCATATATGCTTAAATAATCTTGGTTTTTCTTTTTTCTAAGAAAATATTAATTTTCCATTAATAAAACCAAATTGATAAGAGTATTTGGGACCATATAAGAGTTTTATATTGTAGCTTATAAAAACTTTACAATATAACAATTAAAATTTTAATGTTAAAACTTGATTGGCAAACATTCTTAATATCTAACTGAGTAGTGCAATTTGGTAAAATCCCACTAATCTACTAGTGCTTTTCCTGTTTCAATTAATCGAATAACTGATCGTATGCCACGTGTTTTTTATCTTCATCGCAACTTTTTGCATGCGTTGTGCATCATGATGTTTCTTCGCGTGTACATTTCTCTCTTGAGCAATGAGTAACATCATGTATTTCACTCACACACGGAGGATATAGAACACTACGCATATGATTCTTCACGACTAGTGGCCCATAGTCAGCAACTTTTTTGTTTCTAAACCAGGCCGACATCTTGATTTAGTCGAACAAAATCTACTCACGTCTCCATTGAGGTTCACAACATTGCAACTTCAATTCTTCACTTTTATCCGTTTGTCAATATTTATGTTTTTACGAACACTCGAAAACTAACGTCAAAATAGATAATTGCATCTCAACTAAATTGACACTTGAAAATCTACTTATCCTATACTATGCCTGTCACACTATTATTAACCAAAAAATAAAAATACAAACAGTTTAGAGAATAGAAAAAGGGAAATGAAAACAGACATAACAGCCAAAGAAAAAGCCACCAAACAAAAAAAAAAAAAAAAAAAACAGAACAATCAGGAAGACTGTATTATAGTTTGAGCTGTAACTCTTATTTTGAAGTACATCTCCAAATATGCCTTGTTAAAAACTTTTAGCTAAAATCCATTTGAAAAAAAAAAAAGTTAAAAGGGAAAAAGAGTACATATTTACCATGAGGTGGGTTAAATACAAAATCTAACCAGGAAGCAATATTCTGAAACGTTGAAGCACCATTCATTGTTATCCATGTGAATCCTTTTGAAAGCCAATTTATCTGCAATATGGTTCCCTTCTATATATATATATATATATATATGAAACTCTATCAGTGATTTTCCTGAAATAGTTAATAGTTCGATTCTGTCTAGCCAAAAACTTCCAACATTTGTACCGAGATACAGGGTCAAAGAAACCACATAAGTAGAATCGCTTTCAAACCACAAAAGGTCTCAATTATATTTTTTTCGCACATTCTACAGCAAAAATTACCTCAATTAATTCAGCTTCGTAGGCATATAAAATACCCAAATGCTTGCAAAGCAACCTTTGCAAGAACCGTTATATGTTTGAAAATGTCTCCAAATCTAGCCAAACTCGGAGATCTATTTGCTGCGCTATCAGTGTTAACCTTAATCCTTCTTGGAAGATAGGGAAATTAGTGAACCTCAACTATCCAGGGCTATTTTATTGGGTGTTTGGAGGAATAATTTAAACTATTAGTTGGATTTAAAAACTATAGCATATAAGAGTTTTACACTATAGTTTTTTACTATAACAAATGAGTACTTTGCACTATCTACAGTTCAAACTATTAATTTAAACTACTCTTTTAAGCATCCTATTAACTTTGTTTTTCAAGTTTAAAGAGTATGAACAGTGGAACGTTTATCAATATTTATGTCTCCTCCCTGTCGAACAAGTTTATAATGAAAGGTCGTTTAAAGCAGAAATTTATATAGTAACTTCTTTTAACGTGAGAACTAGGTCGGCTGTGCTTCTTAGATTTTATGGTGAGAGAACAGAGAGTACACATAATATTAAAGTCGATAAAAGTTCAAGGATTTTCCGGTAGTTAAAATATATTTATACCATTTTTAATAGGAATAAATTTAATTAATTCATATTGGATTTATCCTAAGCTTGGACTTAGAATCCATGGAACAGCTAATTAATTTATTTTATAAGCTTGAAAATATAAGAAAAAATTTACATAAGTTACTCTTCAAGAATAATGTTTTCGTCATGTCATTGTGTTAGTTGAAATTGAATATTCACTAAGCAGCATATTAGGAAATTTATTTGTCGCACGTTAGAAATCTCATCTGGTTTTAATAATTGGGTTCTTATTGGGTATTATTATTAACCCTTTAATAGAAATCTAACTGTTGGAATAAAGTAGATAGTTGACAAAAAAAAAATTATGATAATTAATATAGTTAAATTCAAATCATGCTACACCATTAATTATAATTAAAACATATTTTTATTAAAATATAACTGTTAAAAGTGTAACTACTAAAAACAAGTCCATAAATATATATGTATATATATAAAGAGAGAGAGCCATTATAGCATTAGAGGAGCCAACCAACACAAATGCAAAATATAGACTGTATCTTTTGAATAAAACATATAACTACATTGTACGTTTATGTAAATTTATTAATTCATGAAAACAAAATGCGAATTGCACATGTTAATTTGTTTGACTGAAACATTTCTTGATATCAAATTACATTTAATGATCTTAATCTTCTCTCACAGAAGACAAATTTTCATATTAATAAAGAACAAATTTAGAAAAGAGTCCATGTCATAAATATCCAAAAGACTGTTTGGGAGCGATTCAAACTAATTTTGTTACATAGTTTCTCACAAAATTTAAATTGCTATTCAAACTGCGAATTGAGCTCTCAAATGCCTTATAAATATTAATTAACATCCACTTTAAAAATTATCTTCAATTACGTTTCATTCTAAAACTCTCTGAAGTATAACAACGCTACTACCTCTAATTTTTGTCTCATCGACAATCTTTATGTACAATATGCATATGCAGTCATAATGATAGATTGCAACTTTATGATTACATCAATACAAAAATACAAAAAGAGGGGAAAAAATACTACAAACAATCAATTTTTAAAATAGATACAAATATAATATTATGAAAAAAAGTTTTTTAAAATGAAACTCTTAAAATAGGCACTCTATGTTCTAAAAAATTCTCAAAATGAGTGTTTTTTTGTTTAAGTATAATGTCATAAGTACCAAATAACTCGTGGTGTTCTTATCAAATTACTACAATGACCATATATCAAAATATAACCACATATGAACTTTCCCTCACCAAAAAAAAAAAAAAAACAAAACAAAACTTTGAAAGCAAAAACCACAAATAGATACTCCTGACCAAATCAATAACCCAAATAAAAAATAAACCCTAAGAATCTTGCTTTTTACAATCATAGATACAGCAAGATATAAAAATGAACATCGTCTATAGGTAACTTATGTGTTGATCAACCACAGCAAGCACCTACACAAAGCCCGTTGGAGTAGCAATTTCATCGACTATTTAGGTGACCGCGATGATTAAATGTCACATACCCACTTACTTGTAGACGGTATCTTTCGCATGCTTCAATCGTGAGAAGTGTTTCTTCGCTTCAAAGAAGCTAGATTTTTTGAGAAACTACATAAAACTTTTAAAGTGCAGCTAAATTGTGAAAAATGTATCCCAAAAATATCCTCTCTTTTTTTTTCCAAATCCAGCATTGGATCCTAATATTATATGTTTTTTAATAGCATACGTGGATGCCATTACATATTATATTAGAAGACATCTGTGTAACATTTATAATTAAGGGACATTCTATATTTGACATCTTATATTTTCTCCTTTTTTACTTAGATTCTTTACTCTTGACATTTTAAGAGAAAAGATGGGAAATACCATCATAATCAAACATGTTATGATATTGATAATAAGAGAATGTTGATTTTTGCTACTTCAAAGGACCAATCAAAGATCAACAAAACGTTTTTTTTTTTGGAATAGACCCTCCACCAACCCGGCCGAGGGGATCAAATGTAAGCTATAAGCATAGTAGATGTCATCGGAAAAAACAATTGCCGTTGGTAGGCAATCAGTTGCAGGCACTGATTGTCAAAGCATAATTTACTAGATTTTATACGGTAATCTAACAAATGTCTAAAATCAGCAAATTTGAATGACCAATGGTCATTGTTCATCACGGATGCCAATTGCTGAAGTAATATACCAAATTACTAGTAGTAATCTATCATATTTTCATGCCTTTTGCAAATTAGATTCAGTGATGGTGGTTGCTAATAAAATGATATCATAAATTACAACTTGTAATCTACCATATTAAGTGCGGGAATGCATAGAAAAAAACACTATTGATTACAAAAACATTATGAAATTAATCAACATTACTATAACTAGAATTGTCACTATCGCTCCTACTAGGAATGTCTTTATCCATATCATTTATAATCGGATCTTCATTTACACTCGTATTTTCAATCGGATCACCAAGACTATTTATTGATTTACTTAGCCCACACCTGTAGTCTAATACCCCGCTAAACAACATTGAATCGAACCGCCATTTTTCCATAGAACCATCAGCTTACCAAAAAGATATTTTCCAACAAGAGTTTCCACTAGATTCCAATTTATTAATTTGCATCATACCATAAGTAAAATCCACGATCACACACACAAAAAAAAAAAAAAAAAATCTTTAATCCACAATTAGAGAACGAAAAAAAAAAAGCATCAATATTTGAGATCTCAATGTAAGTGGCAACAAAACTCCAGTTAAAAAAATGTATTGCCTGACAAACCATAAAATAACCATAAAAGTGTGGCTAAATAGTTTAAATGCAACCTAAAAATAAAAATTTTACTCCAAAAAAAAAAAAAGATTTTATTCCTTTTTCTCAAATCCAGTGCTTGCTTCTAATAGCATAGGTTTTTATAAGATGGGTACATGGAGGTCGTTACTTGTCATATGTCATGTATATGTTTAACTTTTGGAATTTACGGAAACTCTATATTTGACATCCTATGCTTCTCCTTTTACTCGGGTTGGGCATCTTCTTAAAATATTAAGAGAGAAATGAAAAGTCACATAAGAAGTACTTTTTTTTTCGAACTGCCATTAAAAATTATAATAAGTATTTAATTGTTATAGTTGGATACAAAGAAATCTATTGTTTAAAACCAATTGTTCTTTATTATTGCTTATTTAATTATTAATTATCTAGCTATTTATTTCTTTTCTAAATCGTACTCCTCTCATAAAAATATAAATTATAAAAAATAGCATAACTAAATATGAAATAATAGTACTGGCAACAAAATTAAATAATAAACTAAAAAATTCATTTTATCTATTTCATACAATATCAAATAATTTTATGGGTCCTCTTCTATTCTCATTCAAATCCATATTTATAAAATTTGCTATGTTGTATGAATCTAATCAATTCAAGTTGACATGATAATTAAATAAAAACGTAAAATACAAACAAAAAGTTTATACCCCTCTATATATCATTTTGTATATGTGTCTAGTTTCTTTTTGTGGTCCTAAATTAATTTATACAGGGGATAAAACAAATATAAAATTCGTAATAAAAAAAAGCTAAAGTTTTACTAAACCAATCTCTATCCTTGTTAATTAAAAATTAATATTTTCTATTAATTATTAATTTAATTGGTCTAGCTCACAAAAAGAGCAAGAATATATCTAATTTTAATTTTAAAATATGCAAGAGACTAGTATTTAATTTGTCATTTGTTAAAAACCAAAAACATCAAGATAGATAATTTTCTAAAAGCTATTACAGTAATTTCTCCTTTTTTATGTGAAGTCAAGTTTTGAATGTCATAATTTGGAGACCAGAGCCTTTCCTAAAAATGAAAAAGTCTTTCATTACAATAACCTTAGAATAAAAGACAATCAATCAGTTCTAAAATCATTTCGTTAATGATTTGAAAAACCCCAAAAACGAAATAACTTTTTGTGGATAAATTATAGCTTTTGTTATGATTCATGTTAAATAGTGCTTTTTGTGTAATTATTTGCCTTGCTATATACGCAATAACAATGAAAATAAAAATAGAAATTTTCATTTTTTAGATCTTCATTAACTTTACTTAATAATAATTGAATTTTAATAAAAGTACTAGTCTTTTTAATAGTAATTTGTTCATATCTTTTGACTAGTTTTAACTTCTTGATTTTAAATATTTAAAATAAAATAGTTGAAAAAGATTCTAAATAATTATAAAATTATATATTTTGTCTATTTGAATTTTTTTTATATTTTATTAACTATCCCCTTTCATTTCAATTTCATTTTAAAATAAATAAGAGTTGGTAAATAAAAATAATTAATTAAAATAAAAATAGACTTTTTTATTTATTTTAGGGAATATAGATGTATCAATATTTCTGGATTAAAACTTTAATCTCACTTCCAGTTCCTATATTAATAGGAGCAGGACTTATACCTTATCAAACAACAACAAAAAATTCTTAGCCATAACTGAGTTTTTCCAAGTGTTTGATTGTTAAGTGTAGTTATGCTTTTTAAAACCAATATATCTATTCAACAAGTAAATGACCCTCTTATCTATATATTTATTTATATGGTCTTAGACTATAAATAATGACCTTTCTTTAGAACTTGGCTCTTTTGTTGACTCACTTACTTGTATTATGTTAATATTAGTTACTACGGTTGGAATCCTGGTTCTAATTTATAGTAACAATTATATGTCTAATGATTAGGGATATTTGAGATTTTTTGCTTATATACATTTTTTTCAATACTTCAATAGTAGGATCGGTTACTAGTTCTAATCCTATACAAATTTATTTTTTTTATTTTTTTTTGGGAGGGAGGGGGCGATTGATTAGAATGTGTTCTTATCTATTAGTAGGTTTTTGATTCTCACTATTAGACGTGTATGCCCTAAGGAGTAAAAATGTAATATGCTTTTGGAGACATTTTTATCAATAATGAATTTATTTATTATTTATATACCAAATCTTGTCCTCTTTGTGTTCATATTTGTTGAATGTATGTTAAGCAAACAAAAATCTGAGACTGTGATTCTAAACCTTTAAGAATTGGGCATATGATGGACAGATTATGCGGAAGACACGATTCTTAAGGTGATGGTCTAAATCATAAGATCCACAATCAAGGGAGTAAAGTTGGGTGCTTTATTCATATAAAGATTGTTATGTTCTCTATGTCCCTATTGGGAGATGGTTTTTCTTGACCATCGGAGGTGGACTCCGTAAATAAAACATTGGCACATTGTCATGGTGACGATGTGTTGAATCGGGACATAAAATAAATTGATTTGGATTAATAATTCTGTCTTGGAAAATCGATTCACTTTAAGCAATCATTTGTATTGTATCTTAATCTTGAGATGAATGTGGGCCCGTGGTCTTGACTTATGTCTTTTGATGTACCAAAAGGTGACATCCACATTTTAATAGTGGTACGCATGCCGATACATTGGAGGCATGACTTTTGATATCGTAGACCTGTTATTCATAGATATGGAATCCATAGATCCTCTTTAGGAGTAGTGATATCCTTTTATATACGTTATCCTGTAATTGGAAAACTGGAGCTCTCAACCATTTAGATACATAGGTGTAACCGAATGGTATACTGTCTTTGGATGGTAAGTTTTCTGATGGTGAGATAGTAGAACGTAAGATAAAAATAATCAAGAAGGTAAGACAAAACTTGTCCATAAGTCAATTATAGATAATCCTATGGAGATACAATACGTTATGATATTTCATGGAGATTTAGCTATTCGGGCTTCGTAATTCTATATAGTTCGAGAGTGCAGCTCTAAGCTTTTAGTGGAGTAGTGTTCGAGTTGATAATTATAAAATGTATGTATGAGATATTGGGTGGTTTCATAATGTTAGACATGTATGCCATGTTACGCCCCAGAGTACGAGGGGTGACATGGCGGTTTAATTAAGTTAATTATAGAAAATGCGATAATTATAAAATGTATGTCTGAGATATTAGGTGGTTTCATAATGTTAGACATGTATGTCATGTTACGCCCCAGAGTACGAGGGGTGACATGGCGGTTTAATTAAGTTAATTATAGAAAATGCGATAATTTAAAACCCTTTTTAAACAAACATTTGTAATTATTTGATAAATAAGAATAACAAAATAAACAATAGGGAGAATAATAAAATAATAAATAAAGAAAGTATAAGAAAGGCGAGCTGGGTCCCGCTGACCCACATCTTGTACACACATATAGTACTGACAACATTAAATTACAACCATAGTTTGAAATGGAAAGAAAAGGTTAAAGTAATATATGCCTTGAATTTTTTACAATTTAAATAACCTACTTGGCTCTTCTACTACTCGTATGTCCTGTCTATGGACTCTTCGCCAATCCTAAGCTGAAATCCACCTAGGGGTAAAGGTTTAAAACAAATAAAATGTGAGCGAAAGGCTCAGTAGGACTTTGTTTTGAAAATAGATAAATAATTTAAATTCAAAATTCACCCTTTAAAGGAATAAATAAAAATCAAAGTTAAGTAAATAAATTCACTTAAATAAGTCTTATTAAAAATAGTTCGTCCAGAAAGTACCCTTTTTTCTTTCTTGGGCAAACCATAATATTCACTGCCGAAGTGGCCCAATTGGGTTTCGAGACCTGCCTCCAAGGTCGCACACTACACGACCTGATCTCTGATATGGCATCATGCCCATATATATATATATATATATCTTTCTATAATTATTAAAATCTCATTTTACCAAGTATTTTTATTTACATTCATTATGTAGTTCATTATAAAAATTCATCTTAATCTACTGTTTGGGAAAACTTCCATCAAAACCATCTTTAATTTCATAATTTAAAACATTTTGATGAAATCCTTTTAAGGCCAAAATCATTTGAAACTAGGTGATGAGACTATAAAAGTGTACATTTTCTAAGGCTTAAATAATTTATTTATGCTTTTATTTCTCATTAAATCCTCTAATTAATAGCAATTTTGTATTAAACAATGTTTTTATGTCTTAGTGTGTAAATATGTTTAAAAATGTGTTTTTATGTTTAATAGAATTTTTAGTAATTTTTAAAGTCATGTCGGTGTGTTAAATAAATGTCTAGTCTGTAAATAGTTAAAACTATAAAAGTAATGCGGTTATTTTATTTTGAGTTTTAGAGTGTTTGATAGTGTGTTTTAAGTTTGTAAATATGTCTTATTATATTTTTAGTAATTTCTAAAAATATTTCCAAGACATAAAAATTATATCTATGTCAAACCGTAAGAGATTGAAAATTTTAAGAGTTTTTATTTATTTTTATGTGTTTTAGTGTAAAATAAATATCTTTAATATTTTTTTAAATATTAAGTTTGTAAAATAATTAATATTAGTGTCTTTGTGATTTTTAGATTTGAAATCTGGAGGAAAAACAAAACAAAACGACACCAAAACGGATAAAATCGGACATCAAATGCATCAAAAAGATAAAGAAAATTTGAATTTAAATTAAATGGGACACGTGGCAAGTTTCTAGCCATGGGTTCACCCATCACTATTTTCACTAATAAGTTTCTGCCCTTAAGTATCTCTTTTCTAAAAAGGATGCTAAAGCCTGACTTATCAGGTGGATCCTTCTTCTAAAAGAGTTTGATTTGACTATCAAGGACAAGAAAGGAGTTAAGAACGTGGTAGCTGACTACTTATCTCATTTAGAAGTCAATGATTCTGTCGATGGTTCACCAATTCATGATGAATTTCCTGATGAACATCTGTTCTCTGTTACCAAGTTACCTTGGTATGCACACATTGTCAATTATTTGGCAACTGGAGAAATTCCATCTGCTTGGAGTTTGCAAGACAAAAGAAAGTTTTTGATTGAAGTGCGTAACTTTTACTAGGATGATCCATACCTTTTCAAATACTGTCGTGATCAAATCATGAGACGTTGCATTCCTGAAGATGAAGTGAATAGTGTCTTAAAATTTTGTCACACTAATGCATGTGGTGGTCATTTTTCTACCAAGAAAACTGCTGCAAAGATCCTCCAATGTGGTCTTTATTGGCCCACTTTGTTCAAAGACACTTATCCTTGTTGTCGTTCCTGTGAAAATTGTCGAAAGTTAGGTACTCTGTCTCGTCGTCATATGATGCCTCTAAACCCGATTATAGCAATTGAAATATTTGATTGCTGGGGAATAGACTTTATGGGACCTTTTCCACCTTCTTCTGGGTACCTATACATCCTTCTTGTTGTAGAGTATGTTTCAAAATGGGTTGAAGCCGTAGCATGCCGTACTAATGATAATACAACTGTTATAAAGTTATTGAAAGAAAACATGTTATCTAGGTATGGTACGCCACGTACTATAATCAGTGATTAAGGCAGAAATTTTTGCCACGTACTATAATCTGTGATTCATAAAGTTTCGACTGCCTATCATCCATAGACAAATGGACAAGCTGAGTTAGCAAATAGAGAGATCAAACAAATTTTGGAAAAAACAGTGAATCCTAATCAAAAAGATTGGTCCTCACGTCTTAAAGATGCACTCTGGGCATACTGCACAACTTACAAAGCTCCTTTAGGAATGTCTCCCTATAGGCTTGTCTTTGGAAAAGCCTGTCATTCACCTGTAGAACTTGAACATAAAGCTTATTGGGCTATTAAAGCTCTCAACTTTGATCTTAGTGCTGCAGGTATTGAACGGAAGCTTCAACTCTCTAAACTTGAGGAATTAAGGAATGATGCTTACGACAATCACGGATTTACAAAGCAAAAATGAAAGCATTTCATGACAAACATATTCTGAGAAAGAACTTTGAGCCAAATCAACGGGTTTATCTTTATGAATCTCGTCTTCACCTTCATCCTGGTAAGTTAAAATCACGGTGGACAGGTCCATATATTGTGAAACAGGTTTTCCCAAATGGTGTTGTTGAAATTGAAGATCCATCCGATGGAAGGATACTCAAAGTAAATGGCCAGAGATTGAAAAGCTACATAGAACGGATAATTGAACCCGAAAAAGTCACTCTTATGGCTCTAGTTTATCAACCCTAAGTAGTTTTCTGTTTATTCTCTTTTAAATATTTATTTTTGTTTTTTGTTTTCTTATTTTGTTTTTTTTTACTTTTTTTTTCTCATTTAAAAAAAAACTTTGAAAGTTAAAAATAAATCTCAAAATTAATTCTTGCAGAATAGCTGAGATTAAGGAGGTTATAATCAATTGTGATTAGTAAATACTTTATATTTGCGGCCTCTTGAGACGAATTCTGAAGAATTTGTGTAAAAATATGATTTTTGACTTTCGAAACAAAAAAATGAAGTCTAGGGAATCTGACTTTAAAAGACCCAATTTGTAATATATTGTTTTGTGTTTTGTTACTTTTTAGTTTGTTAAGTTTACCACAGATCATCTTTGCAGCTGTGCTGATTCAGGTAATATTTTTGCTGCTCTCACTATTCTTCTATACATTTAGGATAATGTACTTTCTAGGTTGGGGGGAGAGGGTTGTGCTTAAAAATTATGCTTCAATGTTGTGCTGTGCCAAAAATTTTTCGATTTTGCCTAAATTTTTTTATTTTGCTCCAGATTCTTGTACATTTTTCATTTTTGTGTGTTAATTTTTTTTTGAGTCATAAAATAAAAAGAAAATTTAAAAAAATGTCTTGTAAATATTAGTTTCTTAGTAATTAATGTCTTATTATTTTGTTTTGATTTTTGAATTTCATATTAATGTAATATCATTTTTCTATTCTTTGAATTATCTAATTTTATACACTCTCAAAACTTTAGTTTTATTCAACATTTTTATGTGTTTATTTTTCAAAGTGTTTGTAAGCCATTCTTTTCACACACATACTGTAATGTTTAATTGTGGTGGTAAGTCAAAGCTATGAATATTTGAGTTTTGATATTTTGTTAAGATGAACAAATAAAGGTTGCAATATTTTCAAAATTAATAAACTAATTAAAAGAAAAAAAAGAAAAAAAAAGAAGAATAAAAAGAAAAAAATAAATTGTATATAAATGAAGTGTGTAATTATATAAATTAATGAATAAATTTGGATAAGTTTGGTTTCGTTGCTTCTTTAACTCGAGTAAGTAAGTTCTAAGGGGTGCTTCAACACCTAGTACCTTAGACCAACTGGTCTAGGAGTTACTAACCCAAAGCTCATTAAATGGGTTATGGAGAAAGCTTAAGGGAACTAAGCATTGCACTATTTATAATTGTAAAGTCTGTAAATATTTCTATGTTTATGCTTTTTAATTGTTCTAAATCAACAATATGAAGTGTTACTGCCTGCAGGAGTGAATTGAAGCAAAATATGAAAATAATTTTATTCTTAGTTTTGAAACTTCATAATTATTCATTATCCCTTTCTACACTAAGTCTGGTTTGTATACATTTTGTTAAATAGCATATAAATTGTTCAAATAAAATTTTTGTTTTGTTAGTCTATCTAGTTAAATAAGTCAAATTATAGTTAAATGGTTTCCATTTTATGATTATTCAATATATCATTTCAAAATTATATCGCTTTAATTACTAGAGACGAGCAATAAGCTGGTTGGGGGGTGTGATGAGACTGTAAAAGTGTACATTTTCTAAGGCTTAAATCATTTATTTATGCTTTTATTTCTCATTAAATCCTCTAATTAATAGTAATTTTGTATTAAACAATGTTTTTGTGTCTTAGTGTGTAAATATGTTTAAAAATGTGTTTTTAGTGTGTTTTTATGTTTAATAGAAGTTTTAGTAATTTTTAGAGTCATTTTGGTGTGTTAAATAAATGTCTAGTCTGTAAATAGTCAAAACTGTAAAAGTAATGCGGTTATTTTATTTTGAGTTTTAGAGTGTTTGATAGTAAGTTTGTAAATATGTCTTATTATATTTTTAGTAATTTCTAAAAATATTTCCAAGTCATAAAAATTATATCTGTATCAAACCGTAAGAGACTAGAAATTTTAAGAGTTTTTATTTATTTTTGTGTGTTTTAATGTAAAATAAATATCTTTAATATTTTTGTAAATATTATGTTTGTAAAATAATTAATATTAGTGTGTTTGTGATTTTTAGATTTAAAATCTGGAGAAAAAACAGAACAAAACGACACCAAAATGGATAAAATTGAACATCGAATCATCAAAAAGATAAAGAAAATTCAAATTTAAATTAAATGGGACACGTGGCAAGTTTTTGGCCATCGGATGATCTGCCAAATCAATCTTAGCCATCCGAGGAAGAGACGCATGTCAACGCGTCAGCCCTTACGTAAGCCAAGACTCTGCTGTGTCAACTTTGATTGGCGAGTGCACCATACGGGCAGACAAGACTCACGCGTGTCAGAGAGTGTCTCAGAGTGCTACCCAATCATGTGCGGTCGTGTTCATGTGTAGCTTCTTTTCCAGCCGTCGAATCTGATTACCATGACTGATCGAACGGTTTTTAATCCTAGTATTACTGGTCCCACTTGGCCTAACTCAAAGCTTGTTTGTTGACCGTTGAATCGCGAAAAGAACGCGTTAGATCATCCCGTTTTAGTGCTTATCATCGCCATGCAACAACAAATTTCAAACTCAAATTCGCATCTCCAAGGACGAATCTCAGCGTGGAAAAAAGGAGAAAACGGATCAACATGATCCAATTATTGAACAATAAAATATAATAAAAATAATAATTAAAAAAAGTAGAAATAGTAATTTTCAAGGCTATAAATAGCCTTCCTTTCTCCTGTCTTTGGGCATCCCTTTGGGCCTTTGGCCCTCTTTTCCTTTCTTTTTCCTTTCTGTTGAGTTAAACTCAATAGTATCTTCTTAGATAAAATAATGCTTAAATTAGTGTAAAGAGTCTGGTGAGGTAGAGAGATGATCTTGTATGCATAGTATTTTGGTATGGATTTTGACTCTATATCTGTGTGGTAATGCTTATATTTTTGTGGAATAAATTATATCTTTTTGTTTCAATAATTATTGTTAATGTTGTTATGCTGCCAATTTTTACATAAATTCAGTCATGCTTTCTTTATGTAATTTAATTGTGTTGCATAGTTAATATTAATAATAATGAAATGATACTTAATTTTATGGAATGTCTTTTACTGCAGTATAACTTGTTATATTGTCGATTCTAGATATTTCATAAGACGAAGTGCTATCGGAGTTAATGTAAAAATTTATTCCACTAAAATATATTAATTTTGACTTGTTATTATCTTTTCTATCCTATAGTTATGTTAATTATAATTGAGTGACAGCTGTTATAATTTTCATAATTAATGCACCAATAATTATTTTGCTAGTTTTTATAGGAAGACCCTTACTGCATTATGGCTTGCTATATTGTCGATTTAGGTTGACCTATATAATTAGTAAAATGTGCTTGCAATTAATGAGATAAGACATAATAAATCAAATACTGTAGATAATTGTTAATTAGAGTTAAAATTCTATATCAGTCGCAAAACATACAAGGGATTCTCAAAGCTTCATCGTTTTAATTTTATGCTTTAAATTTTAAATTAAATAAAATAAAAACCCAATGAAATATTTATCTCATTTTACACTTTGATTTGAAAAAGTGCTTGCCTTTTTGAATGTTTATTTTTATCAATTTGTCGATATACAAATTTTCATCTCCCTATAAATACAATAACTTTTCTATACTACAAACATCCGCCATTTAAAGATAAACATTTAGGGCGTTACCACCACTAGGTTACCAATGTTAGACATGTATGCCCTAAGGAGTAAAAATGTAATATGGTTTTGTAGACATTTTTATCAATAAAGAATTTATTTATTATTAATATACCAAATCTTGTCCTCTTTATGTTCATATTTGTTGAATATATGTTAAGCAAACAATAGTCTGAGACTGTTAGTCTAAACCTTTAAGAATTGGGTATATGATGGACAGATTATGCAAAAGACGCAATTCTTAAGATGACGGTTTAAATCATAAGATCCGCAATCAAGGGAATAAAGTTGGACGCTTTATACATGTAAAGATTGTTATGTTGTCTACATCCCATTGGGAGATGGTCTGTCTTGGCCATCGGAGGTGGACTCCAATAGAAACATTGGCACATTGTCATAGATGACGATGTATTGGATCGAGACATAAAGTGAATTGATTTGAATTAATAATTCTGTGTTGGCAAATTGATTCACTTTAGACAATCATTTGTATTGTATCCTAATCTTGAGATGAATAGTGGGCCCGTTGTCTTGACTTGTGTCTTTTGATATACCAAAGGGTGACACCCATATTTTAATAGTGGTATGCATGCCGGTACGTTGGAGGCATGACTCTTAATAGTGTAGACCTATTATTCATAGATATGGAATCCATAGCTCCTCTTTAGGAGTAGTGATATCCTCTTATATACGTTATCCTATAATTGGAAAATTGAAGCGCTCAACCATTTGGATGCATAGGTGTAACCGAATGGTATACCATCTTTGGATGGTAAGTTTTTCGATGGTGAGATAATGGAACGTAAGATAAAAATAATTGGGAAGGTAAGACAAAACTTGTCCTTAAGCTAGTTATAGATAATCCTATAGGGATATGATACACTATGACATGTCATGGAGACTTAGCTATACAGGCTTCATAATTCTATATAGTTCGAGAGTGCAGCTCCAAGCTTTTAGTAGAGTAGCATTGGAGTTGATAATTATGAAATATATATCTAGGATATTGGGTTTCATAATTATTGGGCGCTTGAATTATATTGGTCCATTTAGTCCCTTTTGCTAGCTCACAACATCCTGTAACAATACTGTCTTTGGATGGTAAGTTTTCCGATGGTGAGATAATAGAACGTAAGATAAAAAAAATCGGGAAGGTAAGGCAAAACTTATCCTTAAGTTGGTTATGGATAATTCTCTGGGGATATGATACACTATGATATGTCATGGAGGCTCAGCTGTACGGGCTTCGAAATTCTATATAGTTCGAGAGTGCAGCTCCAAGCTTTTAGTGGAGTAGCATAAGAGTTGATAATTATGAAATATATATCTAGGATATTAGGTTTCATAATTATCGGGAGCTTGAACTATATAGGTCCATTTAGTCCCCTTTGCTAGCGCACAATATCCTGTAACGATACGGCGTGCTTTTTCAATAATTGGTGACTTATGTCAAATTTATTAGATTAGTTGAAATTCAAAAGAATCAAATAATTTATACCTGTTTGTCGGTTGAATTAATTTTGTGATAAAATTAATTCAAGATAAACTTGTTGAATTATTGAGATCGGATAATTTTTGTTTGTTTATCAGATATTTAATTTTGAATAAATTAAATCAAGATAAACTTATAGAATTATTAGGAATTCATTTATTTTCCTAGAGATTATCTAGATAAAGTTGTTTTAATTTGATAACTTTTCTATTGGGTTATTTGAATTCAAACTAAAACTTTATCCTATAGAATCTTAGGTGGAAAATAAAAATTCGCTGAGATTTTTTTTCAGCAGTTCGGCATGCCGATCCTCAAGTTCAGTCTACCTATGCGCGAAAAAAAGATCACGCGTTTTCACGTGGATTTCATCAGATATTGATCCAAATTTGATTTTGATTCAAATTTTTTAGACCTTATCTGATAAGGACTAACCCTAAACCCAACCTCTATAAATAGGGAGTGAGTCTCATAAGTTATTTAGATCAATTGAGAGATTAAGAGTGATACTCTACTGGTGAGAATCTAAAAACTCCCTGAGAGCTCTTGTTTACAAATCATGAACACTAGCTTTGGGTTCTCTCAATTGGTTGGAAGGAGAGTCACCTAGAGGAAGAGCTGTACATGTGTGCCCACACTCACTCCGATGATGGATAGAGAATAGCAAAGAAAACCAGTTGGTTAAGGCTCTTCTAGAACGTTACTTCTCTTCACGAATTACAAGAGTTCTTCGGCATTCAAAGGTTAGTAAGATCTGGTTAATTTATGCATATAGCATATGAAACTTGTGTTTTGAAAAATATTCTAATATAAAATTTTTAAAATTCTGTTGCATGATATTTCTATAACAATTGGTATCAGAGACAGGTTTTTACGTAAATTTATGAGTTTGTAATCATGCTATATGTATAAATTATGTGATCTTGATCTCTCATATGCTTGAATTTAATTTCATAGAGAGTTGGCACTCTAGGTTTCTATATATTTTATATGTTGTCATGGATTATATGGTGAATATTTATAAATTAATTATGGTTGATTAAATTATTATTTAATTATTTGTTAATTAATTAATTTATACCGGTTATGGTTCCTTAGAGGTTAGAATGTGTATCTAGGTTTTTCATGTAATTAAATGGCAGACTATCATCTCCGTCTAGGAATTATTATTTAATTTTAAATTTGTAAGAATTTTGTAATTAAATAATTATTCGGATAAGACGGATCTAGAAGGCAGATCTAAAAGATAGATGATGGCGCTCCCCGGTATTTCTTGAGTCTCTAATTTTATGTTTTTAAATTGTTGAAAATAAAATTGATGAATTACATTAAAAATTGTATTTTCTAGAAAGGGTATTTTTGCTCGGTTGGCATGTTGAACTCTCCAGTTCGGTAGGCTGATGGTCGTAAATCGACAAGCCAGACGTGAGGTTTGACAGGCTGTCAGTAGGGCAAAAATTAGGTGGCTCTAGCGGCAGGCCGAACATCTAGTTTGGCAAGCCGATCTGTCATGAATCGGCAAGCCGATCTGTCATGAATCGACAGGTCGGTGGGTCATGACCAGTAGGCTGATCATCCAGATCGACCTGCCGGTAGAGAGCTAGAAATTTTTTTTTCAAAAAATGTGTGATTTTCAATGTAGTTTAATTTTTATTTTTGAGACAATTCTAAGAAACATTAATTTAGATATAGCCGAAAATATGGAGTATTTGATTCATATGGGATTAAAGACTTGAAGGTGGGCATTACATGAAAAATAATACAGCTTGAGGATCCAAGGATGAAGAATTGATAATATGTTTCGATTATTCTCTTGTAATCTTTGTTTTCTATTCTCTAGGGTGGAACCATAATATTACGGTTATTATTATTTTGCTTGTAGCTTTGCTTGTCTGCATTATAATATGATTTGTCATGTATATTGATAATATGTCATATAGAATAGGGAATGTCACTCATATTAAAATTGTTCATGAATGTTCTTGAAATAAAACCTTGATTTCAAAAGATTGAGTGAGAGAAGGTTTTCGAAGAAAGGACCTAAGGCCTCCATCGTTAGTCTATAGGAAGAACATGGTGGTCTCGACTCCTAGAAAGGGATTTCTATCATGTACCAGATTGGATCTCCAAGAGAATAAGGTATTTTAGCATGATTTATGGTTGTACACCCCTAGGTGGTGATTATAAATCGTTGATAAAATACTATAACGATGGTTATACACTCATGTTAATTTCATTATTAACCTCCCCTAGGAGCTCTGTTAATAAAATTAATGGCCAAAGAAACGATTATTAATATATGTTGGATCATACGGGTCCTGGATGACATATATTTATCCGGAGGGGATCCATGTTCCTAATTTAATTTGGCATGACTCCCCTAGGAGCTTGTTAAATTCTGAGTTGGGAATTATCATTGTAAGGTTGTGATATTTTTAAGGTTTTGACACATAAACACATTCGTATGTTTTTACATGATTGTGTTATCTTGCTAAATTATTATGATATGTTTGCTTATGTTTAGTATATAATTCTTTATTGTAGATTAAAAATGTCTAAAAATGTTTTATCTTCGATACTTGACAAAAACGTATTAACCAGAGAGAATTTTAATGATTGGAAAGGGAACCTGGATATCGTCCTCTCCTTTAAGAAATTGAAATTTGTGCTGACAACCCCTTGTCCTCCTGAGCCTACGGGAGACTCTACTAATGAGCAATTCCAAGCATACAATCGCTGGAAAGATGCAAATGATGATGCCTACTGCTATATTATGGCTAGCATGAACAACGTGCTACAGGCTCAACATGAAGATTATGAGTCTGCGAAGCAAATTTTGAATAATCTTTAAGACATGTTTGGAGGCCAAGCCTTAACAAAGCAGCAAGGAGCACTTCGGAAACTACTTAACTATAAGCAAAAGCTTGGGGCATCTGTAAAGGAGCACATGATGTTAGTCATGGGTTACCTCAATGAGGCACAAATCAATGGAGCCAACATCGATGTTGAAACTTAGATGGCTATGGTCTTTAAGACTCTGTCAAAGGAATTTATTCTATTTAGAGCTACTTTTAATTTGAGCAATAAGCGGGATATGACCTTAACAGAATTAATGAAACAGTTACAGGAGTTTGAACTGTTGATCAGGGAGTCTCCTGCTAGTGGAGAAGCCAATTTGGCGGCTGCTTTTGGTTCCAATCCTAATTCTGGGAATGGAAAGAAACAACGGGCCAAGAATGGGAAGTCTTCTATTCCTACTAACACTAAGAGCAAGAAGAAGAAGAATAAGAACTCGAAAAAGCTTAAGTGCTTCTTTTGCGGGAAAGTCAAGCACATAAAGAAGCATTGCAAGGACTTCCTTTCCAAAGGAGGTAGGTGTGATCTTTTGTATTTAGAAACTTTTTTGGTTGAGGAATCCAGTGACATTTGGGCTTTAGATTCCAGTGCAACTAATCATGTTTGTGGTTCTCTACAGGGGTTCAAAGAAATGAGAAGTCTGTTACATGAAGACTTTACGCTTCGGATGGGCGATGGATCCTTGGTCTTAACGAAAGCAGTGGGAGACATCTATCTTTATTTTGATAATTATAGGAATTTAATTTTGCAAGATTGTTTTTATATTCCTAAATTTAAAAGGAATTTAATTTCTGTAGCTTGTTTATTTAAAGACACCTATTTGGTTTCTTTTAATAATAAAGTGGTGATTCATAAAAACAAATCTTTTATTTGTTCTAGATGGATGCAAAAAAATCTATATTTCATCAAACCCAAGATGGACTAATTGCTTAATGCTGAAATGAATGATAATAACTCGAAAAGACTTAAAAATTCTCACTCTAATAAGACTTGTCTTTGGCATTTACGCCTTGGTCATATCAACCTAAATAGGATTCAAAGGTTGGTAAGGGATGGACGTCTAAGTCACTTAAAGGTGGAATCTATACCTCAATGTGAATCTTGTTTGGAGAGTAAAATGACCAAAAGACCATTCAGGTCTAAGGGCAATTGGACCGAAGGGGTTCTAGAACTTGTGTATAGTGATATTTGCGGACCGATGAACATCCGGGCATGAGGAGGGTATTAGTATTTCATCACTTGTATTAATGATTACTCAAGATATGGGTTTGTGTACCTAATGCACCACAAAGCGAAACTTATGACAAGTTTAGGGAATTTTAGGCTGAAGTGGAAAAACAATTAGGTAGACCCATAAAGGCACTTCGATTCAATTGAGGTGGAGAATATCTTTCTAATGAGTTCTTGGGACACTTATTAGAGAATGAGATTTTATCCCATTTGACTGCACCGGATACTCTGCAGTAGAATAACATAGCAGAGAGAAGAAATAGGACTTTATTGGACATGGTAAGGTGCATGATGAGTTATTCATCATTGCCTTTATCCTTTTGGGAATATGCACTACAAACTGCATGTTATCTTTTGAACAATGTCACTTCAAAATTGGTCCCTAAAACTCCTTGCGAGTTATGGACGGTCAGGAAGACATCCTTAAACCATATTCGCATATGGAGATGTCTGGCTCATGTCCTGTTTAAGGATGCAAATAAGTTGAAAGCACGTTCGGAAGTTTGCGTGTTTGTAAAATATCCAAAAGGGACTAAAGGGAGTTATTTCTATAACCCAAAGGAAAATAAAGTCGTGGTTTCAACTAATGCAACTTTCCTTGAGGAGAGTTGCATGGACGAATTTAAACCTCGAAGCAAAGTGGTGCTTGAGGAGTTAAGGAGTGATCCAATCACTCTGGAGGTTCCGAATGAAACCGTTCCAATCAGTGTAGAAAAACCAAATGAATCTAAATAACAACCTAAGGGGCTTCAGCGTAGTGGGAGGATCAGGTGTCAACCTAAAAGGTATATGTTCAATGGTGAGGCCGTCTAGGCTGAACCAGATGAACATGACAAGGATCCTTATGCTTACGTAGAGGCTATAGAGGATGTTGAATCAAAACTCTAAACAGAGATGAAGTCTATGGAGACTAATCAAGTTTGGGAGCTTGTAGATCTTCCTAAAGGGGTAAAACCCATAGGATGCAAATGGATCTACAAGCAGAAAAGAGGAGTGGATGGAAAGGTCAAAACCTTTAAGGCTAGACTAGTAGCTAAGGGTTACACGCAAAAGAAAAAGTCAATTATGAGGAAACCTTTTCGCCTGTGGCTATGCTTAAGTCCATTTGAATTCTCTTGTCCATAGCTACCGCTCTTGACTACGAGATTTGACAGATGGATGTCAAGACGGCTTTTATAAATGGCTATCTTGATGAGTCCATTTATATGGAGCAACCAAATGGGTTCAAGGTCAAGGGTCAAGAGGGTAAGGTTTGTAAGCTGCTAAAGTGAATTTATGGACTTAAGTAGGCTTCTCGTTCTTGGAACATAAGATTAGATCAAGTGACCAAGACTTATGGGTTTTCACAAAATGTGGATGAGCTATGTTTTTACAAACACATTAAGGATGGGATGGTGGTTTTTCTACTGCTCTATGTAGATGACATTCTGCTAATTGGCAATGACATTAGGGCGTTGTCATCAGTCAAATTATGGTTGACTTAGTAGTTTGACATAAAGGACTTGGGTGAAGCCAATTTTGTTCTCGGTATCCAGAGCTTTCAAGATAGGAAGAACAAAATGATAGCTTTATCCTAGGCCAGCTACATTGATAAAATTCTCAGGAGGTTTGCAATGCAGGATTCCAATAAAGGTGGGCAACTATCTAGGTTTGGAATTACTCTTTCTAAGAAAAACTCTCAAAAGTCTAAGGAAGAAAGAGAATACACGAGGAAGATGCCTTATGCATTGGCAATGGGTAGTCGCATGTATGTCATGCTTTGCACACGACCGAATATTTGTTATACGGTCGGATTGTAAGTCGATTTCAGGAGAATCTAGGACCAAACCACTAGGTTGTGGTTAAGCATATTTTCAAATACCTAAGAAGGACTCGAGGGCATATGCTTCTGTATTCGGGTAAGGACTTGACTCCTCTAAGATGTACTGACACGGATTTTCAATCCTGTCTAGATTCTAAGAAATCGACTTCAGGTTTTGTATTTACTCTGGGCAGCAATGCCATCTGTTGGAGAAGTGTGAAGCAAGATTGCACTTTGGATTCAACGATGGAGGCCAAGTATATGGCAGCTAGTGATGCTTTGAAAAAAACAGTGTGGCTCTACAAGCTCCTTGGGGATTTTGAGGTTGTTCATGTTATGGATAAGGCGGTATCACTGTACTGTGATAATAGTGCAGCAGTAGCTAATGCTAAAGAACTAAGATTTCACAAGAAGAGTAAGCATATTAATCGAAAGTATCATGTGATAAAGGACTTCATTGAGGGCGGGCATGTCACGGTATGCAAAATCATGTTAGAGACAATTTAGCTAATCCAATTACGAAGACACTTACTAGGAGAGTCTTCGAGAAGCATGTGGAAGCTATGGGGATGCGAGATTTGTCATATTTACTCACTTAGTAAAGTGGGAGATTGTTAGACATGTATGCCCTAAGGAGTAAAAGTGTAATATGTTTTTGGAAACATTTTTATCAATAAAGATTTATTTATTATTAATATACCAAATCTTGTCATCTAAATGTTCATATATGTTGAATGTATGTCAAGCAAACAATAGTCTGAGACTATCAATCTAAACCTTTAAGAATTGGGCATATGATGGACAGATTATGTAGAAGACACGATTCTTAAGGTGACGGTCTAAATCATAAGATCCGCAATCGAGGGAATAAAGTTGGGAACTCTATTCATGTAAAGATTGTTATATTGTCTATATCCGTATTAGAAGATGGTTTATCTTGACCATCAGATGTGGACTCCATGAATAGAAACATTGGCACATTGTCATAGATGACGATGTGTTAGATCGGGACATAAAGTAAATTGATTTGGATTAATAATTCTGTCTTGGCAAATCGATTCACTTTAGACAATCATTTGTATTGTATCTTAATCCTGAGATGAATAGTGGGCCCATTGTCTTGACTTGTGTCTTTTGATGTACCAAAGACTGACACCCACATTTTAATAGTGGTATGTATGCTGGTACGTTAGAGGCATGACTCTTGATAGCGTAGACCTGTTATTCATAGATATGAAATCCATAGCTCCTCTTTAGGAGTAGTGATATCCTCTTATATGCATTATCCTGTAATTAGAAAACTAGAACGCTCAACCATTTAGGTACATAGATGTAACCGAGTGGTATACCGTCTTTGGATGGTAAGTTTTCCAATAGTGAGATAATGTAACGTAAGATAAAAATAATTAGGAAGGTAAGACAGAATTTGTCCTTAAGCTGGTTATGGATAATCCTATGGCGATATGATACACTATGATATGTCATGAAGACTCATCTATACGGGCTTCATAATTCTATATAGTTCGAGAGTGCAGCTCCAAGTTTTTAGTGGAGTAGCATTGGAGTTGATAATTATGAAATGTATATCTAAGATTTTGGGTTTCATAATAATCGGAAGCTTGAACTATATCAGTCCATTTGGTCCTCTTTGCTAGCTCACAAAATCCTATAACGATACGGCTTGTTTTTCTAATAATTGGTGACTTATGTCATATTATCTAATTGGCTAAAATTTAAAAGAATCAAATAATTCATGTCTGTTTATCGGTTGAATTAATTTTGTGACAAAATTAATTCCAGATAAACTTGTTAAATTATCAAGGTCAAATAATTTGTCTGTTTATCGGTTGGATTAATTTTAAATTAATTCAAGATAAACGTACTGACTTATCAAGAATTTATTTATTTTCCTAGAGATTATCTAGATAAAGTTGTTTTAATTAGATAACTTTTTTATTGGGTTATTTGAATTAAAACTAAGACTTTATCCTATAGAATCTCAGGTGGAAAATAAAAGATTCACAAAGATTTTTTTTTGATAGTTTGGCATGCCGATTCTCCTGTTCGGCCTACCTATACGCAAAAAAAAGATCACGTGTTTTCATGCAGATTTCATCAGATATTGATCCGAAGTTGATTCTGATTTGAATTTTTGAGACCTTATTTGAAAAGGAATGGCCTAGACCCAACCTCTATAAATACAGAGTGAGTCTCATAAGTTATTTAGATCAATTGATGGATTACGAGTGATACTCTACTGGTGAGAATCTGAAAACTCCCTGAGAGCTCTTGTTCACAAATCACGAACACTAGTTTTAGGTTCTCTCAATTGGTTGGAAGGAGAGTCACTTGGAGCAAGAGCTGTACGTGTCTGCCCACACTCACTCCGATCATCGATAGAAAAGAGCAAAGAAGACCAGTTGGTTGAGGCTCTTCTAGAATGTTACTTCTCTTCACAGATTGCAAGAGTTCTTCAGCATTGAAAGGTTAGTAAGATCTGGTTAATTTATACATATAGCATGTCAAACTTATGTTTTGAAAAATACTCTGATATAAAATTTTCAAAATTCTGCTGCGTAATATTTTTCCAACAACCAAGAAAGACGGGTAGATGTCCTACCTCAATACTCATATCGGTGTCTCACACCATAATCATGATTCGCTACACGTTAGCTCTGTAAAACCACGAACAACCTTAAATGTATAATAACTAGGTCTATCAGTATCTAGCTTCAGATACCTATGTTGCTAAATTATTTCCTGGTGTCCTGGTGTGCCTTTTGTACTTATAAAATCTTTTTATAGAGTTGGAATTTCAATCGAGATTCAAAACAGTAAAAACAGATGAAAAGTAACAAAATTTCATCATGCTCGGTAGGCCTGTCGGTCACCCTATTTTGGCCTGCCGAATTGTGCAGTTCGGCCTGCCGGAAGATGAGGTCCAATCGGCCAAACTTTTCTAGGTTCAGCCTGCCAGACGTATGAATCTGGCCTGCCGAACTGAAAAATTCCAAAATTTTCCAAGCATAGGTTTTCGGCCTTCCGAGCCCAAATCCTCATTTCAACATATTTTTCACAGTTCTCAGGCATGAAAAACATCTATAGATGATAGAAAAAATATCATAAAAGACTGTTGAGTTAAATTAAACAAGGTTTACATAGAAATTTTAAAAAACTCCGAAAATAGAGAAAAATAGAGAAAAATAAAAAATCCCGATTCGAATCCATTTTTCTTCTAACAAAGCTTAGATTCTAGTTGTTTTAAGTTTTCTAACTTTGATCAAAGGTTTTCTAAGCTTAAATGAACTTAGATTTCAAAATGCTAAGAAAATTGAAAAGTTTTGACAAAGTTTGAAATTTTAAAACTAACCTTGAATTTAAGCTTTGATTCAAAGTTGTAATTGTCTAAACACATTCCCTAGCTTTCAATCCACTGAAAACCGAAGCTTGGGCTTGTTTTTTATTGAAAAATTTGAGAGAAAATGAGAGAGAAAGAGAGGTAGAGAGAGGAGAGAGAGACGAGCGAGTGAGAGAGAGAGAGAGAGAGAATGAGCATGGGAGGAAGAGAGAAGAGGGACGGAAGAAATAAATGGAGAAAGGGAAAGCGGTTTGCTACAAGAAAACTGTGTGCAGCACACCAATTTCAAATGGGACATGTTCGGTATTTGACAAATCATTTTGTTTCAAAAATTAAAATAGCAAATTAAAAATAATTAAGAGTAATTAAAAATCATTAAAATAATAAAAAATAACATTAATTTAGCAACTTCATAAAATGGTCAAATTAAGTTTTAAACATTCATTATGGCACACTAATTCATCATCTTACACTCTAATATCACTTAATTAATTTTGAGGCGTTACATGCCTTAAGGAGTAAAAATGTAATATGTTTTTAGAGACATTTTTATCAATAAAGAATTTATTTATTATTCATATACCAAATCTTGTCCTCTTTGTGTTTATATTTGTTGAATGTATTTACGCAAACAATAATCTAAGACTGTCGGTCTAAACCTTTAAGAATCGGGCATATGATGATAGATTATACGAAAGACACAATTCTTAAGATGACGGTCTAAATCATAAGATTTACAATCAAGGGAATAAAGTTGGGCACTTTATTCATGTAAAGATTGTTATATTGTCTGTATCCCTTTTGAGAGATGGTTTGTCTTGACCATCGAAGGTGGACTCCGTGAATAGAAACATTGGCACGTTGTCATAAGTGATGATGTGTTGGATTGGGACATAAAGTGAATTGATTTGGATTAATAATTCTTTCTCAGCAAATCGATTCACTTTAGACAATCATTTGTATTGTATCTTAATCCTGAAATGAATAGTAGGCACGTTGTCTTGACTTGTGTCTTTTGATATACCAAAGGGTGACACCCATAATTTAATAGCGGTATGCATGTCGATACGTTGGAGGCATGACTCTTGATGGCGTAGGCCTGTTATTCATAGATATGGAATCCATTTCTCCTCTTTAGGAATAATGACGTTCTCTTATATGCGTTATCTTGAAATTAGAAAATTGGAGCACTCAACTATTTGGATGTATAGGTGTAACCGAATGGTATACTATATTTGTATGGTAAGTTTTCGATGGTAAGAAAATAGAACGTAAGATAAAAATAATCGGGAAGGTAAGACAGAACTTGTCCTTAAGCCGACAATGGATAATCCTATGGGGATACGATACATTATGTTATGTCATGGAGACCTACCTATATGGGCTTCGTAATTCTATATAGTTCGAGAGTGCAACTCCAAGCTTTTAGTGGAGTAGCGTTGGAGTTGATAATTATGAAATGTATATCTGGGATATTGGGTTTCATAATTATCGGGAGCTTAAACTATATAGGTCAATTTGATCCCCTCTGCTAGCTCACAAAATCCTATAACGATACGGCATGTTTTTTCAATAATTGATGACTTATGTTAGATTTATCAAATTGGTTAAAATTTGAAAGAATCAAATAATTCATGTCTATTTATCGGTTGAATTAATTTTGTGACAAAATTAATTCAAGATAAACTTGTTGAATTATCGGGGTCAAATAATTCATGTCTTTTATCGGTTGGATTAATTTTAAATTAATTCAAGATAAACTTATTGAATTATAAGGAATTCATTTATTTTCCTAGAGATTATCTAGATAAAGTTGTTTTAATTAGATAACTTTTCTATTGGGTTATTTGAATTAAAACTAAGACTTTATCCTATAGAATCTCAGATGGAAAATAAAAGATTTGCTAAGATTTTTTTTATCGACAGTTCGGCATGCCGATTCTCAGGTTCTGTCTGCCGATGGGGCAAGTTCAGTATGCCGGTTAGACAAATCAACATGTTGATCACACGTTAAAAAAAATCACCCGTTTTCAGCTGGATTTTCATTAGATATTGATCTGAATTTGATTCTAATTCAAACTTTGAGGCATTATCTGATAAGGACTGACTTGTGGGCCTAGCCTCTATAAAAAGAGAGTGAGTCTCATTATTATTAAGATCAATTGAAAGATTAAGAATGAAAATCTGATAGTGAGATTTTAAAACTTCCTGAGAGCTCTTGTTCACAAATCACAAACACTAGCTTTGAGTTCTCTCAATTGGTTGGAAAGAGAATCGCCTGGTGGAAAAGCTGTACGTGTGAGCCCACACTCACTCCGATTGTGGATAGAGAATAGCAAAGAAGGGCAGTTGGTTAAGGACCTTCTAGAATGTTACTTCTCTACACTAATTAAGGAAGCTTTTCAACATTTACAAGGTTAGTAAGATCTAGTTAATTTATGCATATAGCATGTTAAACTTGTGTTTTGTAAGATACTCTTATATAAAAAATTTTAAATTCCGCTACGTACTATTTTTCCAATACAGAATTGTTAGGGGCTTGAACTATATAGGTCCATTTGGTCCCCTTTGCTAGCCCACAAAAATCCTATAATGATATGGTGTGTTTTTCCAATAATTGATGACTTATGTCAGATTTATCAGATTGGCTGAAATTTAGTAAAATCAGATAATTCATGTTTGTTTATCAATTGAATTAATTTTGTGATAAAATTAATTCAAAATAAACTTGTTCAATTATCAGAAATATTTATTTTCTTAGAGATTATCCAGATATAACTGTTTTAATTTGATAACTTCTCTATTGGGTTATTTGAATTAAAACCGGGGCTCTATCCCAAGAATCTCGGGTAGGGAATAAAGATTCATTGGGATCTTTTATCGAAGGTTTGGCAGGCCGATCTTCTGATTGACGAGGTTTGGTCTGCCGACCGACAATTAAAAGATCACGTGTTTCTGATTTTATCGGATATTAATCCGAATTTGATTCTAATTTAAATTTTTGAGGCCTTATATGATAAAAACTGACTCATGGGCCCAACCTTTATATAAAAGGTAGTGAGTCTCATTATTATTTAGATCAGTTAAGAAACCTAGAATGAGACTCTATCAGTGAGACTCTAAAACTCCTCGGAAAGCTATCATTCACAAATCACAAATTATAGCTTTGGGTGTTTCTCTGCTGGTTCGAAGGAGAGTCATCTAGTGAAAAGCTGAATGACGTGAGCCCACACTCACTCTGATCATGGATAGAGAATAGCAAAAAAGACCAGTTGATTAAGGCTCTTTTGGAATGTTACTTCTCTTTACGGATTACAAGAGTTTTTCAACATTCAAAGGTTAGTGAGATCTGGTTAAATTTATGCATATAGTGTGTTAAACTTGTATTTTGAAAAATACTCTGATATAAAAATTTTTAAAATACCATTGCGTACTATTTTTCAAACAATTGATATCAGAGCCATGGTTTTTACATAAATTTACAAGTTTGTGATCATGCTATACATATAAATTATGTGATCTTGATCTCTCCTATGCTTGAATGTAACTTTATAGAGAGTTGGCACTCTAGGGTTTTTACATATTTTTATGTTGTTATGGATTATATGTTAAATGTTTATCAATTAATTATGGTTGATTAAATTATTATTTAATTATTTATTAATTAATTAATTTACACTGGTTATGGTTCCTTGGAGGTTAGAATGTGTATCTAGGTTTTTCATACAACTAGATAGCGAACTATCATATCCATCTAGGAATTATTATTTAATTTTAAATTTGTAAGAATTTTGTAATTAAATAATCATTCGGAGAAGACAGATCTAGAAGATGGATGATGGCGTTCCTAAGTATTTCCTAAGTCTCTAATTTTATGTTTTTGAATTGTTGAAAATAAAATTGATAAATTGTATCAAAATTGGATTTTCTAAAAAGGGGTGATCTCTGCTCGGTCGGCATGCCAAACCCTCCAGTTCAGTAGGCCGATAGTCGCAGGATCGGCAGGCCAGATTGTGGGTTTGGCAGGCCGTATGAGGAGCAAAAATATGGTGGCTCTGGAAAAATAGGCAAGCCAGAGGGTCATGACTAGTAGGACGATCAAAAAGATTGACATGCCGGTAGAGAGCTGAAATATTCCAAAAAAGGTGTAGTTTTTTATGTAGTTTTAATTTTATTTTTGGGACAATTTTGAGAAACATTAAAATTTGGATATGACCGAAAATGTGGAGTATTCGATCTATATGGGATTGAAGACTTGATAATGGGCATTACATGAAGAAGGATACAGCTTGAGGATTCAAGAATGAAGAATCAATAATATATTTTGATTATTCTCTTGTAAATTTTATTTTCTATTCTCTAGGATGGAACCATAATATTATAGTTATTTATTATTATTTTGCTTGTAGCTTTGCTTGATTGCTTTGTTTGTCTACATTATAATATGATTTACCATGTATATTGATAACATATCATATAGAATAGGGAGTGCCACTCATTTAAAATTGTCCATGTATGTTTTAAAATAAAACCTTGATTTCAAAAGATTGAGTGGGAGAATTCGAAGTGAGGACCAAAGGCCTCCATCGTTGGTCAATAGGTAGCACATGGTGGTTCTGTTGGAAACAAAGTGCGCAGCGGAATTTTTAAAATTTTTCATCAGAGTATTTTCCAAAACACAAGTTTGACATGTTATATGTATAAATTAAACAGATCTTACTAACCTCAGTGTGCCGAAGAACCTCCGCGACCTGTGTAGAGAAGTAACGTTCCAGAAGAGCCTCAACCAACTGGTCTTCTTTGCTATTCTCTATCCACAACCGGAGTGAGTGTGGGCTCACACGTACAGCTCTTCCACCGGTGACTCTCCTTCCAACCAATAGAGAGAACCCAAAGCTAGTGTTCGTGATTTGTGAACAAAAGCTCTCAGGGAGTTTTCAGATGCTCACTAGAAGAGTATCACTCTTAATCTCTCAAATTGATCTGAGTAAATCATTAGACTCACTCCCTTTTTATACCTATTGGTCCTTGGGGTCAGTCCATATCAGATTAGGTCTCAAAAATTGAAACAGAATCAAGTTCGGATCAATATCTGATAAGATACGCGTGAAAAACGCGTAATCTTAGCTGTCGCGGTCGGCATGCCGAACTGTGAGATAGGCAGGCCGAACTGGCCAGTTCGGCAGGCCGAACACGTCATCCGGCATGCCGAACTGCCGAGAAAAAATCTCCGCGAATCTTTTATTTTCCACCCGAGATTCTAAAGGATAAAGTCTCAGTTTTGATTCAAATAGCCCAATAGAAAAGATATCTGATCAAAACAAACTTTATCAAGATAATCTCTAAGAAAATAAATCAATTCACAATAATTCTACAAGTTTATCTTGTTCTAATTGTCCAAAATTAAAACAACCGATAAACAGACAAGAATTATCCGAACGCCATAATTCAACAAGTTCATCTTGAACTAATTTCTTACATAATTAATTCAACCGATAAACAGACATGAATTATTTGATTCTTATAAATTTTAAACCAATCTGATAAATCCGACATAAGTCACCAATTATTGGAAAAGCACGCTGTGTCGTTACAGGATTTTGTGAGCTAGCAAAGGGGACCAAAATGGACCTATAAAGTTCAAGCTCATGATAATTATGAAACCCAATATCCCAGATATACATTTCACAATTATCAACTCCAACGCTACTCCACTAAAAGCTTGGAGCTGCACTCTCGAACTTTATAGAATTACGAAGCTCGTGTAGCTAAGTCTCCATGACATATCATAGTGTATCGCATCCCCATATGATCATCCATAATCGGCTTAAGGACAAGTTCTGTCTTACCTTCCCGATTATTTTTATCTTACGTTCCATTCTCTCGCCATTAGAAAACTTACCATCCAAAGATAGTATACCATTCGGTTACACCTATGTATCCAAATGGTTGAGCGCTCCAGTTTTCCAATTACAGGACAACGCATATAAGAGGATATCATTACTCCTAAAGAGGAGCTATGGATTCCATATCTATGAATAACAAGTCTACGCTACCAAGAGTCATGCCTCCAACGTACCGGCATGCATGCCACTATAGAGATGTGGGAGTCACCCATTGGTACATCAAAAGACACAAATCGAGACAACGGGCCCATTATTCATCTCAGGATTAAGATACAATACAAATGATTGTCTAAAGTGAATCGATTTGTCAAGACAGAATTATTAATCCAAATCAATTCACTTTATGTCCCGATCCAACACATCGTCACCTATGACAACGCGCCAATGTTTCTATTCACGGAGTCCAACTCCGATGGCCAAGACAAACCATCTCCCAAAAGGGATATAGACAACATAACAATCTTTACATGAATAAAGCGCCCAACTTTATTCCCTCGATTGCGGATCATATATTTTAGACCATCACCTTAAGAGTCGTGTCTACCGCATAATCATCCCATCATATGCCCAACTCTTAAGGTTTAGACTGATAGTCTCAGACTACTATTTGCTTATCATACATTCAACAAATATGAACGTAAAGAGGACAATATTTGGTATATATAAATGAATAAATTCTTTATTGATAAAAATGTCTCCAAAAACGTATTACATTTTTACTCCTTAGAGCATACATGTCTAACAATCTCCCACTTGCACTAAGTGAGTAAATACTGCAAATTTCGCATCCCCATAGCTTCCACATGCCTTTCGAAGACTCTCCCAGAAAGTGTCTTCGTAAATGGATCAGCTAAATTGTCCTCTGACGCGATCTTGCACACCGTGACATGCCCGCTCTCAACGAAGTCCTTTATCACATGATACTTCCGATCAATATGCTTACTCTTCTTGTGAAATCTTGGTTCCTTAGCATTAGCTATCGCCGCACTGTTATCACAGTACAGTGATACCGCTTTATCCATACCAGGAACTACCTCAAGATCCCCAAGGAACTTGCGGAGCCACACTGCTTCTTTCGAAGCATCACTAGCCGCCACATACTCGGCCTCCATCGTTGAATCCGAAGTGCAATCTTGCTTCGCACTTCTCCAACTGATGGCACCGCCACCCAGAGTAAACACAAACCCTGAAGTCGATTTCCTAGAATCCAGGCAGGATTGAAAATCCGAATCAGTGTATCCTAGAGGAGTTAAATCCTCACCCGAATACACAAGCATATACCCACGAGTCCTTCTCAGGTACTTGAAAATATGCTTTACCGCAACCCAATGGTTCGGTCCTGGATCCGCCTGAAATCGACTCACAATCCCGACCGCATAGCTAATATCCGGTCGAGTGCAAAGCATGGCATACATGAGACTACCCACTGCCGAAGCATAAGGCACCTTCTTCATGTATTCTCTTTCTTCATAAGACTTTGGAGAGTCTTTCTTAGAAAGAGTAATTCCAGACCTAGATGGTTGCCCACCTTTCTTGGAATCCTGCATTGCAAACCTCCTGAGAATTTTATCTATGTAGCTGGCCTGTGACAAAGCTATCATTTTGTTCTTCCTATCCCGAAAGATCTGGATACCGAGAACAAAATTAGCCTCACCCAAGTCCTTCATGTCAAACTGCTTGGTCAACCATAATTTGACCGATGACAACGCCCCAACGTCATTGCCAATTAGCAGAATGTCATCTACATAGAGTAGTAGAAAAACCACCTTCCCATTCTTAATGTGTTTGTAAACACATGGTTCATCCACATTTTGTGAGAACCCATAAGTCTTGATCACTTGATCAAATCTTATGTTCCAAGAACGAGAAGCCTGCTTAAGTCCATAAATAGACTTTAGCAACTTACAAACCTTACCCTCTTGACCCGCGACCTTGAACCCATCTGGTTGTTCCATATAAATGGACTCATCAAGATAGCCATTCAGAAAAGCCGTCTTGACATCCATCTGCCAAATCTCGTAGTCGAGAGCGGCAGCTATGGACAAGAGAATCCGGATGGACTTAAGCATGGCTACAGGCGAAAAGGTTTCCTCATAATCGATTCCTTCCTTTTGCGTATAACCCTTAGCTACCAGTCTAGCCTTAAAGGTTTCGACCTTTCCATCCACTCCTCTTTTCCTCTTGTAGAACCACTTACTCCCTATGGGTTTTACCCCTTCGGGAAGATCCACAAGCTCCCAGACCTGATTAGTCTCCATAGACTTCATCTCAATGTTCATGGCCTCTGTCCAGAGTCTTGAATCAACATCCTCCATAGCTTCTGCGTAAGTATAAGGATCCCTATCATGTTCATCCGGTTCAGCCAAAAAGACCTCCCCATTGAACATATACCTCTCAGGTTGACGCCCGATCCTCCCACTACGCCGAAGCCCCTGAGGTTGTTGTTCAGGTTTGTTTGGTTTTTCTACACCGATCGGAATGGTTTCGTTCGGAACCTTCGGAGTAAACGGATTACCCCTCAACTCCTCAAGCACCACTTTGCTTTGAGGTTTAAAGTCGTTCATGTAACTCTCCTCAAGGAAAGTTGCATTAGTTGAAACCACGACTTTATTTTCCTTTGGGTTATAAAAATAACCCCCTTTAGTCCCTTTTGGATATCCTACAAACACGCAAACTTCTGAATGTGCTTCCAACTCATTTGGATCCTTAAACAGGACATGAGCTGGACATCCCCATATACGAATATGGTTTAAGGATGTCTTCCGTCTTGTCCACAACTCGTGAGGAGTTTTAGGGACCGATTTTGAAGGCACATTGTTCAAAAGATAACATGCGGTTTGTAGTGCATATCCCCAAAAGGATAAAGGCAATGATGAATAACTCATCATGGACCGAATCATGTCCAACAAAGTCCTATTCCTTCTCTCTGCTACGCCATTCTGCTGCGGAGTGCCCGGCGTAGTCAAATGGGATAAAATCTCATTCTCTAACAAGTGTCCCAAGAACTCATCAGAAAGGTATTCCCCACCTCGATCTGATCGAAGTGCCTTTATGGGTCTACCCAATTGCTTTTCCACTTCAGCCCGAAACTCCCTGAACTTATCATAAGTTTCACTTTTGTGGTGCATTAGGTACACATACCCATATCTTGAGTAATCGTCAATAAAAGTAACGAAGTACTCATACCCTCCTCGTGCCCGGATGTTCATCGGCCCGCAAACATCACTATGCACAAGTTCTAGAACCCCTTCGGCCCTATTGCCCTTAGACCCGTATGGTCTTTTGGTCATTTTACCCTCCAAACAAGACTCACATTGAGGTATAGATTCCACCTTTAAGTGACTTAAAGGTCCATCCCTTACCAACCTTTGAATCCTATTTAGGTTAATATGGCCAAGGCGCAAATGCCAAAGATAAGTCTTATTAGAGTGAGAAGTTTTAAGTCTTTTTGAGTTATTATCATTTATCTCAGCATTAAGCAATTGGTCCATCTTAGGTTTGATAAAATATAGATTATTTTGCATCCATCCAGAACAGATAAAAGATTTGTTTTTACGAATCACCACTTTTTCATTAAAAGATACCACGTAGGAGTCTTTAAATAAAGAAGATACAGAAATTAAATTCCTTTTAAATTTAGGAACATAAAAACAATCTCGCAAAATTAAACTCCTATAATTATCAAAATAAAGATGGACATCTCTCACTGCTTCCGCTGAGACCAAGGATCCATCGCCCATCCGAAGCGTTAAGTCTTCACGAAGTAGACTTCTCGTTTCTTTGAATCCCTGCAGAGAAACACAAACATGATTAGTTGCACCAGAATCTATGACCCAAATGTCACTGGATTCCTCAACCAAACAAGTTTCTAAATATAGAAGATCACACCTACCTCCCTTGGAAAGGAAGTCCTTGCAATGCTTCTTTATATGCCCGACCTTACCACAAAAGAAGCACTTAAGCTTCTTTGGGTTCTTCTTCTTCTTCTTCTTGCTCTTGGTAGCAATAGGAATAGAAGACTTCCCACTTTTGGCCCGTTGCTTCTTTCCATTCCTAGAGTTAGGATTGGAACCAGAAGCAGCTACCATATTGGCCTCTCCACCAGCAGGAGACTCCTTGATCAGCAGTTCAAACTCTTGTAACTGTTTCATCAGTTCTATCAAGGTCATATCCCGTCTATTGCTTAGATTAAAAGTAGCTCTAAACGGAATAAATTCCTTAGACAGAGTCTCAAAGACCATAGTCATCTGAGTTTCAGCATCGATGTTGGCTCCATTGGTTTGAGCCTCAGCGAGGTAACCCATGACCAACATCATGTGCTCCTTTACAGATGTCCCCGGTCTCTGTCTACAGTTTAAGAGTTTCCGAAGCGCCCCTTGCCGCTTTGTTATGGCCTGGCCTCCAAACATGTCCTCAAGATTATCCAAGATCTGCTTCGCAGTCTCATAATCCTGATGTTGAGCCTGCAGCACGTTATTCATGCTAGCCATAACATAGCAGCGGGCCTGATCATTAGCATCTTTCCAGCGTTCGTACGCTTGGAATTGCTCATTACTTGAGTCTCCCGTAGGCTCGGGAGGACAAGGAGTTGTCAGAACATATTTCAGTTTCTCAAAGGAAAGGACGATGTCCAGGTTCCGTTTCCAATCATTATAGTTCTCACCGGTTAATTGGTTTTTGTCAAGTATCGATGATAAAGCGTTTTTAGACATTTTCAATCTACAATAAAGAATCATATACCAAACATAAGCAAACATATATTATAATTTAGTAAGATAACACAATCATGTAAAATCATACAAATGTGTTTATGTGTCAAAACCTTGAAAATATCACAACCTTACAATGATAATTCCCAACTCAGAATTCAACAAGCTCCTAGGGGAGTCATGCCAAATTCAATCAGGAACACGGATCCCCTCCTGATTAATATATGCCATCCAGGACCCGTATGATCCAGCATATACTAATAATCGTTTCTTTGGCCATTAATTTTATTAACAGAGCTCCTAGGGGAGGTTAATAATAAAATTAACGTGAGTGTATAACCACCGTTTTAATATTTTATCCATGATTTATAATCACCACCTAGGGGTGTGCAACCATAAATCATACTAAAATACCTTATCCTTTCAGAGATCCAATCTGGTACATGATAGAAATCCCTTCCTAGGGGTCAGGACCACCATGTTCTTCCTATGGACCAACGATGGAGGCCTTAGGTTCTCTCTTCGAAAACCTTCTCCCACTCAATCTTTTGAAGTCAAGGTTTTATTTTAAAATTATGCATGAACAATTTTAATATGAGCGGCACTCCCTATTCTATATGACATGTTATCAATATACATGGTAAATCATATTATAATGCAGACAAGCAACGCAATCAAGCAAAGCTACAAGCACAATAATAATAATAACCGTAATATTATGGTTCCACCCTAGAGAATAGAAAAACTAAGATTACAAGAGAATAATCGAGACATTTATCGATTCTTCATCCTTGAATCCTCAAGCTGTATCCTTCTTCATGTAATATCCATCTTCAAGTCCTCAATCCCGTATGAATCGAACACTTCATATTTCCGGTCATATCCAAATTTAATGTTTCTCAGAATCGTCCCAAAAATAAAATTAAAACTGCACTGAAAAATTGCACCTTTTCTGGACACCTGGCTGCTCTCGGTCGGCAGGCCGATCTGGGCGATCGGCCTACCGATCATGGAGGTTCGGCCTGCCGAACATGAAGGTTCGGCCTGCCGGCAGAGCACCAAAATTTCTGCCCCACTGTCGGCCTGCCGGACCGTACGTCCGGCCTGCCGATCTGTGACCTTCGGCCTGCCGAACTGTGAGGTCCGGCATGCCGACCGAGCAGAAAACCCTCAATCCAGAAAATACAATTTTAATGCAATTCATCAATTTTATTTTCAACAATTCAAAAACATAAAATTAAAGACTCATGAAATACCTGGAGGCGCCATCATCTATCTTTAAGTTCTGACTTCTCGTTCCGTCTTCTCCGAATAATTATTTAATTACAAAATTCTTACAAATTAAAAATTAAATAATAATTCCTAGACGGAGATGATAGTCCGCCATCTAATTACATGAAAAACCTAGATACACATTCTAACCTCTAAGGAACCATAACCGGTATTAATTAATTAATAAATAATTAAACAACAATTTAATCCACCATAATTAATTAATAAACATTCACCATATAATCCATGACAACATATATATTATATAGAAACCTAGAGTGCCATCTCTCTATAAAATTTAATTCAAGCATTGGAGAGATTAAGATCACAAAATTTATGCATATAACATGATCACAAACTTGCAAATTTATGTAAAAACCTCGGCTCTGATTCCAATTGTTGGAAACAAAGTGCGCAGCGGAATTTTTAAAATTTTTCATCAGAGTATTTTCCAAAACACAAGTTTGACATGTTATATGTATAAATTAAACAGATCTTACTAACCTCAGTGTGCCGAAGAACCTCCGCGACCTGTGTAGAGAAGTAACGTTCCAGAAGAGCCTCAACCAACTGGTCTTCTTTGCTATTCTCTATCCACAACCGGAGTGAGTGTGGGCTCACACGTACAGCTCTTCCACCGGTGACTCTCCTTCCAACCAATAGAGAGAACCCAAAGCTAGTGTTCGTGATTTGTGAACAAAAGCTCTCAGGGAGTTTTCAGATGCTCACTAGAAGAGTATCACTCTTAATCTCTCAAATTGATCTGAGTAAATCATTAGACTCACTCCCTTTTTATACCTATTGGTCCTTGGGGTCAGTCCATATCAGATTAGGTCTCAAAAATCGAAACAGAATCAAGTTCGGATCAATATCTGATAAGATACGCGTGAAAAATGCGTAATCTTAGCTGTCGCGGTCGGCATGCCGAACTGTGAGATAGGCAGGCCGAACTGGCCAGTTCGGCAGGCCGAACACGTCATTCGGCATGCCGAACTGTCGAGAAAAAATCTCCGCGAATCTTTTATTTTCCACCCGAGATTCTAAAGGATAAAGTCTCAGTTTTGATTCAAATAGCCCAATAGAAAAGATATCTGATCAAAACAAACTTTATCAAGATAATCTCTAAGAAAATAAATCAATTCACAATAATTCTACAAGTTTATCTTGTTCTAATTGTCCAAAATTAAAACAACCGATAAACAGACAAGAATTATCCGAACGCCATAATTCAACAAGTTCATATTGAACTAATTTCTTACATAATTAATTCAACCGATAAACAGACATGAATTATTTGATTCTTATAAATTTTAAACCAATCTGATAAATCCGACATAAGTCACCAATTATTGGAAAAGCACGCCGTGTCGTTACAGGATTTTGTGAGCTAGCAAAGGGGACCAAAATGGACCTATAAAGTTCAAGCTCATGATAATTATGAAACCCAATATCCCAGATATACATTTCACAATTATCAACTCCAACGCTACTCCACTAAAAGCTTGGAGCTGCACTCTCGAACTTTATAGAATTACGAAGCTCGTGTAGCTAAGTCTCCATGACATATCATAGTGTATCGCATCCCCATATGATCATCCATAATCGGCTTAAGGACAAGTTCTGTCTTACCTTCCCAATTATTTTTATCTTACGTTCCATTGTCTCAACATTAGAAAACTTACCATCCAAAGATAGTATACCATTCGGTTACACCTATGTATCCAAATGGTTGAGCGCTCCAGTTTTCCAATTACAGGACAACGCATATAAGAGGATATCATTACTCCTAAAGAGGAGCTATGGATTCCATATCTATGAATAACAAGTCTACGCTACCAAGAGTCATGCCTCCAACGTACCGGCATGCATGCCACTATAGAGATGTGGGAGTCACCCATTGGTACATCAAAAGACACAAATCGAGACAACGGGCCCATTATTCATCTCAAGATTAAGATACAATACAAATGATTGTCTAAAGTGAATCGATTTGTCAAGACAGAATTATTAATCCAAATCAATTCACTTTATGTCCCGATCCAACACATCGTCACCTATGACAACGCGCCAATGTTTCTATTCACGGAGTCCAACTCCGATGGCCAAGACAAACCATCTCCCAAAAGGGATATAGACAACATAACAATCTTTACATGAATAAAGCGCCCAACTTTATTCCCTCGATTGCGGATCATATATTTTAGACCATCACCTTAAGAGTCATGTCTACCGCATAATCATCCCATCATATGCCCAACTCTTAAGGTTTAGACTGATAGTCTCAGACTACTGTTTGCTTATCATACATTCAACAAATATGAACGTAAAGAGGACAATATTTGGTATATATAAATGAATAAATTCTTTATTGATAAAAATGTCTCCAAAAACGTATTACATTTTTACTCCTTAGAGCATACATGTCTAACAGGTTCCAACCCCTAGGAAGGGACTTCATCATGTACCAGGTTGGATCTTCGACAGGATAAAGTATTTTAGTATGATTTATGGTTATACACCCCTAGGTGGTGATTATAAATCATGGATAAAATATTGAAACGATGGTTAACCTCCCCTAGGAGCTCTGTTAAGAAAATTAATGGCCAAAGAAACCGTTATTAATATATGCTAGATCATATAGGTCCTAGATGGCATATATTAATCAGGAGAGGATCCGTGTTCCTGATTGAATTTGGCATGACTCCCTAGGAGCTTGTTGAATTCTGAGTTGGGAATTATCGTTGTAAGGTTGTGATATTTTCAAGGTTTTGACACATAAACACATTTATATGTTTTTACATGAATGTGATATCTTACTAAATTATTACGCTATGTTTGCTTATGTTTGGCATATGATTCTTTATTGTAGACTAAAAATGTCTAAAAACGCTTTGTCATCGATACTTGACAAAAACTAATTAACCGAAGAGAATCATAATGATTGGAAACAAAACCTGAATATTGTCCTCTCCTTTGAGAAACTAAAATTTGTGCTAACAACCCCTTGTCCTCCCGAGCCTATAAGAGATTCCACCAACTATCATATCTAAGCATATGATCATTGGAAAGATGCTAATGATCAGGCCCGTTGCTATGTTATGGCCAGTATGAACAACATGCAGCAGGCTCAACATAAGGATTATGAGATTGCTAAGTAGATCTTGGATATTCTAGAAGACATGTTTGGAGGTGAGGCCCTAACAAAGCGGCAAAGGGTGCTTTGAAAACTCTTGAACTGTAAATAAAAACCTGGGACATCTGTAAAGGAGCACATGATGTTCGTCATGGGTTACCTCGTTGAGGCACAAACCAATAGAGCCAACATCGATGTTGAAACTCAAATGACTATGGTCTTTGAGACTTTGTCTAAAGAGTTTATCCCATTTAGAGCGACTTTCAATCTAAGCAATAGGCAAGATATGGCCTTAACAAAATTGATGAAACAGTTACAGGAGTTTAAACTGCTGATCAGGGAGTCTCTTGCGGGTGGCAAGGCCAATTTGGTAGCTTTTTTTGGTTCCAATCCTAACCCCAGGAATGAAAAGAAGCAACGGGCCAAGAACGGGAAGTTTTTGGTTCCTGCTAACAACAAGAGAAAGAAGAAGAATAAGAAGAACCCGAAGAAGCTTAAGTGCTTTTTCTACGGGAAGGTCAGGCACATCAAGAAGAATTGCAAGGACTTCCTTTCCTGAGAAGGTAGGTATGATCTTCTTAGGAATCCAGTGACATTTAGTCATAGATTCTGGTGTAACTAATCATGTTTGTATTTCTCGGCAGGGGTTCAAAGAAATGAGAAGTTTGCTTCATGAAGACTTAATGCTTCGGATGGGCGATGGATCCTTGGTCTTAACTGAAGCAGTGGGAGACGTCCATCTTTATTTTGATAATTATAGGAATTTAATTTTGTGAGATTGTTTTTATGTTCCAAAATTTAAAAGGAATTTAATTTTTGTAGCTTGTTTATTTAAAAACTCATATTTGGTTTCTTTTAATAATAAAGTGGTGACTCATAAAAACAAATCTTTTATCTGTTCTGGATGTATGTAAAATAATCTATATTTTATCAAACCTAAGATGGACTTACTACTTAATGCTTAAAGTGGTGATTCGTAAAAACAAATCTTTTATGCCATGCTTTGCATATAACCGGATATTTATTATGCGATTAGGCTTGTAAGTCGATTTCAGGCAAATCCGAGGCCGAACCACTGGGTTGCGATAAAGCATATTTTCAAGTGCCTGAGAAGGACTCGAGGGTATATGCTTGTATATTCAGATGTGGACTTAACTCTTCTAGGATATACTAATTTGAATTTTCAATCCTATTTGGATTCTAGGAGATCGACTTCGGGTTTTGTGTTTGCTCTGGGCGGTGGTGCCATCAGGTGGAGAAGTGTGAAGCAAGATTACACTTTGGATTCAACGATGGAGGCCGAGTATGTGGCAGCTAGTGATGCTTCGAAAGAAACAATATGGGTCCGCAAGTTCCTTGGGGATCTTAAGATAGTTCCTGGTATGAATAAGGCGGTATCGCTATATCGTGATAATAGTGCGGCGGTAGCTAACGCTAAGGAACCAAGATTTCACAAGAAGAGTAAGCATATTGATCGTAGGACTTCGTCGAGGGCGAGCACGTCACGGTGTGCAAAGTCACATCAGAAGACAATTTAGATGATCCATTCATAAAGACACTTACTAGGAGAGTCATCAAGAGGCATGTGGAAGCTATGGGGTTGCAAGATTTGTCATATTTACTCACTTAGTGCAAGTGGGTGATTGTTAGACGTGTATGCCCTGAAGAGAAAAAATTAATATGTTTTTGGAGACATTTTTATTAGTAAAGAATTTATTTATTATTTATATACCAAATCTTGTTCTCTCTACATTCATATTTGTTGAATGTATGTTAAGCAAATAAAAGTCTGAGACTATTATTCTAAGCCTTTAAGAATTGGGCGTATGATGGATAGATTATGCGAAAGACATGATTTTTAAGGTGATGGTCTAAATCATAAGATCTGCAATCGAGGGAATAAAGTTGGGCACTTTATTCATGTAAAGATTGTTATGTTGTCTATATCCCTATTGGGAGATGGTTTGTCTTGACCATTAGAGGTGAACTCCACCAATAGAAACATTGGCACATTGTCATAGATGACGATGTGTTAGATCAGGACATAAAATGAATTGATTTGGATTAATAATTCTATCTTGAAAAATCGATTTACTCTAGACAATCATTTGTAGTGTATCTTAATTCTGAGATGAATAGTGGGCCTATTATCTTGATTTATGTCTTTTGACGTACCAAAAGGTGACATCTATATTTTAATAGTGATACGCATACTGATCTTAAGAGGTCTTGATAGCGTAGACCTATTATTCATAGATATGGAATCCATCGCTCCTCTTTAGGTGTAGTGATATCCTCTTATATGCGTTATCCTATAATTGGAAAACTGAAGCTCTAAACCATTTGGATACATAGGTGTAACTGAATGGTATACTGTCTTTGGATGGTAAGTTTTCTGATGGTGAGATAATGGAACGTAAGATAAAAATAATCAGGAAGGTAAGACAGAACTTGTCCTTAAGCTATTTATGGATAATCCTATAGGGATATGATACATTATGATATGTCATTGAGACTTAGCTTTTAGGCTTTGTAATTCTATATAGTTTGAGAGTACAACTTCAAGCTTTTAGTGGAGTAGCATTGGAGTTGATAATTATGAAATGTATATCTAGAATATTGGGTTTCGTAATTATCAAGAGCTTGAACTATATAGGCCCATTTGGTCCCATTTGCTAGCTTACAAAAATCCTGTAACGATACGGCATGTTTTTCCAATAATTAGTGACTTATGTCAGATTTGTCAAATTGGCTGAAATTCGATAAAATTAAATAATTCATGTTTGTTTATTGCTTAAATTAATTTTATGATAAAATTAATTCAAGATAAACTTGTTGAATTATCAGGATCAGATAATTCATGTATGTTTATCGATTGGATTAATTTTAAATTAATTCACGATAAACTTGTTAAATTATTAGAAATATTTATTTTCCTAGAGATTATCTAGATGTGACTGTTTTAATCAGATAACTTCTCTATTGAGTTATTTGAATTAAAACTGAGGTTCTATCCTAAGAATCTCGGGTGAAAAATAAAGATTTGCAGGGATCTTTTATCGAAGGTTCGGTAGGCCGATCTTTAAGTTTGGCCTGCCGATTAAGGAGGTTCGGCAGGCTGATAGCCAGATCGGCCTGCCAATTGAGCGATTAAAATGTCACACGTTTCCACACAGATTTTATTAGATACTGATCCAAATTTGATTCTAATTTGAATTTTTGAGGACTTATCTGATAAGGACTGACTCCTGGACCCAACCTCTATATAAAGGGGAGTGAGTTTCATTATTATTTAGATCAGTTGAGAAATCTAGAGTGAGACTCTGAAACTCCCTAGAGGGCTATCATTTACAAATCACGAATAATAACTTTGGATATTTCTCTGCTGGTTGGAAGGAGAGTCACCTGGTGAAAAGCTAACCGACATGAGCCCACACTTACTCCGATCGTGGATAGAGAATAGCAAAGAAGACTAGTTGGTTGATGCTCTTTTGGAACATTACTTCTCTTCACTGATTGCGAGAGTTCTTCAGCATTCAAAGGTTAGTAAGATCTAGTTGAATTTATGCACATAGTGTGTTAAACTTGTGTTTTGAAAAATACTCTAATACAAAAATTTTTAAAATTTTGTTGCGTACTATTTTTCTAACACTCATGACCTACTACAATGACTGCTTTTCAAAAAGTGTTTGTCACTAACCGCATCAGAGATTTTGGTTTACTATTAAGAATTTTAAATTTTTATTGGATAACAAGCAGTTTAGAATTTTAGGATTTGCTTAAAATATTCAGTTTAGATTTTGGTTTACTATTAAGAATTTTAAAAATTTTACATCAGAGTAATTTCTAAAACACAAATTTGACATGCTATATGCATAAATTAACTAGATCTTACTAACCTTTGTGTGCTGAAGAACTCTCGCAAAACGTGAAGAGAAGTAACGTTCCAGAAGAGCCTCAACCAACTGGTCTTCTTTGCCATTCTCTATCCACAACCGGAGTGAGTGTGGGCTCATACGTACAACTTTTCCATCGATTACTCTCCTTCCAACCAATCGAGAGAACCTAAAGTAAGTGTTCGTGATTTGTAAACAAAAGCTCTCAGTGAGTTTTCAGATTCTCAGATTATCTCTCTTAATCTCCCAATTGATCTGAGTAACTTGTGATAATCACTCCCTATTTATAGAGGTTAGTTCTAGGGTCAGTCCTTATCAGATTAAGTCTCAAAACTCGGATCAGAATCAAATTTGAATCAATATCTAATCAGATCTGTGTGGAAACGCGTGATCTTACCCTTCGTTGATCGGCAGGCCGAACAGGTCCCATCGACAGGCCAAACACGTCCATCGGCAGGCCGAACTGTCGAATAAAAAATCTCAAGAATCTATTATTTTCCACCCGAGATTCTATAGGATAAAGTCTCAGTTTTAATTCAAATAACCCAATAGAGAAGTTATCTGATCAAAACAACTTTATCTAGATAATCTCTAAGAAAATAAATCAATTTCCAATAATTCTACAAGTTTATCTTGATCTAATTTATCCAAAATTAAATCAACCGATAAACAGACTAGAATTATCCAATCCTTACAATTCAACAAGTTTATCTTGAATTAATTTTATCAAAAAATTAATTCAACCGATAAACAGACATGAATTATTTGATTCTTTCAAATTTTAACCAATCTGATAAATCCGACATAAGTCACCAATTATTAGAAAAGCACGCCGTGTCGTCACAGGATGTTGTGAGCTAACAAAGGGGACCAAATGGACCTACATAGTTCAAGCTCCTGGTAATTACAAAACCCAATATCCCAGATATACATTTCATAATTATCAAATCCAACGCTACTCCACTAAAAGCTTGGAGCTGCACTCTTGAACTACATAGAATTACGAAGCTCATATAGCTAAGTCTCCATGACATATCATAGTGTATCGTATCCCCATATGATAATCCATAATCGGCTTAAGGATAAGTTTTGTCTTACCTTCCTGATTATTTTTTATCTTACGTTCCATTATCACACCATCAGAAAACTTACCATCCAAAGACAGTATACCATTCGGTTACACCTATGTATCTAAATGGTTGAGCGCTCCAGTTTTCCAATTACAGGATAACGCATATAAGAGGATATCATTACTCCTAAAGAGGAGCTATGGATTCCATATCTATGAATAACAAGTCTACGCCATCAAGAGTCATACCTCCAACGTACCGGCATACATACTACTATTAAGATGTGGGTGTCACCCTTTGGTACATCAAAAGACACAAGTCAAGACAACGGGCCCACTATTCATCTCAGGATTAAGATACAACACAAATGATTGTCTAAAGTGAATCGATTTGCCGAGATAGAATTATTAATCAAAATCAATTCACTTTATGCCCCAATCCAACACATCATCACTTATGACAACGTGCCAATGTTTCTATTTACGGAGTCCACCTTCGGTGGTTAAGACAAACCATCTCCCAAAAGGGATATAGACAACATAACAATCTTTGCATGAATAAAGCGCCCAACTTTATTCCCTCGATTGCGGATCATACGATTTAGACCATCACCTTAAGAATCGTGTCTTTTGCATAATCCATCCATCATATGCCCAATTCTTAAGGTTTAGACCGACAGTCTCAGACTATTGTTTGCTTAACATACATTCAACAAATATGAACGTAAAGAGGACAAGATTTGGTATATAAATAATGAATAAATTCTTTATTGAAAAAAATGTTTCCAAAAAACTTATTACATTTTTGCTCCTTTGGGCATACATGTCTAATAATCTCCCACTTGCACTAAGTGAGTAAATATGACAAATCTCACATCCCCATAGCTTCCACATGCCTCTCGAAGACTCTCCCAGTAAGTGTCTTCATAAATAGATCAACTAAATTGTCCTCCAACACGATCTTGCACACCGTGACATACCCGGCCTCAACGAAGTCCTTTATCACATGATACTTTCGATCAATATGCTTACTCTTCTTGTGAAATCTTGGTTCCTTAGCATTAGCTACTGCCGCACTGTTATCATAGTACAGTGATATCGCTTTATCCATACCAGGAACTACCTCAAGATCCCCAAGGAACTTGCGAAGCCGCACTGCTTCTTTCGAAGCATCACTAGCTGCCACATACTTGGCCTCCATCGTTGAATCTGAAGTGCAATCTTGCTTAGCACTTCTCCAACTGATGGCACCATCGCCCAGAGTAAACACAAAACCTGAAGTCGATTTCCTAGAATCCAGACAAGATTAAAAATCTAAGTCGGTATATCCTAGAGGAGTCAGGTCCTCACCCAAGTATACATGCATATATCCTCGAGTCCTTCTCAGGTACTTGAAAATATGCTTTACCGCAACCTAATGGTTCGGTCTTGGATCCACCTAAAATCGACTTACAATCCCGACCACATAACTAATATCCGATCGTGTGCAAAGCATGGTATACATGAGACTACCTACTACCGAAGCATAAGGCTCATTCTTCATGTATTCTCTTTCTTCATAAGACTTTGGAGAGTCATTCTTAGAAATAGTAATTCCAGACCTAGATGGTTGCCCACCTTTCTTGGAATCCTGCATTGCAAACCTCCTGAGAATTTTATCTATATAGCCGGCCTGGGACAAAGCTATCATTTTGTTCTTCCTATCCCGAAAGATTTGGATACCGAGAACAAAATTAGCCTTTCCTAAGTCCTTCATGTCAAACTACTTGGTCAACCATAATTTGACCGATGACAATGCCCTAACGTCATTGCCAATCAGTAGAATGTCATCTACATAGAACAGTAGAAAAACCACTTTCACATCCTTAATGTGTTTATAAACACATGGTTCATCCACATTTTGTGAGAACCCATAAGTCTTGATCACCTGATAAAGTCTTATGTTCTAAGAACAAGAAGCCTGCTTAAGTCCATAAATTAACTTCAGTAGCTTACAAACCTTACCCTCTTGACCTGTTACCTTGAACCCGTCTGGTTGTTCCATATAAATGGACTCATCAAGATAGCCATTCAAAAAATCCGTCTTTACATCCATCTTCCAAATCTCATAGTCAAGAGCGACAGCTATGGACAAGAGAATTCGGATGGGCTTAAGCATGGCTATAGGCGAAAAGGTTTCCTCATAATCGATTCATTCCTTTTGCATATAACCCTTAGCTACCGGTCTAGCCTTAAAGGTTTTGACCTTTCCATCCACTCCTCTTATCCTCTTGTAGATCCACTTACACCCTATGGGTTTTACCCCTTCGGGACAATCCACAAGTTCCCAGACCTGATTAGTCTCCATAGACTTCACCTCAATGTTCATGGCCTCTATCCAGAGTTTTGAATCAATATCCTCCATAGCTTCTGCATAAGTATAAGGATCCTTGTTGTGTTCATCTGGTTCAGCCAAGAAGACCTCCCCATTGAACATATACCTCTCAAGTTGACGCCTGATCCTCCCACTACGCCAATGCCTCTGAGGTTGTTGTTCAGGTTTGTTTGGTTTTTCTACACCGATTGGATTGGTTTCATTTGGAACCTCTGGAGTAATCAGATCACTCCTTAACTCCTCTAGCACCACTTTGCTTCGAGGTTTAAAGTCGTCAATGTAACTCTCCTCAAGGAAAGTTGCATTAGTTGGAACCACGACTTTATTTTCCTTTGGGTTATAGATATAATCCCCTTTAGTCCCTTTTGGATATCCTACAAACACGTAAACTTCCAAACGTGCTTCCAACTTATTAGGATCCTTAAACAGGACATGAGCCGGACATCCAAATATGTGAATATGGTTTAAGGATGCCTTCCTACTTGTCCATAACTCGTGAGGAGTTTTAGGGACCGATTTCGAAGGCACATTGTTTAAAAGATAACATGCGGTTTGTAGTGCATATCCCTAAAAGGATAAAGGCAATGATGAATAACTCATCATGGACCTAATCATGTCCAACAAAGTCCTATTTCTTCTCTTCGCTACGCTATTCTGCTGTGAAGTACCCAGCGCAGTCAAATGGGACAAAATCTCATTCTCTAACAAGTGTTCCAAGAACTCATCAGAAAGATATTCCCCACTTCTATCTGATCGAAGTGCCTTTATGGGTTTAGCCAATTGCTTTTCCACTACAGCCCAAATCTCCCTGAACTTGTCAAAAGTTTTGCTTTTGATCAGGTACACAAACCCATATCTTGAGTAATCGTCAATCAAAGTGACGAAGTACTTATACCCTCCTCGTGCTCATATGCTCATCGGTCCGCAAACATCACTATGCACAAGTTCTAGAACCCCTTTCGGCCCTATTGTCCTTAGACCTTAATGGTCTTTTGGTCATTTTGCCCTCCAAACAAGATTCACATTGAGGTATAGCTTCTACCTTTAAGTGACTTAAACGTCCATCCCTTACCAACCTTTGAATCCTATTCAGGTTAATATGATCAATGCGCAAATGCCAAAGATAAGTCTTATCAGAGTGAGAAGTTTTAAGTCTTTTAGAGTTATTATCATCCATCTCAGCATTAAGCAATAAGTCCATCTTAGGTTTGACAAAATATAGATTATTTTGCATCCATCCAGAACAGATAAAAGATTTGTTTTTACGAATCACCACTTTATCATTAAAAGAAACCAAGTAGGAGTCTTTAAATAAACAAGCTACAGAAATTAAATTCCTTTTAAATTTAGGAACATAAAAACAATCTTGCAAAAATAAAATCCTATAATTATCAAAATAAAGATGGACGTCTCCCACTGCTTTCGTTGAGACTAAGGATCCATCGCCTATCTGAAGCATGATGTCTTCATGCAGTAGACTTCTCATTTCTTTGAACCCCTACAGAGAAACACAAACATGATTAGTTGCACCGAAATCTATGACCCAGATGTCACGGGATTCCTCAACCAAACAAGTT